>BSBK01011676.1:0-155000 GCA_027943335.1 Chamaecyparis obtusa | reverse complement strand
AGTAACTTGGCTTCCCAAGTCCATAAATGTAAGACCAATTTAAGGCTTCATTTCACATTGCTTTGTAAGTTCATAGCTCTTTGAAGGCCCTTTCATAGATCATCCTCCTTATCTATAACTTATGTCACATGTCTAATAAGCTCTTCCCACTCTTTCCCATCAACTATGGGCTTTGTCTCTTTGTCTTGAGTAATTGGCATACTTAGGGTACACAAGGGACATCATTAGTAGGATATGTCATTGAGTGTTCTAGTGTGTTGAGAGGAAAAGTTGGACCACACCTATGGTAAAACCACCCTATCAGGTATGATTGAGGTGTTGGTTCGTGCCCACAAAGAACCTAATTTGATATGGGCTACTTGGGGAATTTTCACTAAGTGCATTTGGCACTTTTTGCACCAACAAAAAAATTGTTGCCTTGCAAAAATGACCCCAAGTATTCAAAAAATAAGATAGGTTATTATAGGAGGGCCTAACATGACCCTATAGGTTCAAAAAAATCATGTGCAGGTTCCATGACTTGCAAGAAATAGTCCCTCAAAGTTTTATTATTTTTTGCACTTAGGGTACACAAGGGACATTGCTGGTAGGGTATGTCGTTGAGTGTTTCAACATTCTGAGAGGAAACGTGGGACAATTCCTAGAGTAAACCCACCCAAATGGACATGATAATGGTGTCAGTTTGTGCCAATGATGAACAAAACATGATATGGGCTACTTGGTGACTTTTCACTAAATGCATTTGACACTTTTTACACCAATAGAAAAATTGTTTCCATGCAAAAATGACTTCGAGTCTTTAAAAAATGAGATAGATTATTTTAGGGGGGCCTAACATGACCCTATATGATCAAATAGATTGTGTGCAGGTGCCATAGTTTGCAAGAAATAGTTCCTCAAAGTTTGAGGGATTTTTGCACACTTAGGGTACACAAGGTGTTAGAAAGTAAAGTCCACCAAGATAACTGAGAGGGGGGGGGGGGGGGTGAATCAGTTATCAGATAATTATAACTTTTAACATCTTCAAAAACATTTAACCATGTAAGAAATACAATTATTAACCATACAAAGATATTCATACACAATGACACAATAACACAAGATATGTTGACTAGGGAACCTCTTGATCAAAGAGTAAACCCCAGTGGGAATGATGCCCACAAAAGATGCACTAATATGAATATTCCTTGTGAGAGGATGTAATCTGTTAGGAGTCTTATGAAATACATTTAGTACATATAAATCTCTATTAGGAGATTTTGAATCCCTGTTAAAAGATTCTAACCCCGTTAAGAGTTATGGAAGACAGAAGGACCCACTGCCCAAACAGCTTTAGGGTAAGATCACTAAACACACTATCCAAATAACCTTGATATTATTCAATAGAATAATATGAAATATATTACCTCCTTACTGTGCCAAACTGCACTCACTGCTACACCAGATCTCAATTCTAGATCTCTGTACTTCGCATGTCTTCCTTCACAATTTCGCTTTCACAACCTCTTAGGCTCTTTTCTTCACTTCATGCTTACATTCTCATGCAACCAAACCATGCTCGCACTTCTTTCACATTTTCAACTATCTAAAATAAGGAAAAACATTCCTTTCTTTATACCACACTCAAATAATTACAAATGAGTCGGCACACAATTACAAAATAAAAGTTTCCATACGCTACATCAAAATTACACAAAAACTGTCGGCTTCCAAATGCAATATCTCTTCACTCGTGTGACCTCAAAGTTTGTGCTATGAACCACATCACCATCAATGTGTCTCAAAATTCCCTTTAACTACGCAAAACTAGATTCCATCCTGATTAGGAGATATCATCCGTTTTCCACAAACCACTACTCAGGAACACTGCTTGAATACTACTTTTACCAAAATGCTCATAACTTTCATGAATCAATGAATTAATGTCTGTGCTCTTAACCATAGATATATAACATATCAAAGAGTATAACCTCAACATCACATAGCTCCAACTACAATATTCCATGTGCGCTAATCAAAACACTGTCTGCTTCTCTGCTAGTCTCCAAAAGATCACTGTGTTGACATCAATGACAATCATAGTCATGAATGCAACAACAACTGCTATGGAATGACTTCCAACATCCAGTATTCATTCCTAACAATCTCCCCCATTGGCATTGATGGAAACATAGATGAAAAAATCCAATGTTCCAAACATCCAATACTGCAACACTGCTGCACTGATGCTTTGAAAGTTCTTCAAATCTTCTTCATCAATCAAATCTTTCTTCATTATCCTATTAAGTTCTCTCCAACAGATGTTCTATATTTTTTTTCATGTATACTTCTCCCCCATTGACATCAATGATAGAAATTTCATCACTACGTCAACAACAACTCAATGTCCAAAGACACTGTTTTGAAAAATACATTGACAAGAGTCCTCATGACTCAGCTCAAATACACATACTCCCCCATAGAGGAAGTACCAACATCCAATCCAAAGAAAGATAGGGCTCATACACAATTGGATGGATGCAATCAACTACATCATTACTCAAAAGTAAGCCGGGGCATAACCCCAAGCATACCTCTCAGATACTCAAATGTATCCTTAGGAAAAGGCTTTATAAATATGTTTGCTATCTGTTCCTTTGTGCTTATGTACTCTAGTCTGAATTCTTTCTCAGCAACTTTCTCTCTTACAACATGATACTTGATCTCTATATGCTTAGTTTTATAATGCAATACAGGATTCTTAGACATACTGACTGTGCTGGTGTTGTCACAATGTATGACAACAGGTTCAACAAATTTAATTCCAATATCCTTCAACATCTACTTCATCCAAATTATCTGGTTACAACTATTTCCTACTGCTACATATTCTACTTTTGCTGTACTCTGTGAAATACAATTTTTCTTCTTGCTCAACCAGGAAACCAATCTTCCTCCAAGAAAAAGGCTCCACCACTGGTGCTTTTCTTATCATCAACACTACCTCCCCAATCAACATCTGTATTCACTGGTCCTTCTGTCTTCATTTCATCAGCAAATTTGTCACTAGCTTCATCTTCTCCTCCAAAGATAATGTCATCAACAAAAATAACTATAACTAACAATCCATTTTCAATTCCTTTTTTGTACAGATTACTATCTGCTATTCCTTTAGTAAATCCCAATTTCAACAAATATTTATCCAATCTAGCATACCAAGTTCTAGGTGCTTGCTTTAGTCCATATAATGCTTTCTTCAGTTTACATACCATATCTCCTTCTTGAGTCAAAGGAAAACCTTCAGGCTACTCAATGTAGACTTCTTCTTCTAATACACCATTCAAAAATGCAGACTTCATATCCATCTGATACACTTTGAATTTCTTAAAAGCTGCATAAGCCAAAAACATTCTTACTGCTTCAAGTCTTGCTACTGGTGCAAAGGTTTCTTCATAGTCAATTCCTTCTTGCTACGAGTATCCCTTACATACTAATCTTGCTTTGTTTCTTACTACTTCTCCTTGTTCATTCATCTTGTTTCTAAATACCCATTTAGTTCCAATCACATTCTTGTCTTTAGGTCTAGGAACCAATTCCCATGTCTTGTTCTTTTCAATTTGATCTAGTTCTTCTTTCATAGCATTAATCCAATGTTCATCTTCACAAGCTTCATTAGTAGATTTAGGTTCAATTTGAGAAATCAAACATAAATGTACCTTATTTCTAGTCATAACTCCTCTGCCCAAACTTCCAATAACTTGTTCAATAGGATGATGTCTAGATAGATACCTGTTCGGTGTCATAGTCATAGATCTTGCTTCAACTGTAGATTCTTCTTTAGATTCTTCTCTGGTTTCTTTTGTGGTTTCATCTGCAGTATGATTCTCATTCATCAATTCACTGTTAGTCTTATAGAATAATTCAGTAGTTTCAATGTTAGGCTGAGGATTAGCTTCTTCATTAGATTCATAATCAAGCATTCTTTCTTGTATTTTAAACTTCTCATCAACTTTAACATTTGCGCTCTCAACAATAGTTTTAGTTCTCTTATTGTAGCATCTATATGCTTTGCTCTTCAAAGAATATCCAAGAAAAATACCTTCATCACTTCTAGGATCAAACTTTCCAATATCATCATCTCTCTTTATATAACATTTGCTTCCAAAAATTCTAAAATAATTAATTGGGGGTGCATGTCCAAACCATAATTCATAAGGTTTCTTATATGTGTTTGCTCTGATTTGTACTCTATTTATTGTATATACTACTGTATTCACTCCTCTCCAAAATGTCTTCACCAAGTTATTCTCAAATAACATAGCTCTTGCTGCTTCAGTTACTGACCTGTTTCTTCTTTTTGCAATACCATTTTGTTCAGGTGTTCTAGGGGCTGAAAATTGTCTCTTAATACCATTCACTTCACAAAAGGTGTTAAACTCTCTAGAAGTAAATTCTCCACCTCTATCAAATCTCAAACATTTAATCTTCATTCCAGATTCATTCTCAACTTTATTCTTAATGATCTTAAACTTATCAAATGCTTCAGATTTTTCTTTCAGAAATGCAATCCACATCATTCTTGTAAAATCATCAACAAGAATCATAAAATACCTTTCTCCATAGAATCCTCTAGTCCTGGTAGGACAGCTCAAGTCTGTATGAACAATCTCCAACTTCTCTGCCAATGTGAACTTCTTACTAGGAAATGAACTTCTCTTCTGCTTAGCCATCACACATTCTTTGCAAATCATATTAGTAGGCTTCATAATTTTAGGCAAATCCCTTACTACAAGTGTAGTACTCACTTTCACAATTTTATCAAAGTTTATATGACAAAACCTTCAATGCCATAACCAACTGTTATCAATTTTAGTAATCAAGCATGTCATCTCAGTAGGATTCAACTAAAATACATTACCTCTGGTTCTAGATCTAGTTCCAATTAGATTTCCATCTTTATCCTTTATCACACAAGTTTTCTCAGTAAACCAAACTTGATATCCCATATCCACTAACTGTCCAACACTCAAAAGATTATGTTTCAATCCATCAAAAAAGTAAACATCATTAGTATTAGTCTTTCCATCAAGAGCAATAGATCCTATACCTTTAATCAAACAAGGTGCATTGTTACCAACTCTAATAACTCCTCCATCATAATTGTTAAACTTTATGAACTTCTTCATATCTCCAGTCATATGATGTGAACAACCACTATCTATAATCCAATTAGCTTTCTTTTCAACTTGGGAAACTAATGTTTTTTCTTCTTTAACATCAGATTCAGAATTTTCTTCTTTAATTGCTACAAATCCTATTTCATCATTATTCTTAGTATCACTTTCACCCAAAGTTCTTTCTATAATAGCTTCAAGATCTTCATCATTAGCATAATGACATTCCTTAGATCTTCTAGGCTTGAAATTATTTCTATACTTCTTAACTCTCTTAGGACATTTAGATGCAAAATGACCATATTCTTGACAAGTCCAACATTAAAAAATTTTCATACCGTCTGGTTCTCTTTTCACAAGCAAGGCAATACCTTCTTCAATCTTCTTTTCTTCTTCATTTCTAAATCTGCTGTTGCTGGCATAATCTCCACTCACACTGGTACTTCTTGACAAAGTAGGATGAATACTAAGAGCACTGAATGCTGTCTCCATTCTAGGTAAGTCTCCTGATAACCTCAAGTTCATCTCTACTGCTTCCAATCTACCAAGAAGAGTCTCTCTTCTAAAGTTTGTAGTACAAGGTATAACTTGTTCAATCATTTGTGTTGTCTGCTTACATATAGGAGTCAATGTCCTCAAAATTTTCCATATCACTTCATTCTTTGTCTTTGATCCTCCATAAGATTTTATCCCTGCAACAATTTCTGACATTCTACCAATATAGCTTCTAACAGATTCATCTTCCATCATTCTAATATCTTCAAATGCACATATCCAATTATGTAATCTAGCTCTTTTTGCATGTTCATCACCTTCAAAAGTAGAGTGTAAAGCTTTTCAAATTTCATTAGATTTCTTAAAAAATTTTACCCGACTGTATTCATTCTTCGAAAGTGCTGTCAAGAGTGCTTCTCTTGCAAGTATGTTACACATGAATAGATCTACCTCATCTTTAGAACTTTTTTCAAGACTGTCTTCTTCAATTATAGTTCTTTCATTCTTTGTAATCAGCCAATAGCCTGGTCCTAAACACAATAGATGTGTCTTCATCTTTTCCTTCTAGCTATGAAAATTTACTCCATCAAACTTAGGGCTTTCTTTCCTAAAATTCACCATGGATCTCCTGAAGCTATTAAAATTTCCTTTCAAGGATTTGCTGCTCTGATACCAATTGTTAGAAACTAAAGTCCACCAAGATAACTGAGAGGGGGGGGGGGGGGGTGAATCAGTTATCAGATAATTATAGCTTTTAACATCTTCAAAAACATTTAACCATGTAAGAAATGCAATTATTAACCATACAAAGATATTCATACACAATGACATAATAACACAAGATATGTTGACTAGGGAACCTCTTGATCAAAGAGTAAACCCTGGTGGGAATGATGCCCACAAAAGATGCACTAATATGAATATTCCTTATGAGAGGATGGAATTTGTTAGGAGTCTTATGAAATACAGTCAGTACATATAAATCCCTATTAGGAGATTTTGAATCCCTGTTAAAAGATTCTAACCCTGTTAAGAGTTATGGAAGATAGAAGGACCCACTGCCCAAACAACTTCAGGGTAAGATCACTGAACACACTATCCAAATAACCTTGATATTATTCAGTAGAATAATATGAAATATGTTACCTCCTTACTGTGCTAAACCACATTCACTGCTACACCAGATCTCAATTCTAGATCTCTGTACTTCACATGTCTTCCTTCACAATTTTGCTTTCACAACCTCTTAGGCTCTTTTCTTCACTTCATGCTTACATTCTCATGCAACCAAACCATGCTCACACTTCTTTCACATTTTCAACTATCTAAAATAAGGAAAAAAATTCCTTTCTTTATACCACACTCAAATAATTACAAATGAGTCGGCACACAATTACAAAATAAAAGTTTCCATACACTACATCAAAATTACACAAAAACTGTCAGCTTCCAAATGCAATATCTCTTCACTCGTGCGACCTCAAAGTTTGCACTATGAACCACATCACCATCAATGTGTCTCAAACATCCCTTTAACTATGTAAAACTAGATTCCATCCCAATTAGGAGATATCATCTAATTTCCACAAACCGCTACTCAGGAACACTGCCTGAATACTGCTTTTACCAAAATGCTCATAACTTTCATGAATCAATGAATTACTGTCTGCAATCTTAACCATAGATATATAACATATCAAAGAGTATAACCTCAAAATTGCATAGCTCCAACTACAATATCCGACCTGCGCTAATCAAAACACTGTCTGCTTCTCTGCTAGTCTCCAGAAGATCACTGTGTTGACATCAATGACAATCATAGTCATGAATGCAACAACAACTGCTACAGAATGACTGCCAACATCCAACATTCATTCCTAACACAAGGACATCATTGATAGGATATGATGCTGAGCATTCCGATGTGCCAAGAGAAAAAGTGGGACCATGCCTAGGGTAAACTTTCCCAACTAGATGTGATAGAGGTACTGGTTCATGCCCATGATGAACATAAAATAATATGGGCTACTTGGTGACTTTTCACTAAGTGCATCTGACACTTTTTGCACTAATAGAAAAATTATTTCTCTACAAAAATGACTCTGATTCTTCAAAAATTGAGGGGTGGTCCCACAATAGTGTGTCCCACTTTTTGGCCAACTTTGACATGGAGATCAATATTTTGAGAAAAAACTTCACTTTCGAACACCTGTTGCCGCAAAACTATTAGGAATTTGAAGATGATGTAAACTAGAGTCTTTTAGAATTTTATTTCTAGTTTCTAAATATATTTTAAAAAAATAAATTAAAATTCATTTAAATTCATTTTTCCTTCTCCTTCAAAAAGTGGTTTGCATGAAAAAACTATGTTTTTAAGGAGTTACTGTCACTTGGATCAGCATAACTTTTTTTAAAATATGATAACGATGTAATTATTTCAAGATTATATTTTTAACTTCAATATCTAAAGGATGCAATTGGTTGTATTCATTTTGGGTCAATATTTCATAGTTTATTAACTTCTAAAGTGAAAGTAACTATAATTTAGACATAAGGTCACTTGGATCGCTTTGACTTGATTTGTGTATATCAAAATTTATTTTTTCTTTTTTTCATAGAAAGGTAACACAAATACTCTTTTCCTACATATTTTTCATAATTTTTCTTTTGTAATTTACTATTTTTCCCGAAGTCTTGAAGAGATAGGTTGTTGAATGACCAAACAACCTATATTTAGTTAAAGTAATATTTAAAAGTGATAATGAAGTCAATATGTATTAAAACTATATTCATTAGAAAGCTTGTTCCGAATAGCATCCTTTGACATTGTATGGTTGAAAAAACCATCTTGTTTGGTCCTTGTCCTAGGCCTTGAAAGACCATTTTTTTATAGTTCACATTTTTTCATAGGGCAAAATTTTAGTTTAGGGGTCTTCGAGCGAAGACCCCCTTTGTGCGAAGACACCTAAGGGGCTTCGTGAAAAGGGTCTTCACATGAAGACCCCAAAGTGAAAAGTTCAGAGAAGAAACACCCCGCCAGAATTTTCCCCAAGCTACTTTGAGCAAAGTCAGTCGACTATTTATGAATTTTTTTTGTAAAAAAATTTAGAATGGTATAAAACTAAAACATTTTGTTTCTATTTTATGTCCCATTGCAATAAATTAATTCACTTTTTCTACTATTTTTTCTATTATTGATCAATTTTTAAAAAGGCATTTTTTGGAGGAGGATTGCTATTTCTATTTTTTTCAAAGTCCCTGCATAATTTTGGAGAGGAGAAATATTAGATCAAAATATTTTTTGAAGAAGAGAATTTTTATTGGCGATCTTGTGGAAGACATTTTTTGGAGAGAAGAAATGGGGAAAAAGAAGGGAAGATAAATTAAATCTTCTAGAAAAAGGTCACCCAGTACTAAACAAAGAAATCGTGAAGCTGCATTGACATATTATCATAAAACTAAAGAAGGTGAAAGACAAGCTAAATTAGGAGGGTCAAGTCAAGTCAAAGAATTGCACATTGAAGAAGGGTCAGGATCACTCCCTACGGAAGCTCAAGCAATTGATGTTGGAGAAGGGTCAAGATCACGTGCTCCTATTGGTATGGATGAACTTTTAAATTTAGCACAAACTGTAAAGAGAAATATTAATTGTAGAAACTTAGATCATTTACTTACAATGGATGTGAAGAATTTGAGATCACTTGCTAATGTTCAACCTTTAAGTCTTGCTAAGAAGAGATCAATGAATATGATAGCAAGATAAATATTGGATAAATTTGATAATTTTGAAACACTTGAACAAGCCCAATTGCTTTCAGATGTACTTATAATTTTTTTTTTGGAAGGGGCATTAAAATTATTAGGTATAGACACAACATCAAAGAAGAGAAAAGTTGTTGACATGCAAACTGATATGATTAAAAATCTTAGGAAAGGTTTGAACCAAGTAGGGAAGTGATCTCGAACTAAAGATAAGACCATTACAAGAAAATTTATGTTGACATCCATTGTAGGTAACACTATGCTCTGAAAAAGACAAATATCTTTAGTTTCATCTCAGTTTGGTTTTAATAGGAAAACAATATCACGATATGTTAATAGGAGAATACTTTTGGATGATAGCACCTTGGAAGGCAATTGTGAAATCATGTGTAGAGCTCCTCGTTCTGATAGGATTGATGAAGGAATCAATAATTTGGTCACATTATTTTGGAATCATAATACATGTCCTTCATCAAACAATAGAGATGTTATCAGACATAGAATTTTAGCTAATCAATATGAATATCATACAAAACATTGGTTGAACATAACACAACATGAAATGTATGTGCCATTTTGTAGTTCAAATCCTAATATAAAGATTGGGCAAACATTGTTTGAAATATTGAAGCCATATTATATCAGGACAAACAAAGTGTTTGAAACTTGTTGTTGACGTTATCATATTGAATTTGATCTCCACTATCAAGTTTCTCAAAAGTTTGTAGAAGACACTTATGGTTTTGAAAATGCTCCTCCTACTAGATGAAGTGAGTTCATCTCATCCATTTTATGTGACAAAAGAGATGATGTAGATGGACAAATAAATTGCATAAAAGGAATATGCCAAACATGTGCTGATTTGTCTCTTTTTCCTTTGAAAAATGAAAATATTGATGTAACAAAGATGGTAAATTACAAGAGTTACAAATATGTAAAGAATGAAACAAAATTTGGGAAAGAATCCAAAATGTTAGAATATGTTGAAGAGGAGATAAATTTTTAAGTATTTATGGAAAAAATTAAAAAATTGATTCAACCCTACATTCATCATTATTTTTTTGCAAAGTGGCAAGCACAACAATTCCAAACACTGAGAGACAATTTCCCACTTGGAACTATTGTATCAGTTGTTGATTTTGTAGAAAATTATTCCTTTGTTCATCAAAAGGAAATTCAATCGGAATACTTTTTTTTAGAGAAAATTATTATTATGGTACATGTGTGTTATCGACATGCACAATTAGATTTGGATGGTATTTAGAGCACATTTGAAGCACATGTCATCATGAAGGAATATCATTTTTATATAAGTGATGATAAAGAGCATGATTCATTATGTAGAACACTGCTTCAAGATGTTTTTTGCAAATTTGAAAGAAAGAGGTATAAAAATTGATAAACATTATGTTTGGTCAAATGGATGTGCTGCACAATTCAAATCATTGAGATCATTTTATGCACTATGTAGATATCATCATAATGAAAACATACCACATGTATGGAGTTTCTTTGAGAGTGGACATGGAAAAGGTGAACATGATGGTGCTGGAGCTTGCATCAAATGTGCTATATGAAAGTATAAAATGAATTATAAGGGAGCTCATATAAAAAATAAACATGATGTGGTTGAATGGTGTAAGAGACATTTCACACCAAATGAGAATGACACATCATCAGGATTGAATCAAGTGGTGCCACATAGAAAATTTTGGGAGATAAAAGGTATGCACACATTTTTAAATTATTTGAAAGTGTTTAAATTTTGTATGTATTCTTTATTCAAATTATATTTATTGAATGTATTATGTATGCATTTGTTCAGGTGTGGATAGAAAAATTATGCATGGTTGCAATAGGATTGAAAAGATGCAATCTTTGCATTCAGTTATGAGTACGAATTGTCGTCATTGGACGTTGAACACTAGGGACTACTCATTCTTTTGTTATCACGTCATTGCTAACAATTATGAGGAATGCATCAATCAAGACCATGGATATGTAGGTGCATGAAATCTAGTGCCACTAGTTGTTACTGATACATTTGATAGAGATGAAGATGAAAACTTCGATGATGTCCCTTTGATTTCTACTGATTACGATCATATCTCAGGATTGGTCAAAATTGGTAAGTATATATATTTCACATTATATGGTCCATTGAGCTAAGTATATATATTTCACATTATATGGTCCATTGAACTAAGTAAACTTTAATATCTCACACATGTATATATAAATTTACTATGCAGGAGATGTCTTTTCAGTGATTGTTGAGCATGGAAATGTAGAAGGAGTTGGTTATTATTTACTGCATTGTATTGAAAAGAGGATGAAGTTACTTGAACTTGAAGAAAGTAATGGAATGTTGTTCCCCATAGGTTTGTACATGCTTTACATCAATATATTGAACTCAATTTGTAAATTTTAAATTTCAACCTTTTAACAAATTTCAAATTTAAGAGGGAACATATTTCAAGCAAATCAAAGTACTTCAACATGGTATTCACTTTGTTGATTACCAACCAGAGAATAAGGTGTTTCAATATAGTCACCTAGTAGTTGCCACCTCCATTTGTCTCCATACAGTTAAATCTCAACATGGACATCGTAAGTGGAGACTAGATGGTGAGGATCATGAGAGAATATTACATGTTCTCCATGAAAGGTCTGAACCACTTGAGTTGGTCTAAAAAGTATAATATGTGTACCTATTTCATGTGTTAGGACCTACTTGATATCTCTAGATTAAATTAACTATACTTTGTTTATATATTTAAACATATGATGGACTATAATTTGTTGATATATGATGGACCTATTGGATGGTTCACTGGTTTTAATATATATAATTTTATGTATGCTTATATATATATATATGCTTGTATACATGTATGGTTTTATATGTATACTTTGATTATTCAATGATTTTTATAGATTGCATATTAGTTAAAGATTTTATGTATGCTTCGATTATTAAATAATTTTTATGATACTTATTGTCCATTAGTTACATGTATTAACTAGTTATTTTTTATGATATTAATTCTAGATCCCTTTAAGACCTCCCCTTAAGATTCTTATTAGTTAAACATCCCCTTAAGACATTAGTTTGAACAGTAAAAAATGATGAAATTAGTTAGATTACTTATGACATGTGTTAGTTCTAGAATGAGTTAGAATAGTTATTGTCCATTAGTTACATGTATTAACTTGTTATTTTTTATGATATTAATTCTAGATCCCCTTAAGATTGTTTATTAGTTAGAATATTTATTGTCCATTAGTTACGTGTATTAACTTGTTATTTTTTATGATATTAATTCTACATCCATCTAATCAAATCTAATCAAATGAAACCATCTAATCAACTCATCTAATAAAATTATATCATCTAATCAAATGAAACTATCTAATCTAATATAATCAAATGAAACCATCTAATCAAATCATATCATCTAATCAAATAAAACCATCTAATCAAATCATATAAAATCTAATCAAATGAAATCATCTAATCAAATCATATCATCTAATCAAATGAAACCATCTAATCTAATCAAATGAAACCATCTAATCAAATCATATTATCATCTAATCAAATCATATAATCTAATCAAATGAAATTATCTAATCAAATAATATCATCTAATCAAATGAAACCATCATAAATCTATATAATGTCAAATCATAAATCATCTATGTCTAGAGGTCTGGATAGCACATAAATATATGTCTTGAATCATACTGTAAATATCAAATATAGAATAATGACATATATAGTGAGTCTCAAATTAAAGATCTGTGCAACATGTCCTAAACTAGGGAGTCATCTAGGCGCATGTGAACAGAGAGACCCTCTGGCCAACTTCCACGAGCATCCTCTAGCTGTGAGGAAACAACCAATCCCTACAAATATAAATGCATGTATATAATGATAATGTAAAATACTTAAAATATTATAAATGCATGTTTAAACTTACATATTTTTAAAACTTACCTCACCACTACTAGGTGTCACATCTGCTGAATCTCTCTTATGAAGAGCATCCTCTGGCTATGAAGCAACAACTGACCCCTTCAAATTTAGTACAATAGTTGGTTATATACATGTGCATAGTATATATTATGTAAAGTACTTAAATTATATAAATACATGTGTACAAGTGTACACATGCATGCTTAAACCTACATATATCTAAAACATACCTGACCACTAGTAGGTGTCACATCTACTAGATCTCTCATATGAAGATGGTCTAAGCCCACACTAGAGGTAATGTGCTCTGCTAACTGTGCCTACAAAATATTATACATTGAAAAAACATCAATATACACATCTACAATTAATTGTTCACTAAAACTCCTAAGAAAGGAGAAAAGAAAACTTTATATACCTGGGTCTCAGGAGTAGGAGGATCATCAATGCGCTGCACTATCATATCATCAATTGAAACTGCATCACCCACACCACCTTTAGTCTTGAACCTCTCTAGTAATGAAGAGTGTAGGGGTGACACTAGCTAGGAGGGGAGTGATGTAGAGATTGAACTATCATGATGAAATAACATATCCATAAATGATCCAACATCAGTGCCAATGTCCACTTGACCCAACCCATGCAACTACTCATCAAATGTGTCTAGGACCTCAGTGGTGATGTGTACATCTCCAACCTGTGTACCTAGCTCTATAGATGTAGACTGATCTGTGGGTGCAGAGTGCTTTGCACTATGTTGTGCCTAACTAGATGGTGTGTCCTATGTTGGTGGAATTACAGGACCCCGTACAAGTTCGATGACATCCCTAGATGAATGTACTAGGATCCTCTACATGTCAAGAATATAAGAATATGACTACAAGAGATCCTCCAAAAAGTAAAGTGCCACATTTAAATGACTATGATGACTCAAAAGCACTTGTATCTCTCTAGGTGCAGGAAGTCCTGCACCTCTATATGCCTCATCACTGACACCTGCAACAGTACTAGATGAAGCTTCAGAAGATGATCTGGCTTGACTCAGTCTAGTCAAAATATATCTGCCCATTGAATTTGAAGTGATAGAGGTAGCTGCAGAAGTAATTTTCCCTATCCTGTCCACTACTCCCCTCTGAGAAGCAATGACCACTCTATCTGCAGTAGCAACCATCGCCGGTGCCACTGCTAGAGTCCTCTACCCAACCAGCTATCTATGAGGATGTACAACTTGATCAACCCTACAATACTAATCGTGGTCTGCAACCCTACCACTCCCCTCATTGTAATATTTAGGAAGATCTAAATAGTTGACCCTAAGTCCTAAACATAACTCAATGTACAACTGCTGTGGAAAATATAAAGGAATCTGGTCGTTATTAGGATAACGACCATTTGCTGCAAGAAAATGAGGGTATATCATGCATGCAATCTAAGGAATTATATACCATTTGACCTGATATGCCCTCACCTTGGGCTTCCCCTCATAAAATGGGAAAACCTCTCATTTGATGATTTCCTTGGGGACACGGCTCTGAACTGTCTCCAAGGAAACATCACCTGAGACCTCGGCTCTCAACTCTCAAAAAATAGTATAAACTACCTGAGGTGTGAAGGAAGAGTGGGATCTCAATCTAATAGTCATCTCCTCCAAACTGGTCAATACACTGATACAAGTATCTCTATATATTCTATCTACTGAAGATGTATGGATGGACTCTCTAAGTCGAGCCATCTCTGTGTCAGTAGTATGAAAAATGGTCTCTATATCAGGAGTGTGAGGTGCATCCTGAGTGGCCATCTAGATACATAACATGTGAAAACTAAGTGTTAACAATTAAGTACTTGATTACATGTTATAACTGCATGTAAAATGGAAACAAATATCTGAATATATAAAATTATACTTAAATTTATAATACTAGAGTGTACTAATAGTCCTAAAGGGTCCTTGAATGTACTAATTGGTATTAGAATAGGTCCTTTTATGTCAAGAAAGTGGACTTATTAGGTCTTAGGGGTCCTAGGATGTACTAATTGATTTTAATAGGTCATACTAGTCCTATTAGGTCTTAAGTCTAGTCTTATTAAGTCTTAAGGGGTCCTATTACGTCTTAAGTGGTCCTATTATAGGTCTTAAGGATCCTAAGAGTTCTTAAAGAGATTTATGTCACAATAGGGGTCCTAAAGGAACCTAGAGTGTACTAATAGTCCTAAAGGGTCTTTGGATGTACTAATTGGTATTAATAGGTCCTATTAGGTCAAGTAAGTGGTCTTATTAGGTCTTAAGGGTCCTAGGATGTACTAATTGATTTTAATAGGTCATATTAGTCCTATTACATCTCAAGTCCAGTCTTATTAAGTCTTAAGGGGTCCTATTAGGTATTAAGAGGTCTTATTATAGGTTCTAAGGATCCTAAGGGTTCTTAAAGATTTTTATGTCACAATAGGGGGCCTAAAGGAACCTAGAGTGTAATAATAGTCCTAAAGGGTCCTTGGATGTACTAATTGGTATTAATAGGTCCTATTAGGTCAAGTAAGTGGTTGTATTAGGTCTTAAGGGTCCTAGGATGTACTAATTGATTTTAATAGGTCATATTAGTCCTATTAGGTCTTAAGTCTAGTCTTATTAAGTCTTAAGGGGTTCTATTACATCTTAAGTGGTCCTATTCTAGGTCTTAAGGATCCTAAGGGTTCTTAAAGAGCTTTATGTCACAATAAGGGTCCTAAAGGAACCTAGAGTGTACTAATAGTCCTAAAAGGTCCTTGGATGTACTATTAGTATTAATAGGTCCTATTAGGTCAAGTAAGTGGTCTTATTAGGTCTTAAGGGTCCTAGGATGTACTAATTGATTTTAATAGATCATATTAGTCCTATTAGGTGTTAAGTCCAGTCTTATTAAGTCTTAAGGGGTCCTATTAGGTCTTAAGGGGTCCTATTATAGGTCTTAAGGATCCTAAGGGTTCTTAAAGAGTTTTATGTCACAATAGGGGTCCTAAAGGAACCTAGAGTGTACTAATAGTCCTAAAGGGTCCTTGGATGTACTAATTGGTATTAATAGGTCCTATTAGGTCAAGTAAGTGGTCTTATTAGGTCTTAAGGGTCCTAGGATGTACTAATTGATTTTAATAGGTCATATTAGTCCTATTAGGTCTTAAGTCTAGTATTATTAACTCTTAAGGGGTCCTATTAGGTCTTAAGGGGTCCTATTATAGGTCCTAAGAATCCTAAGGGTTCTTAAAGAGTTTTATGTCACAATAGGGGTCCTAAAGGATCCTAAGGGTTCTTAAAGAGTTTTATGTCTACGTGAATAAAATTTATACATGTAACTCTAAAAAATATGTACATAATTTAGAGAGAGAGAGAGAGAGAGATTCATAATATTTACTAACTTTAAAAGTAATTTTAAAAAAATATTTAAATTAATAATTTCTATAAGATCAGTGGAAGGGATGGATAAGTTTCCTAGAATGTATTAAGGGGTCACATTTGTTGTATGTGGTACTAAGGGATCCTAGGTTATATTAATTGATTGTAGTATGTATTAAGGGTTGTTCGGGGTGACAATGGGTCCTCATATCAATTAATAGAACCTAAGATAGATGAATGGGTCCTAGGGAATCCTAAGATACATTAATAGGTCTCAGAGGTCTGAAGGGGTCATATGTGTCTTTAGATGTCATAAGGTATGGATAAGGTTCCTAGAATGTATTAAGGATTTATAGGTGTCATAAATACTTCTAAGGGATTATAGGTTAAATTAATTGATCCTAATATATCTTAAGGATCTTGGAGGCAAACAAATGGGTCCTCTTATGTATTAATGGAATGTAAGATACATGAATGGGTCCTGGGACATCCTAAGATACATTAATGTGTCTTGGGGGTCCTAATGGGTCCTAGGTATCTTAAGATGTTGTAAGGGAAGGATAAAGGTCCTAGAATGTCTTAAGGGGTTGTATGTGTCATAAGAGGTCCTTAGGGATATTAGTATTTATTAAGGGGTATTCAGGGTGACAATGGGTCCTTGTATGTATTAATAGAACATAAGATACATTAATGGGTCCTAGGACATCCTAAGATTCTTTAATGGGTCTCGGGGGTCCTAAGGTTTCATATTTGTTTTAAGATTTCATAAGGGTTCCAGATAAGGGTCCTAGAATGCTAATGGGTCATAGGTGCAATAAGTGGTCCTAAGGGATCCTACATTACATTAATTGATCCTAGTATGTCTTAAGGTTTCTTGAGGGAAACAATGGGTCTTATGTGTCTTAAGATAGTGTAAGGGATGGATAAGGGTCCTAGAGTGTCTTAAGGGGTTGTGGGTAACATAAGAGGTCCTAAGGGGTCCTAGGTTACATTAGTGGATCCTCGTATGTATTAATTGAATCTAAGATACATAAATGTGTCCTAGGAAAACCTAAGATATGTTAATGGGTCTTGGGGATCCGAAGGGGTCGTATGTGTCTTAAAATGTCATAAGGGATGTATAATGGTCCAATAATGTTAATGGGTCATAGGTGTGATAAGTGGTCTAAGGGATCTTAGGTTACATTAACTGATACTAGTATTTCTTAAGGGTTCTTGTGGGCAACGATGGGTTCGCATATGTATTAACAGAAGCTAAGATATATGAATGGGTCCTAGGACATTTTAAGATATAAAAATGGGTTGTATGGGTCCTAAGGGGTCCTATGTGTCTTAAGATGTCATAAGCGACACGTAAGGCTCCTAGAATGTCGTAAGGGGTTGTAGGCATCATAACAGGTCCTAAGGGATCATATGTTACATTAATTCATCCTAATATGTCTTAAGGAGTCTTGAGGGAAACAACGAGTCCTTGTATGTATTAATGGAACCTAACATTCATCAATGGGTCCTAGGACATCCTAATATGTATTATAAGGTCTTGAGATTCCTAAGGGATCCTATGTATCTTAATGTGTCGCAAGGGAGGGATAAGGGTCCTAGAAACTTACTACTACAATTTTCTAACATATTCTAACATACTACTATCATTTTCTAAAATTTAACTACGATTTTCTAAGATTTCTACAAACTAAAAATTATTTAAAATAAATAACTAACTAATATTTACTAACTTTACTAAAAATGCATGTACCTGAGAGAGAGAGAGAGATTCCTAATATTTATTAACTTTAAAAGAAACTTAAAAAATAATATTTTTAATAATTTCTATAAGATCTTAATGTTTTCTAACATTTTATAACATTTCTACTACGGTTTCTAATGTTTTGTAAATATTTTCTAACATTTGCTAACAAACTATTATGATTTTCTATCATTTTCTAACATACTAAGTTACAATTTTATAATATTTGCTAACATTCTACTACATTTTTCTAATATTTTCTAATGTATACTAGAAGTTACAATTTTCTAATGTATACTAAGTTACAATTTTCTAATATTTTCTAATGTATACTAATTTACAGTTTTCTAATATTTTCTAATGTATACTAAGTTACGATTTTCTAACATTTTCTAACATATTCTAACATTTATAGTACAATTTTTAATGTTTTCTAACATTTTCTAATAGTTCTACTATGATTTTCTAACATTCTACTATCATTTTCTAACATATTCTAAAATTTAACTATGATTTTCTAACATTTCTACAAACTAAAAATTATTTAAAACAAATAGCTAACTAGAATAAATATAAAACATATAATTTACAATAAAAAATGAGAAAAATGCGTGTACCTGATACTACTAACAATATGAAGAGGTCAAAAAATCTCAGAAGATGCTAATGTCATACTAGACGTCACTAGTTCGCTCTAAGCCTTGGGTCCACAAAATCCAAACAGTAAACAATGAAAATAAAATATGAAAAATGGAAATTTATAAAGAAATCCGACCAAAAGGGGCTTCACGCAAAGACCCCCTTCGACCGAAGTACCCTGTGTAGGATACTTCGTGTGAAGGGGGGTCTTCACATGAAGTACCCTACGTAGGGTACTTCACGTGAAGCAAATCTTTCCCTTCGCTTGAAGTACCCACTTGGAGTGAAAGCCCTAAAATTGTTTTTTTTTTAGAAAACCGATTTTCTTATTATTGTGATTTAACCCTGAGATAGGTTATTATAGGGCGGCCTAAAAAAACCTTATATCTTCAAACAAATTATGTGCAGGTGCCACAATTTGCAAGAAACAGTTCCTCAAAGTTTGGCATTTTTTTGCACTTAGGGTACACAAGGGACATCGTCGGTAGGGTATGCTGTTGAGCGTTGCATCATGCTAAGAGGAAAAGTGGGACCCAACATAGGGTAAACCTTCACAACCAGACATGATTGAGGTGTCAATTCCTTCCTGTGATGAACAAAATGTGATATGGGTTACTTTTTGACTTTTCACTAAGTGCATGTGACACTTTTTGCACCAATAGGAAAATTATTGCCCTACAAAAATGACTTTGAGACTTTAGAAACTGAGATAGATTATTGTAGGGGGGCCTAACATGACCCTATAGGTTCAAAAAAATTGTTTCTAGGTTCCATGGTTTGCAAGAAATAGTTCCATGAAGTTGGATATTTTTTTGCACTTAGGGCACATGAGGGACATCATCAATAGTGTATGCCGCTGAGCATTCTGGCATGCAAAGAGGAAAAGTGGGACCATACCTACAGTAAAATTTCCCAACCAAACATGATCAAGGTGTTGGTTTGCACCGACATTGATGAATAAAATACAATATGGGCTACTTGGCAACTTTTCACTAAGTGCATCTGACACTTTTTGCACCAATAGAAAAATTACTTCCTTGCATAAATGACTCTGAGTCTTCAAAAAAAAAAAAGGTTATTGTAGGGAGGCATAACATGACCCTATAGGTTCAAAAAAATCATGTGTAGGTGCCACGGTTTGCAACTAATAGCTCCTTGAAGTTTGACATTTTTTTACACTTCGGGTGCACAAGGGACATCACCAATAGGGTATGTTTTTGAGCGTTCTGACATGCCAAGAGGAAAAGTGGGACCATGAATAGGGTAAACCCACCAAACCTAATGCAATCAAGGTTTCTACTTGCACCCATGATGAACAAAATGCAATATGGGTTACTTGGCAACTTTTCACTAAGTGCATCAGATAGTTTTTGCATGAACAAAAAACTTGTTGCCTTGCAAAAATGACTCTAAGTCTTCAAAAAATGAGATAGGTTATTGTACAGGGGAATTAAATGACCCTCTAGGTTCAAACAGATCATGTGTAGGTGCCACGACTTGCAAGAAAAAATCCCTCAAAGTTTGACAAATTTTTGCACTAGTTAGGATACACAAGGGACATCGTCGGTAGGGTATGCCACTAAGTGTTCCAGTGTGCCAAGAGGAAAAGTGGGACCATTCCTAAGGTAAAAAAACCTAACTAGACATAAATGAGGTATTGGTTCATGCCCACAATGAACAAAATGTGATATGGGCTTCCTTCACAATGAGGGTTAGTTCCTAGTAGCCCTTAAAACTAAGTTTTTGATTCATAAATCCTAACATGTACACCTCTCATATAAAAAATTTACCTTTTTCGATAACCATTTGGGAGACACCTAGCAAATGTCAAACTTTACATGTCATGTTTTTGAACAATTTGCTCAAAAATTGCTGATTTTAGGTATTTAAGGGCCAATTAGGCCCATTTTACAGAGTGCCTACCTTGTAAACACTATCCCAAACCAAAAAAATTACTCCAATATCCTAGAAATGGTTGAAATAGACAAAGTTGACAATTTTTATGTGTTGAAACAAGTCAAAAGGTGTCCAAAGAGGTATAGATATGAAATTGGTCACTAATTGCACATTCCAAAAATGGAATTTGGCGGTGTTGATGACACTCGTGTTTGATTTTTATTCATTCATAAGAACAATATGAATCCAATAATAAATATGTTTGTATTCTATTATATTGAATAATCATTTGAAAGTATAAACCATATGAGTTGCATAGAACAAACAAATTGGATTACATTTAAATTGTAAATATGTATGTTTCAAAGTATCAAGATATACACACAATGAACAAGTTGGATCACATTTTAGCTACAAATATTTGAGTTTTGAAGTACAAAGATATGCACACAATGAACAAATTGGATTGAACATCAACTTTCATATATATCAAACTGAAAAATAATCATGTACATATACAAAAATGGCATAAATGCCAAGTCAATAATTTAGATATACAAAAATGTGGCATGTTACATGTCAAGGTCGATATATAATACAAATGTTGAATATATACATAAATTAGTCTTTCAATGACCACAACTAGAATGATATGTCTCTATCAATATCTATAACTGTGGCAAATCATCAAAATTGAGCCTCTTCAAAGTAGTACGAGGCTCTGTAGATGGCTAGACACGAACAATTCAAATGCCAAATCATATATCTTTTCTCAAAATAACATCAAAATAACTAAATAATAGACTGTAATTTGTTTACAGTTGATTTTTCAATTACCTCATGTCTTTCTTTTGTTGTTGGGTTGTGTAGTAAAAATGATGGGCTCCTTCTTGGGAGAACAAGACTCCTAAAAAAATGGAAAGGTAGAGGATCCATGGAAGGTTGAGAAGGGGGATATAATAGGTATAACACAATAGATACAAGTTAATAACATATATGTTGAGAAACACTAAAAAACTAAAAATTCATGGACTAAAAAAAAATGCATACCAGAGCCTCAAATGGATATCCTATATTGACATAAGGGAGGATGGGGAGAGGGGACAAAGGTACACCCTAACCACTAGATCCACCTTGCAGAGATCACATGTGGAAGCAACAACACAACAAGTGAGAGAGAGAATGCATAAAAGTTCATATATTATCTTCAAATCGATTCATACATGTCAGGTTGTAAGGCCTTCCCAATTTAGGCTAGATATTACAATCAAGTACAAAAGTCCTCTAAAATGTGAGGATCTACCAACAATCTCTAATTTTGTATCTTCTATCTTCTAACTAAAACTGACTCCCTAAACTCTAACCAAACAACTACATTTATACAAGAGGCTACTAAATCAAGTCGGCCTTCAAATCCACCGTCAATAGAAGGAACAACCAGATCTAGGTCCACATGCTTCCCAATGATAGATACCATCATTAAATCTGCAACCAAATATAAATGCAAGAGTTAGCCCCAATAGAAATCCAAAACAAACAACTCAGTAAGCAAGGATAACCGAGCGCCAGACAAGAATCAACGAGCGCCAGGGAAATTCACCGAGCACCAGAGAGATAATAGACCAACATCGATAAACAAAGGAAATTGAGAAACACCGAACCAACTCGGTCAAGCAAGGAACTGAGTAACACAAAAAACTTCAAACATGTTTTTGGTGACACAGGATTGCCAAGGACCTGAGATACTCCTGCATTAGACACTTGGGGTTATTTGAATGATTCTCTGACTCATGAAATAGGTAGGATCTGAGCTACATCCAACTCAGATTGTGAAATCCATGAATTGTCTTCAATCAGTCTATTCTTCCACTTTACTAGATATTCCATATACTATTTTCCTCTTATACTCCTACCAATTCTTTGTTCCAAAATATGCTCAACTTCTTTTGTTTGTTTCTTATGGTAATCCATTAGTACTATCATTTCTTCATCTGACTCATGATACTCATACAAATCAACAATGTTGAATATAGGTGATATATTCATGTCATTAGGTAACTCAATCTCATATGCATTTCCACTGTCAAATTTTCTCAAAATCTTGCAAGGGCCAAACTTCTTCATTTTCAGCTTCCCATATGTTCTAATAGGAAATATTCCTTTCTTCAAATGAACCATTACTTCATCACTGACTGCAAAAGTCTTATGTCTTCTTGATCTATCAACTCTGTCTTTGTATTTCTGATTACTTTTCTCCAACTTATATTTCACATCTTCATGCAATGTCTTCATGTACTTAGCAAATTTTAATCCTTCAACACTTCTCTTTCTTTCATCAGAAATATCCCTCAAATCAGATATACCTCTCAGTTGTATGCCATTTACAATCTCAAAAGGTGTTTTTCCAGTACTTCTATTCACAACTTTTATCTGTCCATCGGTTTGTGGGTGAAATGTAGAACTATATTTCAACTCGGTGCCAAACTTTCTCCAAAGGGTCTTCCAAAAGTATCCAACAAATTTACTGTCTTGGTTAGAGATAATACTCCTCAGTAATCCATGCAATCTGACAATTTTCTTAAAGAAAAGATCTGCTATATGTACTGCATCTGATGTCTTTCTAGAAGGTATAAAATGTGCCATTTTAGAAAATCTATCCACAACAACAAATATAGAATCATTACCTCTTACTATCTTTGGTAATCCAAGAAAAAAATCCATACTGATATCAATCCAAGGTTTCTCAGGAACACAAATCAGTGTATACAATCTAGTATTCTGACTTACTCCTTTTGCAACTTGACAAATTCCATAACTTTTCACAAATTTCTGAACATCTTTATACAACAGTGGCCAAAAGTATTTCTCCTTAAGAAAATTCAATGTTGTATCAACACCAAAATGTCTAGCCAAACCATTACTATGTTTCTCCTTTATCAAATTACTTCTCATTACTCCTCTCAGTATACACAATTGAATACCTTTAAACAACATACCTTCTTGAATAAAATATTCTTCCAATTTAGTACTTGGTTAATCTTGAATAGGTGCTTTGCACTTTGTCCACGGCTCAGAAAAATCAAGATCAAATTCATAGGAATCTCTCATGTCATCAAAGCCAATAACTTCAATTTTCATCTTGATCATCAAAGATCTTCTTCTACTCAATGCATCAGCAACTTGGTTATTGACTCGACTCTTATGCTTTGTCACAAATGTATAACTCTACAAATACTCAACCCATTTCATATGTCTCTGATTCAACTTTTTCTGACTACCCAAATACTGTAAAGCCTTATGATTGGTATATAACACAAATTCACTCGGTATCAAATAATGTCTCCATTTCTTCAGGGCTTGAACAATAGCATAGAATTATTAATCATACACAAAATATTTCCTTTTTGCATCATTCAACTTTTCACTAAAGAAAATAACAAGTTTACCTTCTTGACTCAATACAGCTCCTATTGCACTTCCACTTGCATCACATTCTACTTGAAATAACTTATTGAAATCAAGCAATGCCAAAACATGCAATTCAACAACCTTTTGCTTCAAAGTCTCAAAATTTTTATCAGCTCCATGTGTCCACTTGAATTCTCTTTTATCTCCTCTCATAGTCTCAGTCATAGCATTACAAATTGAACTAAAATTCTTAATGAAGTTTCAGTAAAAAATTGCCAAACCATGAAATGATCTTACCTCACTAGCATTCTTAGGTGTAGGCCAATTCAAAATAGCTTCAACCTTTTTAGGGTCCATTTTCAAACCATCATCTGAAATCACAAATCCCAAATACACAATCTCCTCTTTCATGAATGAACACTTTTTTCAGATTTATCAACAACTTTTCTTCTTTAAACCTCTGCAATACTTGTTTAACATGCAACAAATGTTCTTCTCTGGCCTTAATAAATATTAGAATATCATCAAGGTATACAATCACAAACTTACCCAAGAATTTCTTCAAAAATTCATTCATCAACCTCATAAAAGTACTCGGTGCATTAGTTAAACCAAAAGGCATAACCTGCCACTCATACAAACCTTCTTTTTTCTTAAAAGAAGTCTTCCACTCATCAACTTCTCTAATTCTGATATGATGATACCCACTTTTCAAATCCATTTTGGTAAAATACTTTTCTCTAGTCAAACTATCCATTATGTCATCCATTCTTGATAGAGGAAACCTATATTCCACTGTTATCTTGTTAATTTATTTGGAATACGTACACATTCACCATTCTCCATTCTTCTTAGGTGCCAATAAAATAGGTACTACACAAGGACTCAAAATTTCTCTAATCAAACCTTTCTGCAACAATTCTTGAATCTGTAAGTTCAATTCCTAATTCTCAGTAGGTGTCAACCAATGTGGTGCCTTATTCAGTAAACTAGCTCCAGGGATTAGATCCATGCAATGATCAATGCTTCTCTTTGGTGGAAAGCCATTAGGTACATTATCAAAAATGATTTCACTATACTTGGTGAGTAACTTATCAATATCCTCAGGGACACTATCCTCTTTTTTCTTACTCGGTTTGTTAGGAATTACATAAAAACATACATCATTCTTCTTCAAATCCTTAACAAAATTTCTTCCTTCCATCAAATAAGCTTTCACAGTTGTACAAACATTACTAACAGGTTCTTCAATCAAAGGTAACAAGATTTTTCTTCTTCCATCAGCCCAAATAGTATATTTATGCAATCTCCCATCATATATATCATGTCTATCATATTGCCAAGGTCTACCCAACAATATATGACAAAAATCCATAGGCATGATATCACATAACACCTTATCATAGTACTTTCCAATTTTCAAATTCACATAACATTGTTCACTTACCAAGAGTGTATGCTCATATTTGATCCATGAAATTTGATAGGGCTTCGGATGTTCTAACCTTTCCAACTTCTACATTGTGACCATTTCCTTAGATGCTAGATTCTTCAAGCGACCACTGTTAATGATTACCTTCCAATCTTCATTAGAAAATCTACATCTAGTCTTGAAAAAACTTTTCCTTACTAGATCTTCCTTATTACTTTCACTCCAAAGTTCTCTCCTTACCATCAAGTTATTTTCCTTCTAAGGTTCATAAAGTGACTCTTCTTGCACCAAAGCATTTCTACAGTTACTGAACTTCTTACTTGCATGTGTACACTCAAATGATCCATGTCCTTCTTCTCCACAATTGTAACAAGTTCCTCGGAAACCACCTCAGTAGTTATTGCCTCTGCCTCTAGGTGAGCTTTCACCTTTCCACTTGATCTTACCTTTATCCAGAGTTGTCTTTTTAGGTTTAGATATACTATTTTCACCATGAGATCTACCTCTTCCTCTAGGGAATCTACCACCTCTACCTCTTTGTCTTTTCTCATGTCTCTTGTTCAATTTCTCCTCAGTTTTCAATGCAAATTGATAAGCCTCTTCAATCTTCTCCAATTTGACCAAACTGATTTCTTCTTGGATGGAAACTCTCAAACCATTCAAGTATGTAGAAATTCTTTCCACATCATCTTCATCATGTCCAGATCTAATATCTAATCTATAGAATTCCTCAGTATATTCTTTTACCAAGCTATCTTTCTGCCTCAAACTTTGCATTCGCCTAACTAGGTTAATCTGATAATCACAAGGTAAGAACTTTCCTTTCAATTTATTCACCATTTTATTCCATACCTTAATTTTCTCTTTGCCTTTCCTTTTTTTATCCAATTGTAGATGTTCCCACCATAAGGATGCATGACTTTTCAACTTTGTGCTTGCAATTTTCACTTTCTTTTCCTCAGGTACATTTTCATACTCAAAATACTTTTCCATCTCGATGATCCATTCCATCAATTCATCAGAATCCAAGTTTCCACTATACTCAGGAGGATTCAAGTGTGGTGTAGACTTCAGGTTTGTCAAAGCCTTCAACAATCTTTCCTCACCTTGATCCATCACCGGTGTAGGTTCTACATCAACTTATTCTTCCTCAATTTCATCATCACTAACATCTTCAAGATGTCTTCCTCTTCTCTGGGCTATTTCAATAGCTTCTAATCTATCAGCAAGTTGTCTCAACATGTCTTCCAATCCTGGATCTGCATCTCACCTCCCACAAACCATCTCAAACCCTTTGCAATTGTAGGCTAGATCACAAATTGCTACCCCACAAAAAATCAACTAGGGTTTGACAAGAAGGAACCCTCAAACATAGATTTGCAAACCTAGATCTAGTTCTCACCTTGCTCTGATACCACCTGATGCAAGTGGGTGATGGGGACAAGGTCCAAAGGCACACCCTAACCAGATCCACCTTGCAGAGATCACACACAGATGAAAAAACATGACAAGTGAGAGAGAGAATGCATAAACTTTCATATATATCTTCAAATTGATTCATACATGCCAGGCTGTAAGGCCTTCCTAGTTTAGGCCAGATATTACAATCAAGTACATAAGTCCTCCAACATGTGAGGATCTACCAACAATCTCTAATTTTCTATCTTCTAACTAAAAATGACTCCCTAAACTCTAACCAAACAACTACATTTATACAAGAGGCTACCAAATCAAGTTAGCCTTCAGATACACCATCAATGGAAGGAACAAGCAGATCTAGGTCCACACGCTTCCTAATGATAGATATCAGCATTAAATTCGTAACCAAATATAAATGCAAGAGTCGGCCGCAACAAAAATCCAAAACAAATAACTTGGTAAGCAAGGATGATCGAGCACCAGACAAGCATCACCAAGCGCTAGGGAAATTCATCGAGTGCCAGAGAGATAGCCGACCAACATTAGTAAACAAAGCAAACCGAGCAACACTGAGCCAACTCGGTCAAAGCAGGAACCGAGCAACACCGAACCAACTTAGTAAAAGTAGGAACCGAGCAACACATAAAACTTCAAACATGTTTTTGGTGACATAGGATTGCCAAGGACCGACACTAGTAGAATTTGGAAAATAAATGACCAGGTGACTAAAAATTTTAGTCACGTGACTAAAATTGATCATGTTCTACCATTTTTTTAGTCATGTGACTAAAATTGATCATGCTCTACAAATATAAATGACTAAAAAAATGACCAATTTGGTCATCGGGTAAAATCACAACTAAAATGACTAAATAAATGACTAAATAATTAGTTACCCTAATAAAAGTGACTAAATGAATGATTAATACTCCTTTACACATTAACATTTGATAATAACGTATAACTTTAGGAATTTTGGGATTTTTGAACCCAAAATAATGTTGGGAGGGGTAGTAGACCTAGATTTGTTGTTTAATTGAAGGAATATGTAAAGGTAATGTTTCCAAGAAAAGGGTAAGTGTTGTTATAGTGTATATTTGATCTTGATTCAATATCTTTGTCAAAACAAATTTGCATCAAATTTTTTTTGACACAGTTGAATCCAAAAATATATACTTGAAAGCTTAAAATGTTTAAAAGTACTTCAAAAGCTTAAGATATTTAAGAAAAAATTAACATTTTGTCTTAAACAATAAAATATTATTTTAAATATCTTAAAATTTAAATTTAAAATAAAAATTATTTTAATTTTCTTAAATTAAAAAATAAAGACAAAAAATTTGAGAACTAGTTCTACACATCATCCTAAATATTTTTTTATTATACTTGCTAATTAGTCAAAACTAAAAATTAATTAATTTAAAATAAAAATCAATTGATTAAAAACTAAAATAGAAGGGGCATTTTTAATTAATTAAATAGTAATTAGAGGGCTGATCATAAATAGGGCATTTTGGGTGGGTATAATTAAAGGAGAATGAAAAATAATGAACATAACGCTTTGCAACTGATGCGCGGAGGAAGGGCAGGCTAAAAATATTGGTGCCAAGCTGAAAGTCATTCACGCCAAAGGGTTTTGAGAGAAAAATGCTTAAATTTGACCTCATTGATACTTGGATTCATGGCATTGATTTAATCCATTTTGGTTGTTCGTTGGATGCATGAGAAGTTGGAGTGATTGAATGGGAAACAAATTTCAATCTTATAATTAGTTGTATCTATTTATTTCCTTTTTATGTTTCTTAAATTTTTTGAGGAGTTTCCTTGAGTTAGGATGATGAATACCTCCATGTTCAAAATTCTGGTCAAAAGGAGAATCTAAAGAACTATTAACACTACTACATAAAAGGATAGTTTAAGATATTTTCTAAGATAAAATTAATACTTTCTTAAATATTTAAACTATTATGTAATTATCTTAAATTAAAACTTAAAATCTTTTTAACTGTCTAAAATTAAAAATAAAGACAAAACAAATGTACATTTTCTAATAAGCAAAAGAAATGGGGGGAAGTGAATTTTTTGAAGTGGATTTGTATGATGAGGATAATAGCATTAGATTATTATTCCCATTATTGTTCTCCCGTGTAATCCTGAATCCTGAATGATCTATTGTGTTGATCAGACCCATCTAGGGCATCCATCTCCACAATTTCAAACATCTCAAATTGCAAAGGTTAGTAGGAAAATTCGATCATAGGACTCACGTAGAAAAAGGAATGGCCTATCTCATCATCCAGTGTCTCAAAGAATACCAATCCCACGCACTCCTTCTTATTCCCAATAGGCAGCGGAAGAATTTGAGGTATGCCAGCTAAGATTCTAATATCTACATCTGCCCTATTTTGCACAGAGAAGAATAGATTTGAGAATTTTCTAGATAGTGATTTAAGTTATAAAATTGTTGCAGACAAAACTTTATCTGATGAGCAGAATCAGGCACCCAAATCTAGTGTATTTGTTGGGTTTCTATGCACATGTAGTGAAAACTTATTTGTTTCCATTGAAACCCCATTTTTTATGGAACTGGCATGAATCACTTTTAATTTTATTTTGATTTCATTTAAATCTATTCATTCTTCATAAAGTTATAAGTATTTTAGCAAAAACTACCAAAACTCAGCCTAGGGTTTGTAGTGACTTAGAAAAATGTAAAAATGCTACTTACCACCACTGTAACAACCTAGAAATGGGTAGTTAGTTGTGTTTTGTTGCCTCCTTTCACATTTTGTTGAATGCAGGACTACATGAGGTACTTTTCAAATGCAACAAATAATGTTGAAAAGATTGAATTCTATGTTCCAGTTTGTTTTGATAGTGAATAAAGGGTGCATGGGGTGTGTGAATGTAAAGTTGGCCTTTGAGTGATATGTTAGCTTGTGGTGACTGATCAGGAAAGTATTGTACACTTTTCCTCCTACCCTCACTGGGGTTTAGGGCTGGGCCGACAACCCCCAAGAGCATGGGTTCGGGGGCACAGCCCCCGAGGTGAATTTTTTTGAGGCCAACATATTTTTAGCTATTTTTGGGCTGACATGATTGTAACTCATTCTAACCCTAAAGCAAAAAATTGTATAATATGGCTTAGGGTTAGGGATTTCATTATGTATCATTTTAGTACTTGCAGTGGAATTGAGCTGTAAGGGGATTACAAATTGTAATCACTGGATAATAATATACTGGACTCACTGATGGTAGATGTAGCCCAGGGATTGGGTGAACCATGTTAAATCTTTGTGTCTTGTGTTCTCTTCTGTGTGGTTTATTATTTTTTGATATTGGTTATATTTTCATGTAATTGTTATTTCTGCCTTGTTAATCCTAACATGATAGAAGGAAGGAAGATAGGAGTGTGTGGATATGTCCCAAATCCTATTCTAGGTGTTGGAAATCCAAGGAGAAAGTATGACATTAAGTGAATATGACTGTCCTAAGATAATTGCACAAGATTGTCATAGTGAAACTAGTGAGAAGATAGTAATTGTTTGTATGGCCTTTTGGGTGGATGGGGGTGTGAAGACTGGTAGTTTTTTCTCATTATGTGTTAGGTAGAAAAAGTTTCAATATATGATTGGGGTGTTAGACATTTTGGAGGGCTAGTAGGAGATAGGGTTGTGTGAGTAGGCTCCCAAAGGATTGGAGTGGTTAAGGTCTTGGAGAGTCTCAGATTTGGCTTAGACATGTTGATTGGGGATAGTCTATTGTGTTTCAATGAATGGGTAAGGGTTGTGAAGCATAAGTCCATTTTTGGGATCCCGTAGCCTTGTAAGGGCCTAGTGTCTTGAGAGAATCTTGTGGGTTTGGGTGAGGAATTTGGATGATATGTTAGTGGGAGAAATTTCCACAATCAATGTAAATATCAATTATATGTAGGTTTGATTAGATATAATTGAAGGTAAAACTATGCCAACACAAACTGTTCGGTCATAGATACAACATATCGACTTCCCAGTGAGGACATAGAGCATCTTTTCTAGCCATTAGACCATACTAGCAGCCCGTTAAAGTAGAAGCCAACACATGTTGGAGAAATTTACATATACTAGTTAGAGAGCTACAACATTTGGTTTTATAAGTATATTTACTATCATTAGAGAGCTACAACATTTGGTTTTATAAGTTTCATTTAAGGGGGAATTTAAGAATTTTTTTATAAAATGCTCCTTGGACTTTGATCTCTTGAAGTGTTATGTGTTTTTATAAAAATGTTCCACTCTAATTACTTATATTAGATTCTTTAAGTGTTAATTATGAGACTGGATGCAATAGGCCTAGTTTTGCAATTTTTTCAAATCTCTGGATAAGTTACTCTAGCTAGAATATTATTTTCATTGGAATTTCATTTTGTTTTGGAATAGATGTGTAACAGAGGTCTGGAGGTTTTCATATCAATTTCCATTTATATTATTTACTATTCATATGCATAAAGCTACACAATAAAATACTTTTGATTTTCCAATTGCAAACATCAACATTTTTTATCGATAATATTGGTGGAACCACCTATGAATTGTATTGAACCACTTATGTATTATATTGATATTAGAAAAACACTTACATTACAGTAGTCATATAGTTTTAGAAATATCAGCAGATAAATACACAGACATCAAAATTGCCATTTTTCTTAAAATAACTCAACAGTCTATTACCTATGAACCCATTTACTGAATCAGAAGTTGAGATAGCTTTTGAAGCAGCTCTTAGAGGGGCAAAATAAGATGTCACAGTAGGAGATGGATAGACTTAAAAGATTCCGCTTTCTTTCCACCCATAAACCTTGGCATGTTTGCTCCATGGGGTGGTTGCAAACATTAGCATTGGGCTGATTGTAGTTTGTGAATAGTTTATTACATTTTGAATTATTGATCCTTTGGTGTTCTATGATCAAAACCACCTATTTGGGTAGTGTAGGAGTATTTCTTGCTTTAATTGTCATGATCTATTCTTTACAAGACAAATTTAGTTTTTGAAGCATAATATAATCTTTCTATTGTTGAAAGGATTACTTGTGATTAATATAATATTTCTATTAATGTAAGTACTTCTGGGTTACCAGGATGAAGGTTGGAGGCAAGAAATTGATACTAGGATTCTCTTTTGACCTTGTTTTGACCAACAAAGTTTGAAACAATCTTATATCATTGGCAATAATATCCATATTTTTTGAACACAGATGCTAGATTTAAGTTGTATGTTTTTCTTTGAAAAGCTAACCAGAAACAATTAAAATAATTTCCTCCAAGACATTATTATTATACCCTTCATATTGTATTCTAGCACTTGTCTGCTATGGTAGATTCTAACTAGTAGCAGTCTGAATTCTCTCATCACCCACGTCTGAGTAACTGCAGGACCATTTTGTTACTTCATGTTTGATTGGAATGTTATAATTTTAGAATTTCTATGTTTAAGTGACAAAGCTGTATGGTTTTCTTTGAAAAGCCAATCAGAAGAAAACAAAACAATTCTCTTCAAGACCATTGCCATTCCTGCACATTGTTTTGTATTTGTTGTCTTCTTTGGCAGATCTTAATTGGTAGGTTTATTCTTAGCTTTCTCATAGCCTGGTGTAGGACTGTTTTGTGACTTTATGGTCAAATGGAACATTGTAATTTCCACTTCTAAGTGGCATGCCGAGTATGAATTTTCTTTGAAAAGACAATTAGAAAAAAATTTAATATTTCCCTACAAGACCATGTCACATCCTGTACGGTGTTTTCTGGGGGTTGTCTGCTCTGGGAGATTCTAACTGGCTAGCTCCATATTGAATTTTCTTATCACTTGCTATTAATTAATTGAAGCATCATCTTGTGACTGACTATATGGTTTTTTTAAAACATTGCAATTTATTCTTCTAAGTGTGCATGTTGCAAGCCATGCATTGAACTTGACTTAGTTGCACCTCTTGGGGATCTGAATGATTGTAGATAGAAAAATCAAGGAACTACAACTCTCCTGGTAGGCATGCCATTTTTGGTTTCATGTCAGAACTCAACTTAGTAAATAGAAGAATTTTAAAGAGTAAAAGTTCTATTGTAATTGAATGTTACTTTTGAGTGCTATTGAAGTACATTAGTCATTTTTTGGTGTCAAATTAATTTCAAATTTGTAAGCTTCACACAACCAAATTAAATTTATCTACGAGGTTCCACCTAGTTGTGTTTGATACCCAGGCAAGGTCGACATAGTAAGAAGTTAAATGACAAAATTTTTATTGCAAGTCTACCAGTCAGCACATATGGGTATGTGTATGGATACCAGTACAACATTTTCACAATCTGGATAAGGCAGGGTATAATGGGATGTGTGCATATTATGTCTATTTGGGTTTTTGTGAGTATGTGCTTTAAATTCAAAATGTCCACTCAATTGGCTTACCAAGTTTAGTGGAAAGTGAAAAAGCAAGTTGGTTGGTACAAAATGATTCTATTTTAAGGCAGGATATGGGGAGATGTGTTCATGTTATGATTATTATGTCTATTTTGGGTGTTTGTGAGTATGTTCTCTAAATTCAAAATGTCATGACTTCCTAGGATCATTTGGAAGGGTATTACCTTTACCACTTAGATATGTATTTCTCTATTTCTTTTCCTTCACCTACTTTTTCTTGGTGGATGCATTGAGCATTTGTTCATTCAGGCCTAATTAGTAACCCTAGTACTCATGTCATGCACTTCGAGACCAACTTTCCAATCCAAAAGCATTGGTCATATATCTATCTCTTTGGTTTATGTCATGAAAGTGGCAAAATAGTGACTTGGTGTTTAAATTTAGTAATGTGGATTGACGGTAGATGAAGATTTCTTCAACCTCACAATTTAGATAGGTTAGTCCAAATAGTTTCTCGATAAATGAGTCTACAACATGTACTGTCAGAGATTTATGACTATTTAGATAATTGGTAGTTAAGATCAATACTATTCTCTCAATTCTCAACTCGTGCTCAAAATTCTAAAATTGAAAGAGTTTGCATTAAAAAATTTCCCTATCTAAACTACATAAACCATCTAAACCATAATAGGGGGTGGGGGCATATCTAGAGTTTATTGGATGCACTTAAATTAATTGACTCTACGTGCCCAATAGATTCTAAGGAAAGAGGTGAGGGCATTAGTTTCTTGATGAGTGGGCTTGGAAAAATCCCAAATCTAAGAATGGGGAGGGGCTTGAGGTAGAAGAGGAACTACAACGGAAGGGTTGGGAGAAGCAAAATGGATTAAAACATGATCTAATCATAGTTGGAGCACTTATTCTTGAAGTAAGGATCATGTAGTAGTGTGTTAGTTATATTTGTTGGTCACATTATCACAAGTCTTCTTGCATACAATTGATAGGCCTTTGAGAGAAAAGAGCTTTTTTCACATGATTAATAGGCCCTTGAAGTGCACCTTCTTTTTTTCAAGAGGGTTAATTGAATTGTAGGACATTGAAATTTTGATTTTGGTCAGCTCGATTGGGGTTCCCCTACTATAGTTTAGGCATTTGGGTTGATTGAATTGGGGTTCCCCTACTATATTTTGGGCATTTGGGTTGATTGAATTGGAGTTGGCCATAGAGTGGAGAATAATAGCTTGATTGGTTTGGTGCTCTTGCTTTTTCTCACTCTCAGAGGGATAGGTTCCTTAATTAACAAGCAAGATCAACCTATAGCTTGGGTGACACCATTTTTGCATAGATCTATAGGGACACCAGCCAATTTCACTTGATGGTAGAATGGGGTCCCTACTATCTATAGGGGTGAGTTAATCAATTTTCATTCTATAGGTTAAACAAAGGAGGGAGAGGAATAAGCTCAATTTTTTTGGGCGAAATAAAAATTGAGTTCATGCCCAATTAAAAGGAGGGTACTCTCTCACCCCTCTCTCCATTCCTTGGCCAAACCTAAAAGGGTACTTGAGGCACACTAAAGTTAAACATACCCTTAAGCTACTCTTCTTTTGATGAGTGATCAGGTGGATGATCCTACGATGGATTCCTCATTTTCCATTTTTCTATTTAACAAGCTATTTTTTGTGCTCTTTGTGCCCAAACCCTTATTAAATTAAGTTTCAAATTATTCTGGACATGTTTTTCTCATATAACATTTTCCCTTTGAGTCACTCATTTTCCTCATCCAATATGTTGTCAAATTTAATTTGTAGGCTTTAGTTTTGCCTCCTATCATTGATGATGATGTTTTACTCAACATTCAGTCACTACTGCACACCAGTGAATGTTAATTCTCAAGATACCATTGACTTCTATCTTTGTTGGAGTGTATGATAACATTAATTATAGATTTTCATAGTTGACATATTGGCCCTCAATCACCCCTCAATCACATTTCCTATGTGAAAGGAAAAGTGGTTCAGGTTGACATGAGCAGCCCAAGGCAAGGTTGATGTCAAGGTGTTTCCAACAAATATGGCAAATTTGTGAGGGGTAGAACAATTACATCAATAATAGTGGCATAATTGACATAATGAGAGGTTTATAATGATTTTAAGGTGGCATAAACATCTATTTATGGTGATATGATTTAAATTTCTTGAATCTCTAGCAAAATTTTATGTTTACAAACATGTTGTTGGAAGGAATTGGATTTTGATGCATCTTTAGCTAAAAGGGAGTGTCATTTTCTTCTTTGTCTTTTTTGGCACTACCACAAACCTTGATATAGAGTGGATGGATCACATGTTTTTACTTCAAGCTATTCGACCACATAAGTTATCTCAAGTACCCATGAGTTGTTTATTTTTTTGTGATAGAGAAGCAATAATTCTTGGGAGTATTGCACACCTTCCAATCAGTGCATGAGTGTCAGCAAGGATGCTTGCAAATCTAGGAGATAGATTTAGGCACTAATATAGGTGATTATCTTATAGTAAAATTAGAAATAAATCAATTTTATTTTTAATCAGGTCAGGATGGTTTTCTTGGTGGTTGTCGATGGTTGTCAACCGACACATATTTCTGTTCTATTATTTGCATGTGTATTTTTTGTTTTTATTTTATTTATCTTTTTGTACATATTTTTCTGGTGGATTTGTGGAATATCCGTTCCTTCTTATTTTCAGTATGACTTAGGACTAAGGTTGAACTATAATTGAGGAGGTGGAAGTTAAGGCTCATGAACTTATGCATGATTTCACAAGAAGCTTTCTCTGAATGTGCTAGAATCATTTGCATAGAAATTGAACCAAGAGAAGATGAGCTAGAGATTTAGGTAATCTGCTATAGAAATCTTGATGATTGATTATGGTTCTGAAACATTTTTGATACCTTCCTTGCAAACTAAGAGTTTGAATCTGGATGAAAGCTTCATTTACACTTTAGAGTTTTTCTATTGCCTAACAAATTGTAGAATTTTCAAGCTTCTAGCAAGAAATAAACATGATGAATTGTTTTTAGTCCACTTTTATTCATGTTCCAGTTGAATGTGGAAGTTTTTTATAGTGCAATAAATTTATTACATACATTTTTTTAATTGGAAGGCTTATTCATAATCAAGTGGATTATTATTTATCGATTTCATAGAAAAGCCTCTGCTACAGGCCCACTTGTTTCTTATCTCTCATCTAATATCTTGTGAATATCTGTGGTTATTTACACATTTAGCCTTGCTTGAAGTGGTACATGATGTTCTTTTTGAGGAGTAGTGGTATGTCACTTTTATTTAATCCTTAATAGTTTCATTTAGTTTTTTCTTTTGTTGTCTAATTCTTGCTTTTAAATTGATATTATTGATTATTCAAACTAGCAATGCACATAGTTGGACATGCATGGACCTTTATGTCTTTGCTACCCCTTTTCGAGTGACATGGGACTTCTATTTTATTGCTCAGGAGCATACCTTAACTATTGAAGTGTGGGAAGGACTAGAAGAACTTGAATATGTATGTATCTATTATGTATTTGTAATTTGAATCAATATCTGTGTTTTTTTCCAAGGCTAATATTTGACATTGGGATCGATGTGTTTACTACATTGTTGCTCTATTCTAATTAAAAAAATTTCCTCGAGTTTTGAAAAGTGTAGAGATATATAAAATGATTCATTGCTTATTTATAACCACTTTCTCTTAGTTGGAAATGTCATGATATTTGAAGTGGATGCCTTTCTCTTGTTAATAATTACAACTTTCAACTAAAATACATGGTTGGGCGCTTACAAATAGACACCAAATAATAATGATCTCAACCCTTTTTCAAGATTGGTTAGCACTATTTTATGAGCAGATGTGCTTGTGTCTCCCTTTGATCACCTAGATAATTTTCTATTTGATCAGTGAATGTGGGATTCTTAGCATGGCCCTAGCCAAGTGAAGCCACAAAAGGGGGACCTCAGCCCCATCACGAACACACAACATTAACACAAACAGTTCAAACCCCCAACATTGTAGCCCAACAATGGCACAAATCTCATGAGAACAACAACCCATCAAGGTTTTGGAGTAGTAAATCACAGGCATGAGTGCCAACAACATTAGTGTGAAGGTTTAACCCTGTGAGCACTCACAATAGCCTAGTGGGGTTTTGAACCTAGGTGGCAACATCAACAATACCATAATTTAATCATCACAGTATGCCATGAATGGCCTGATCACCTAGAAGTTTATTAATATATATTTTTAGATTTTTCTTTAACATTGCTTGTCCTTAATCCACACACATGCACCATTTTATATTTTTTTAATATTGCTAATCATTGACAAATATTTTTCTCATACTAGCATCAACATGAGACCAATACAAGCTCTTATGAGAAGAACCACGAGACAAATGTTAGATCTATTTGAGCAAGCACGCTAGAAATGAACTCTGGAAGAACAAGAGTCACAACTTAGAAATCCAATTATTTAGAAACCACTTCTGCATTAGAAGCCAACTATGGAAGACTAAGAGTCACAAACTTAGAATTCCATACTAGATGCACCTTTGGGATTTGAACTTGGGTCTCCACAAGGAGAGCTCAATTCTTAAACCAATTAAGTTCAAACCCTTAGAACATGCACCGTTATATGCAAAAATAGGCTTTGAAAATTTGAACCTTGGACACGTGGTACACGTGGCTATCTATAGATAGGATTCTCCCCTTTGTTAAGTTCATACCATTATATTGCTAAAAGCCTAAAAAAAACTTCATTCCTCATGTAGTTAACGTCCTCTAAGTACACATGTGGCTGTCTATAGATATGGTTGTCCCCTTTGTTAAGTGCATACCATTATATTGCTAAAAGCGTAAAACAAACTTCACTCCTTATGCAATTAATGTCCTTTAATCTACTGTCACCCATAAATTTAGGATCCCGTTTGATTGGAAATTAATTTTATCTATAGTGAGGTGCACACCTTAGTTACTCATGAACACTTATAGTTGAAATTTTTCTATAAAAACCTATAATCTTTTCATGGATATGTGCCCCTATCAAGGAAAATTGAATTCTATCTTTTTCTTGATTCTCTTATACAAGCACACAACTATCTATAGTGGTTTGATACACATTGAATTACAATCTTTTCCCAAGTGTGTGTCCCTAGTCAAAGAACTCTGAATCTGAAATTTACCTCTTCTAAGTGTGCACTTGCTCATTGGCTTTTCAATTTTGAATTTTCTCATTGAGGTGTTCACTTTGATATGGTAGTTATAACTTTGATTTTGATCTAGGCACACATATCTATACACTTTTATCACTTTGATCTCCTTCATGCCTAGTCACACACCTCAAAACATACCCTAGACTTTGATTTGTGCTATTTCAAAGTGCACCACTCAATTAGTAATTTGGTTTCAGTTTCTATGAATATCATCCCCTTAGAGGGACACCCTTCACAATAAGGTGCACATCTCAAATGCATCCATGTTCCTAGATCATTTCACCATACATGCATGGACATCTTATATTGACTTTGATCTTGCACCTAAATTTGCAAAATACAAAGGATTTAAATTGAATTTTGAACTTGCATGTTGTCATTCATAGGCACAGGCACACACCACACTTATAAATATTTCAATTCTTTCATGCATGAGCTTCACCTAGAATTCAACACTTTCAGGTTCACATGTCTCCAGTTAAAAATTTACTATTTCAAGAGAACACCTCAATATGCAACACTTATGAATTTTTCTTTGTTTAGGTGTGTCCTTAAACCTTGTTCATCTACATTCAGGCTTCTTCATCCCAGTGTGTATCAATTCATTGCAATTAGACTTATATTGGGTGTGAATCTGCATATCAAACTTAACTCTTTTGAATGTTCAGTCTCAGGACTGGACCTATGGGTGTATTTTGAAACTTGAACTTTCCCTTGTCAGGGATTCTTGACTTTACCAACAATGGAATTTTTTCTTTTCAGGTGCTGCCCTGAATGTACATTTCTTGAAGTTCCTTATGTAGGTGACATTTAGCCTCTATACTTAGAATTTTTTTTGATTTTCATGTCTTCTTCTGAGCACACACCTTCTCCAATGGAAACCCTATGCTTTGAAGTTGAGAGTATTCCCCTTTGCAAGGTGTGCCCCAATACAAACAATTTAAATACTTGAGAGCTCAAATGTTCTCCATATCAAGTGCATGTTTGATCTGTAAACCCTAAAAATTTCTTCAATAACATCCTCTGAATGTCTCCAACTTGTTTCATGACCCTTTAAATAGTTAGAAAAGAATCTTTAAAGAGTTTCTTGTTGGATCAAACACTCTTGAACAATCATTAATTTAGATAGTCCACGCATATGCTCCTATGGTAACAATGCATCTATAAGCTTCTAGCAATACTAACTTGACACCCTCTTCCCCGATCCAATCCCCTACTCAATGAGAACCTTCAACACCCTTACAATCTCTTGATGACATCCCAGAACCCTTTTAACATGCTACGTAATCAGATTACAAGGATTGTCTTAAATTCAGTCCTCCTAGGGTAGTTTCTAGAAATATCTTTGTTTGACCTCTTAAACGTACAAACTAATTTTTTTGGAAAGAACAAGAGTTGTAGGTTACTTCAATACCTACCACCTCCCAAAATATCAGGTTTTTATGAGCCCATTTGGTCCCTCAACCAACAATATTTCAAACCAACAATTCTAAAAACACTGATTGGGACAGTCCTACTACCTCTTCAAACAATCACCTAAACTGACCATAAATTATGCCCTCTTCCACTTTCAAACTCTTGCAAACATAAAGAATTATCCCCCTACACATCACCAAACCCACAACTCCTCTTTAAAATGCCACTATAGAAACTAAACACAACCAACTAACACATTGTTGTCTTGTCATAGTCTGTGATAGAATTATAGTCTTCTTCCACCATTGCACGTCTAGATTGCTTCATGGTCTCTTGAAATCATGTATACACAAAATACAACATGTTCCCCACCATCCTACCAAACATGGGGATTTAATCCATGTGAAACATAAAGTTTCTACATTTTATTGGCTTGCTGATTACTCTAAACCAGAATTTGGCAGTTTTGACTAAAACTCAAATATCTTTGTCAATACCTGATAGAATCGAGTAAAACAAAATCCAAATTAGAGGTGATTCAGCCCTTCATAAAATCCAATGAATGACCATTAAAATAGGCACTAGTTCATGCCAAGAATATGCAGAAATCAGACTGTCATAACTGAACAAAAAACAAGAAATATGCAGAAAATCTTTACTTTTATTTATATTAAATTCATCTCTAAGGTTGGATTTCTTTCTTTGTCTTTCTCTCCAACTGATTCATTGATGTTGATAGAATGAGATATAAGATGTAACACCTTTAACAAAAATGCAAAAATGTCACTTTTATGCTTGCTTATTGAAACATGAGCCAAAGGGTAGTGGAATCACAAAGAATACTTATTTTCACTAATTATCATATTTGCGCAAGTAATCATTATCTGTAAGTTTACATTTTGGCATGTTTCCTATTGTTTTATTTAGATGGTAAAGATACACCTCAATCTGGCTAGAATTTTAGTTTTGAATACTGACTGTGACTTAAAGTTAGTAGGCCTTTAAACACATTTGCACTATTTCTTTTGTTTTGTTTTAGTTCTAAAGGCTATTGACACCATAAATTCAGTAGGCATCATATTGACTAAAACCATAATCACATTTGTTACAAGTGATTAATATAATTACAATGGTTTCTTCAAAATTCAAATGTTGTGTCTCCTTGCCAGCTGACCTATGCTATCCTCTCAATAATGGTTGTTTAATAACTTTTCTCATTCTTCTCAGTTTGAAGATTTAGGTGACAATTACTCATTTTCCTTGTAGTATTAAAAAAACACAAGCTCTAATAGGCATGCTCATTTTCCATGTAGCTTTTGCCTAGATTGTTTCTTTTCTCAGATTTTTTCTCAATATTGTGTGGGTAAAAATGTAAAGTGCACTTCTATGCATGGTTGGAATTATAATTGTTAGCTTGGGTATTTGAAAAAAGGGGATAATTTTTTTTTCTAAATGACCACTTTCTTGGTGATTTCTAATGTCTTATCTTGTCTGTCTTTTATCAAATAAGTTGTTTTAATGAATTTGAAAATTTCTCTTGGTCAATTGTTCATGAAGTACAGTTAACAACACTAGCCTACACTAAAATTGCAACCCTCAAATCATTACTTGTTCAGATTCCAGTCATAGTAAAAACATAGAATGTGATTAATGCACACCTAGAAAGGGAAGGGTTACTGGTCTCCCAAAAAGAGCTGACTTCTTAAGATGTTTTCCATGGAGCTACCATGCAACCCATACTGTAGCTTTTTCAAATACACAATGTTAGAATAAGTAATGCTGTGTACTCTTGTTTGAGTTTGATAATTTGATTTTACTGTGTCAGTCACCTTACAAAAAGTGGGCAAACCTACACCAAAGGATTGATTAGGATAAGAATAGGCTAAGCTCCTTAGAAATTTTTCTTAAAAACTTGTGAAGCATGTTTCAGGATGACTGTTTGGTATATTGAGGTCCAAACTAATTGTTGTTGCTATAACATAGAATAAATGTTGCCCAATGATTTTCTTTTGCGGACCAAATTGCTAAATTTTTTTAACATGAACTCAGCCTTTTGTTTATTCTATAGAACTTTTGCGATTCATCTTTCATAGCATTCATTGTCCTCTTACAATATAATGACATGTCCTAAATAATATAGTCTATTTGGGTGTGAAGTAGCCTTTTTCATTGGATCAATATCATCTTTGGAATAATTCTCATTTTTAAATTTTAGCATCTCTAAATATACTAGATTACTTGGTAACATGTTGATAGGGTTAGCTTTGAGTTGGAGCCAAGAGCAACAGGGAAAACTACAGATTTCAAGGAAGGAAATAAGATGCTAGAATGGGGCCTAAGAAAGGTTGTGATACCTTCCCACCTTTCTACTAGAATAGGGGTTTGACATTACTATAGAATATATACTATGGGTTTGATAATTTGAAATCTCCTTTAACTTTAACTTACTAAATTTTTGACTAGATTGTTGGTGGTGCCGAGCATACATTACGGGAAAAGCTTACATTTTCACAAGATACCAATAGTAAGGAAGATGTTTTCTAGAAGAATTTGATATGAAGTTTAATTATTTTATTATTGTAGTGAACTATGGAATTTTCTTACATGCTTCTATTACAATAATAGTTTTTCGAATATTCAATGTTTCCCATTCTCTCACACAATGTAGTGAATATAACAAAGGAGTCAGGTCTTGTCAGCATGACTTTCACTATACCAATGTACAGTGCCTCAAGGCTACAGGGACGATGCATATATCAATAAAGAAGATAATATAATATATTTCTTTTCTTTTCTCTATCATGATCCTAATTTATGAACTTGAATGCATGATTGATCTGGAGAAACAAATATCCACTTTGCATCCATTTGATGTGTCGGTAATATCTTTTCGGCTACTCAAAATATCTAAATGTTACCTTTGGTGTTTCTCAAGTTTAAACATTTTTCTAACTTTTAGAGGACACATTTGACAAGCAATGCCAGAAAAATGTAATGCTTTGGGTTCATAAAATATGACCATCTGGCTGCCATGTTATTTTGAGGTTTGAAGTGACAAGTAGTAATTAGGTTACATTTGATTGTTTTAACTTTTGATTATCCATCTTTTGTCTTTATGATTAAAATAAAATAAAATTATATTACTGTTTATGTCTCTAGTTTTTTTGGATCACTTTATTAGCATTTTCAACTCCTGGGTTTAGAATTGATTATATGTTTTCTTGTCTAAGGTTAGGTGATGGTGAACGGAACATGATTCTTGGTAGAGGCTTTTGTAACTCCTTTAGATTCAGTAGCCATGATTGCAACTAATGTTGAAGTAGCAATTCCATACTTCAAGAATGGACTAAAGGTGGCTATGTCTAAAAATCTATGCAATTCTAAGTTTGAATTACTTTAGAAAGTTGCAAACTCATTTTGCGTATGAAGAATAGTTGGTTGGTTACTTTTAATTTTTAATTTTTATTCATAGGGTTTGGCAAGGTCTATGCCAAGGAGTGGAGCCTTGGATCTTGTAGCAAAAAAACTAAACCTTCCATTCTTTGAGGTTTGTTCCTTCAATTGATCATCTTGAAATATACTTCTATTTCCATTATAATTCAGCAATAAGAATATTGGATATTGATCCCAGTAATAATCAAGGTTTGTTTAGATAATGTCAAATTAATATATTCTTGCATATAAGAACCTTGTGAGTATGTAAAAGTGGGTTTAGGTTGAAATTACTCATTTTGCAGGTCCCCATTAGCTGGAAATTCTTTGGAAATCTCATGGATGCAGGGAAACTGTCAATATGCGGGGAAGAAAGTTTTGGAACTCGATTTGATCTTGTTCGTGAGAAAGATGGCATCTGGTATGTTGATTAGAATTTCTTTAATAATGTTTTACTATTGACAAAATGGAAAAACATTGTGAGACTTTAAATGTTTGTTAACACAAGACATTCTCAAAACATCACTATTCAAATATAATGAATTTGATTTTTTTTGTTGTACTTGGTTTCTTGTTGTGATGCACAGGGCTGTCTTAGTGTGGCTTTCAATCATTGCTTATAGGAACAAAGATAAAAAGCCTGGTGAGAGGCTAGTGTCTATTGAAGATGTTGCAAAGGAGCATTGGGCAACATATGGGCGAAACTTCTTTGTTCGATATGATTATGAGGTAAGTAGTATTTAAAATTAATGTACAAAAGATAATGTCTTACCATAATAAAAGAAATGTTTTGCATTCAAATTATAGAATTTGATTTTTATTTACATCATAGATAGGAGAGCATCCGATTGCTTTTACAGTATCGGAGTATAAAAAATAATTCAATATTTTTGTGTTGTCTAGGAATGTGAATCAGATGGAGCCAACAAAATGGTTGAGCATCTACGAGATTTTCTTTCCAAAACCAAATTAGGAGAAAAGTATGGTAAGTTAACTACATATATTGTTTCAATAGTTAAATTTGGAGTTTGAGCCTACTATTTTTGAAATCAGTTGATTCCATCTATGTAGGGAGCTATGAACTCAAGTTTGTGGATGATTTTTCATACATAGATCTAGTAAGTTTGAAAGGTAACATAATTCTCATTTATAGTATGTATATGATTCTCGAATATTAATTGTTTGGCCTAATGCCTTTTTTTAAAGAAAGTTCTGCAATAATACAATACTATTGTCTCAAATATTTCAGGTTGATGGGAGTATTGCATCGAAATAAGGAATTCATTTTGTTTTCACGGATGGTTCTAGAATTATATTTCATCTATCAGTTAGTGTTTTTTTCTTTATCACCTTTGTTTGGCATCTCATTTTCTTTCTTTAGATAGAAACCTATCCTATGAATAGTAGGATTAGCTGTTACTGTTAATAACTCTCTAGACAAAAGCTCTGAAATATTGAAAAAAATCCTTAAAATCCATTCATCTTGGTGCTTATGCCCACAACATTTTCCCATTTCCCCCTCTACTATTATGATAGGCCTTTAAAAGACCTTTTTCATTGTCGAGTGATGTTAAAGAAATCATGTCCTAGCTAGAAAGGAAAGTTAGTAGCATACACTTTTACACTTTATTCGAGCAACATAAAAACTTCTTCTCTGTTATTGTAGAAGAAAAGGCAATATCGTAATATTGACCAAGGATTTTCTATTCTTAATAACAAGGATTGTCAAATTATTTAAGTTGAATCACTGTACTATTTGTACTTTAGGTCTGACATTTCTTTAATAGTAAAATATTTGGTGATTAACAATGAGGGATCTAATCTGCAGGGCATAGGTTTAGCTGGTGCTACAATTAGACTTTATGTGGAGCAGTATGAGCAAGATGTTACTAAGCATGATATGAACACACAGGAAGCCTTGAAACCTTTAATTGGTGAGTTTTTTGGTTTGCAGAACAGTATTAGGTAATCTATCAAAAATTGTATCTAATAGGAGTAATTTGTGTCTTTGTTAAAAAATTTTAAAACATACTTTCTTTGTTAGAATTTTAAAAATTTGTGTCTTTCTGAGAATTTTTTAAAACATTTTTTATAAATTAGTTTGATTTTCAAAGAAACTAATTAACATTGTATTTTAAAAAAGTAACGTTGAACTAGTCGATTTAGTTACTTTTATTGTTTTTTTGTGACCTAGGTATTTGTTCATAATTGGCAAACTAAAGTGTTCAAACAATGATTAGTGATTCCAATGCATTACTGAGTTGTGGCATCCTTAAGTAGTTTTAAGGTCAATGTTTAATATTTTGTGTTTTCCAGCTATGATAAGAAAGATGCTACGTTATTAGTTATTAATGTATCTTAAGAATTAGTATATACCACAAATAGGAGATCTTGGAAAATGGCTATCAATTTTTATAAGTTGAATTTAGTGTGTATCAAATTTCCTTAATAATACTAATTTTATGATTGATGTATTGGATAGAAGTGCAATAGATTGGTAGGTTATCAGGAGTGTGGGATTCTAAAGCAGTAAAGCTTTTTATGGGTTAATTAGGAGTTAAAATGTAGAAGGTATGATCATTGGTACATACTTTATCTCTATTTAATGTGGTTGGTTTCCCCTAAAGATATATGCTTGTCATTATAATAAGGGGAACAAGCCACATGTAATGTATTTTCCAATGGCATCATTCACTTCATTCCTATATTGCACATCGAATAACTTCACCATTGAGTTTAAAGTATCACTAGTCATCCTCCCCTTAAGCTTTGCTACCCTTGAACTATAGATGGAAAAACTTGAAATCATGTTTAGTGTAAAGTACTAGTATACATGGTATGATTATTCTTTAAAGGGTACTAGCTCAATGGAAGAGCACCTACTTTACAAGTAGGAGGATGATGGTTCGATTCCATCGTGCCCTAATATGACTAAATATATGACTAAATTAATGACTAAATATATGACCAAATAAACAACAAAATAAAAAACTAAATAAATGACCAAATAAACAACCAAATAAATGACCAAATAAATGACCAAATAAATGACTAAATAAATGACTAAATAAATGACCAAATAAATGACCAAATAAATGACCAAATAAATGACCAAATAAACTACCAAATGACCAAATAAATGACCAAATAAACTACCAAATGACCAAATAAATGACCAAATGGCCAAATAAATGACCAAATAAACTACCAAAAGACCAAATAAATGACCAAAAGACCAAATAAACTACCAAATGACCAAATAAATGACTAAATATATGACCAAATCAATGACCAAATAAATGACTAAAATAGTTTAGTCATAAATTTGGTGATGAGATAAATGACCGGCAATAAACTACCACTGGTCACGTGACCAAATTTGGTCATTTATCTACAATTTTTGGTAGTTTATTTGGTCATATATTGTTTTTTTTTAACTAGTGACCCGAGATGCTCCTGCATCATATACTCATAGGAGGAACAGTCATTGATGAAGTAGGTATGATCATTTACTATATGGTAAATGATAAGAGATATTAGAATCATACTAGAGGAAGAAATTAAGGCTTTCAAACAAGAAAGAATGAAATCCAATAGGAGTTGACAAGAGGGTTTCAAATAAGAATACAAACATACCTATTCCCTCTTCTATGTTGGACCCCCTCTTCGATGAATGGGAATCATAATAAAATGGAATGGTAGAGAATCTATGGGAAGTCACAAAGGGGGCTGTAGTAGGTAAAAGACAATTAATACAAGTTAATAAACCAAAGTTGTTAATAAAAACTAAAAAAATGTATGTACTTATATCTAAACACATATGTTTAACATATATAAAAAAAAATGCATACTAGAGCCTCAAATGGTTCTCCTGTACTCTTAGGAGGCATTGTCACTAATGATGCAACTATGACCATTTCTTGTATGAAAAATGATAACTTATGTTATAGTCATAGAGGAAGAATTTAGAGATTTCGAAGAAATAAGAATTCAATTGAAAGTGAATACAAAAATGTTATCTCATCCCTCTCTTGAACCTTAGTGACATTAGGTGCATTCATTAATTCTGTAAACCCAAATCATTTTTGCATATGGAATAAATAAATCAGGTGCATTCATCAATATTTACATTTACATATTTTATCATAATACATTTCAAAAATTAAATTTAAATTGTACTAAATTACCTTTTGTTTTTTGGGTGCTTGCGAGGATATCTTTTTCTATCTCGGTGTGTTGGAAGATGCTTTTTGTGCATGAGAGGGCCTCGAGCTAGGTGGGGTAATCTAACTGAAACACAATTAACATAAGAGAAACAAATATATAATATTAAGTCTAAGTAAAAAAAATCTAAATCTAAATGACTTGCATGTGTTCAATTAAAATTTTAAATAAAAGATGTGAAAAACACAATACCGCAAAGCTTTCTACGCCAAAGTCAATGGCCAAAAGCATGACATCATCAAATTGGAACATCAGAGCCCCTAAAAGCCCTATAAAACACCAAATAAATATACATATTAAAAAAATATATCTTAAAACCTACTTATTATTCTATTTTTAACAATATTTAAAAATATTTACATCAGGTGTCGAAGCTACCTATGCACATGGAGTCGAATGTGTTAGAGTAATAAAGTGTTTTCTTATTAATTAAATCATGTTTGATGTAATTACTAAGTCACTTATTATCTCTTTCTACTTAAGCTAAACTTTAGGCATATAATAATTAATTACTATATTAATTATTATTGTGCAACCTCAATTTTATCTTTTTAGGGTTTCAGATCTCCTTTTATAATGATTGATGTCTCTTGTAATCTAATTGAGAAACATTCATTTTATTGAATTGCAACTTTTGTTTTTGCACATTTGGAATATCTCCTCTTTCATGGATCCATGCATTCAGGCCTCTCTAGCTTCTTGCTTCTCTCTCTTTCTGTGACAAGTGTTTACATGCAGGTGTTCTTGGGAGCTGTGAGTTGTTTACTCATCAACTCCAATATGGTATCAAAGCTTCAAATCTATTTTCCCCTGTCCTCTTTTTGAGAGATTCAGCTGTGTTCATCATATCTGTGTTTCAAAGGGTTTTTGTGTTGAATCTAGGGTAGACCTCACCATTGCACTCAAAGTGCCCAAGAATCCCTAGATCCATATAAAGTTTGTCCATTTTGGACAAACTTGGAATCTATGGAAATTTTTTTTTGCAATCGGCCCTAACATAGATCCTGAGACGGTCACTAGTATTTTGGAGCATTTTTGGCTCAAACGAACCTCACCGTCGAGCTCGCAGCAGCCAAGAACCCCTAGATCCATATAAGGCACACCCAATTTGGACAACGTTGCATTCTGAGGTAAAATTTTTTTGCATACCAAGGTTGTACGACCTTGACACGCATCCCGAGGTGCACATTCAATTTTTTCAAAAAAAATAAAATTATTATTATTATTATTATTATTTACGGTGATGACCATTTGGCCATCAAATTTAACCCCATAGAAGATGTAGCCTGAGCCCCCTGTCGTATGGCAAACAGGGGCCCAATTTTTTAGCCCCTAGGCGGATTTTGAGCATGATGGCTATACGACTGTCACTTTTAAGCCTGTTATTTTTTGACGTCAGCATGCATCAGTGCTCTTCTACACTATTTTTTGGGCCCTTCAGCATACCTGTGGATTTTTTCTCATAACTTGAGCATACTGTGTCAAAATCAGGCAAACAAGATATAGTCGGAAAGCTAGTTCTGAGCTCTATCTAGATCTAGAGGTTTGAATTTCTATTTTTTCTTTTTTGATGGTGTTTTTTATTGTCGAATTCAAATGTTTAGTTTTGCACTCCGGGAGCTCTATCTTACCCATCTAGAATCCATTTTGGGAAAATGATATATCATTGGAAATCTTGTTCTAAGACCTTTCCAGTTTTGTGAGTCATTTTTCTATATTATGCTCCAAGTATATTTTATTCAGTTTCTATCATTTTTTCAATCTGGTAGATATCTTGAAAGTAATAGGTCCTAGGATCTTTTCCTTTTGAGGAATGGCTCGTTGTAGGCTATTCTTTTGTTTCAACAGCCTTCGCTCTTCTTTGAGCAATGTATACTTCACTTTTGTAGCATTCTTTTATGCACACACATTGAGATAAAGTGCCATTCTATTGCATGTATGGGATCTTGCACATGTTCGTTCTCTATGTACTTGCACTCTATTATAAAGTTCCAGGGGGTTTGATGTTTTCCTTTTTTTTCCATCTACTTTTATCATGTGAGCATTCCTCCAACGATATTAGCCTCAAGTATCTTTATTTCTGTTTGTACTCTCTTTGGACCTTCGATGTTCCTGGTATCGCACAGTTCATATTGGATGTTCTTTTTAGTGTATCTGTCATTACTCCCTTATCAACATTATGGGGGGGTTTCTACTATTGGTTCTACTGCTTCCTTGGTTTGATAGTGTGAGCTATGTATTCAGTATTTGATTCTATGTACTAGGTGAATGCAGTGGATGGGTACCTATGTATTCTGGTGAGATGGATCATTTACCATATGGACACTCTTTCTTTCCTATTTTTGGATGCACTCTTCTAGCTTTGATTGATAATCTCTTCAAACTTTGGTATTTTTATGCCATCTGTATCATCGAGTTCAGGTGTTTTCCTTTGTTTGCCTCCTGATTCGAGTAGTGTCATTTGAGGGCACTCGTGCAAATTATAGTATTATGTATCTTCAACTTTAGTTGTTTGCCTTTATTTTCCTTTTGATTTGAGTAGTGTCATTTTAGGGAACTCATGCAGATTATGATCTTCTCTACCTGGTCATATTTCACTGGAGAATCTTCAGATCAACAGTTACTTCTTGACAGAGTTTGCACCTTCTTTCTTAGTGATGTTCTACATGTTCATCTTTTTTCCTATTTTTTGGAACATTCCTAGTTTTGGAGGCTTCTTTAGTCCTTCAGACTAGTGTTTGTCTATTTTTGGAGTATATTTTTTATCATGTGGTTTTCTCTATTTCTCCGCTTTATAGAGACTCTCTTTTGTACTTGGGTACCTGATCAAGCCTTTTGTTATCAGGACCCATTTGCTTTTAGTAGTTCTTTCTAGGTTTTTAGCTTCTCCCAAAGTTCATCTTAAGGGGGGGTGTTAGAGTAATAAAGTGTTTTCTTATTAATTAAATCATTTTTGATTTAATTACTAAGTCACTTATTATCTCTTTCTACTTAAGCTAAACTTTAGACATATAATAATTAAATTCTTTATTAATTATTATTGTGCAACCTAGGTTTTACCTTTTTAGGGTTTCAGATCTCCTTTTATAAGGATTGATCTCTCTTGTAATCTAGTTGAGAAACATTCATTTTATTGAATTGCAACTTTTTTTTTTGCACATTTGGAATATCTCCTCTTTTATGGATCCATGCATTCAGGCCTCTCTAGCTTCTTGCTTCTCTCTCTTTTTGTGACAGGTGTTTGCATGTAGGTGTTCTTGGGAGATATGGGTTGTTTACTCATCAAATCTAATAGAATGAACACTATGTGGTGTACTCACACCACCTACTACACATGTAATTCATATTATTCATATATCACTTTAAACTGTTCTATAAATAAAAAATTATTTACTTTTATAAGATTTACGTGATTAATTAATAACATGTCATAAACACATATAAACACACCTACGTTTACTTGCCATAAAACAACATGGTCATCACGTCGTTAGTGAGGGCCATATCCTCTAGAGTGGAAGCATGCCATCTACTCCCGCAATGTGTAAACAAATGGGATGTCAAACCATCCCAATTTGTGTCAATGTCTACACCAAAACATATACTCTAGAAGGTTATGCACATATGCTCAATAGGATGGTCTGAGCCAAATGGTGCATTTGGTGATAATGGAGGCACCATAGATGCTAATCCATCCTCTGTCTGACTAAAAATGTTCCATGATGAAAAATGACATCATTCAATGATGAAGCTACCTAAAGACTTTGTATCTCCATAGACTCTTTCAGGGCTACTAAGACCATGACATGAACCATGGGTTTAGGAAATACACACCTCCTATGTTGTGGGTCCACCACCCTATGGGCCCCAGGTCTATCCTATGTAAAACCTCTCCCTCTACCCTAGAACTTCCAGATGTAAAAGTAATTTGAGTTCAAGAAGAGGATACAATCATAATATAGCTTTCTTAAAAAATATAGAGGTACCTCCCAATTTTTACAAGGTGGTTGGTCAAAGATCATATACCACCTATTCCAAAAAGTTGATTTCATCCCAATGTGCACACACCAATGTATAGGAAACCTACTCGTATAACTAAGTAGGTTGTTACTAGTTTTAGGATCGGTGAAAAGAGAACATATGTCATCTTTAAATATGTCATTTCTTTTCACCTCATCATATGATAACCCATCTACATAAAATGTATGACATCTCTCCCTCCATGAGCCCCATTTTGTAACTTGTCTAGATACCTCATTTGCACTATTGGCCATTATTTATAGCATTGTGGTGAGGGATGAGTGATGATCATGACTAGAGGACCTCAACCTATTCACTTTAATATAGAAATTTGGTAGTGTTTTATGTCAAGGTATTGATAAGATTCTCTTGTATGGCTTGTACATGATTTACTAGAAGACACAAAGGGTTTTGGGGGTGGCGGCAGTTGTTCAAGAGCATCATTTTGAGGGTTTCTTTTTTGTTTTGGAGTAGCATCTTGAGGGTTTTTTTTTTTGTTCATGTGTAACATTTTTAGGGTCTTCTTGTGTTGGTTGTGCAGGAAGAGGTCTCTATTGTCTCTTTCATTGTTAGAGATTATTTTTAGAATTTGACATGAAATTAATAAAAAAACATAAATCAATTAAACAAAGTATTGGTGTAATTAAATATTCCTAATTACACTTTACTTAATCTTACTTAGGATAATGCATTGCATAGTAGTTTGTGATTGAGACACCTAGGAGTGTGCACACCTCATTAAGCACATGGTGTAGGAGGAATTCCACTTTTGGTGCTAGATCCACCTTTAGTGCTTTTATCACATTATCATCCTAATCCATTGCACATACTTTATTGCATAATAGAGGATGATCCACATTTGGTGCACATGTGATTACACCTAGCATAGGTGATATCTTATCAGCTCCTTATCATTCTCTCTTATCACCTTTCCTATATAAGGAGGCCTATTATGTAATTATTTCATATGATCAATCAATCATTCAAGGTGAATTCATTGGATCTATTCAATCCATCATTGCATTCATATTATCTCTTTTGTGCTTTTCTTCAACCTCTAGATCCTTGGTTCAATCTTTGCTATTTGCAAATTCTTGCATGGTATCAGAGCCATTGGAGCGTTTAGATTAGCCAATTTGAAGAGATCTTGATGCAAGCTTTGAAGGTCCAAATCTTTGATCTAGGAACCAATGTGCGATAGAGACATCTTGGAGCAGATCTGACCTCACCATTGCATCTAGGAGGCTATTTCTGTTAAGATTGACTATAAATTCACCTATATTTGGTGAAAGTCCAAATCAATTTTATTTTTTTTGCAAATCAGAGCGTACGGCCCGATCTGCCCTCTCTGGTATGATTTTGAGAAAAAAAATTAAAAATTTAATTCTGCTATTCTTTTCTAGAATTTTTTTTGTGCAAAAAATTGGGCTGATACGTGCCCTAGATAAAATATTTGCATACGACAGAGATTCTTTATTCTTGTCGCATCACAACGTGACAACAACAGAGCAGACCGAGTGTGAAGAAGTGCATGTACTCAAGCCCGAACACAACCTAGTGGCCCTAGCACACATCTTTACTCAAAATGATGGTGTTTGCCTATATAAATGGGTTTAAAACCCTCAATGCGGTGAATGTGGGATTATATTTTCCCACACCACTACCTAGCAGCCATCGCACCACCTAGATCCACCGCTCCAACCCTGCCTCCAAATGCCGAGCCACCGCTGCTTTGCTCGGGCCACCGCGCCATCGAACAGCCACCGCCTCGCCATGTGGGATAGTAGAAACCCCGCCACATGGTCAAAGACCCTACCAAATGGGATAGTAGTAGACCCCATTAGTGAAGCTACCTAGGTGCTACATTAGCACCCTGTGGTGCCACAAGCTACCACCTTAGCAGCCAACCAGCAGATGCCACCTCAGCCCCTACCAGTCAAAACTTGCCATGTGGCATAGGTGCCACATGAGACTACCATGCTAGCATGTGGAACTGTATGGCCTACCACATCAAACATCTGTATGGTACAGACCACCTAGTTAGCCGCCACATCATTAGGGGCCCACATTTTTTTGCTGACATCATCCGGTCTATGAGCCTAAAATTGATGGCCGTTTAGCCATCCAAAAAAGCCAAATTGGCTTTCTATGATGGCCTCCAAATTGTCAAAGTTAACCCCATAGATTTCTTATGTCAGCAGGGTTTGCAAATTACTCTACCTTCACCATATGCAGTTTTGATTTGACAGTCCGACTTTGGGAGGCCATAACTTGGTCATCCGAGCTCCAAATCGGGTGTAATTTTTTTTGACATTGGGTAGAATTTCCTGAAGAATCTAGTGGTAGTGTTTATTTTGCATTTTTATGGCTAGATTTATCAAAATTTATAGATTTTGTTGACTATACTTGTCTATTCCTGATTTCTGCAACTTCCAAGGCTTCATTTGGGCACATACGGTAACATTTTGAGGTGAATTTTTTTTTGAAAGTGCATGATTTTTTGTCTACTTTTTGAATCTGCAATCAGATTTCAATGATTTTGGGTGGACATATCACTTTCATAAATAGGTTTTTTTGGGGCTTTATTTGCACTTGGTTAATCCTTGGATTTCAATTTTATGATTTGCATCAGTCATTTGAAGGAGTTATCAGTAGTTATCAGTCAATATTTGGTTGCAATATGGATAATTCAAAGGTCAAAATCCTCACTCCATATAACTACCATGAATGGAAAGTTTCTTTAAGTGATCATTTGTTGAGTCTTGGATTGCTTAGAATGACACTTGGGTAGGATCAAGAACCTCAAACAGGTGTTGCAGAAAGGCAAAAATGGTTTGATCAAAGGGATAAAGTACTTGGCTCTCTTAGATCATCCATCTCTCGTGACTTGCATTTTCATATAGCATCTTGCACACATCCTCATGATGCTTGGGTCATATTGGAAGGAATCTTTGGTAAACCTGATATAATGAGAAAATTCAGATTAGAGAATGATCTCATAGGTCTAAATCCTAGTGATTTTGACAATATTCAAGATTTTTTCGCTAAGTTCAATTCTATTAGATTGGAGCTTTCTACATGTGGCATTGTTAAAGGGGATGAACAATTGATCTTTTATATTCTTTCCAAGCTTGGTCCTAATTATTCTATCTTTGTTTCTACATTCTATGCTACTATGGATGCTCTTGGTAGTGCATACAAATTCCCCTCACAAGGGAACAAGCAAAGTTGGCACACATGGGTCAATTGAAGCCTTCCACACATCAAGCATTGATTGCAAGTGAGTCTACTTCAAAGGCTTCTAATGGAAAAGGAAAGAAACACAATAAGGATCCTAAGCCTCATGACAAAGGTAATGAATCTTCTTCACACAATACTACTAAATCCAAGTCCTCTTCGAGAGAGGAATCATCTAGAAGAAAGAGAGATAAATGTGCATATTGTAAAAAGTTAGGACATGATGAGCATAAGTGTTTTCAAAAGAAGATTGATGATCTTACTCACATTATTCAGAAACACAACCTCAAGTTTCCCTCATCAGTGTCTACTCCTTCTTCGACACATTTGGCAGCTTCTACATCTACGTCATCATCCAATGATAAAGGTAAAGGACAAGCACTCTTGGCTTCCACACATCCTGAACAAGGTAAATGGCTTCTTGATTTAGGTGCATCACATCATATGGAATCATCTATGGATATGTTTTCTTCTATTGAACCTTGTAATTCTCCTAATATTTTTATGGGTAACAACACTTTCATGAGAGTTTGTGGGAAAGGTTCTATTCCTATGGGAGAGGGGACATTTAATGATGTTCTTTATGTACCATCCTTGACCACTAATCTCCTTTCTATTTACCAAATTACACATGGGGGACAAGGTAAAATTGTTGAGTTCACTCTTGATTATGTCTACATTAGGGACATGGAGAATAGAGATGTCATAGCTATGGGAGTTGTTGATCATACATCATGCTTGTATTCTTTTTCAAATTTTGTTGATAATGATGATGATATTCATGATGTACACATCCCTTTTCCAAGGGATAATTATGAGGAGAATTTTGGGTACTTGAATCATTTTGTTGTTGAGACAAGTGTTGATCTTCCTACTCCACCTCCTACTTCTTTAGACATGGGCTCTACTATTCCGTAGGATGATCATAGTGTTTCAGATCTTGCAAAATGTAATGACTACTTGGATGCATCTTCAGCATTTGTTGATTCTCATGATGCAGATTTGTAAGACATTAGTGAGGGGGTTTCTCTTTCCCTTGATGATAGTTTCATCATAGTTGGGGACACTTCTTCACCTTCTTTGGAGATTGGTACACTTGATTCTTCTCCTTCTTCACTTGGTTTATCACATGAAGTGATAGATTCTTTGATCTTGGAGATTCCTATTCAGTCTTCAGAGATTCATGCATGGAGACCTTAATCTTCTTCCTCATTCCATTTGCACATGGATTGGCTTCTTCATCATTTGATGTATCTATTTCTTCCTAAGGGGAGACATGTTTCTTGTAAGCATTGGTTGATCTATTGTTTGCAGGTACTCTTCATCAACATGGGAGCTTCTACATTATGGGGTGGATATCATGTCTTCAACTATCCTTCTTATGGGGGGATAATTATTTGTATATACATGATTTATGTAGTTCTTGGGGGGTCTTGAGTACTCCATCCATCCATGCATCTTGTTTTCTTCTCTCTTTTTGGGGGAGGGTTTTTCCCATGAGGTTTTCCCTCTTTCTCCACTTTATGAGAGTTATGCATTTCATGTATTGCATTTTGTACATGGGTACCTAACGTGGCCTAGTAGCTAGGACCCATCTTGCATTGTGAGTTTAAGTGCATTCCCCTAAGTTTCACTTAAGAGGCGGTGTTGGTGAGACATCTAGGAGTGTGCACACCTCATTAAGCACATGGTGTAGTAGGAATTCCACTTTTGGTGCTAGATCCACATTCAGTGCTCTTATCACATTATCATCCTAATCCATTGCACATACTTTATTGCATAATGGAGGATGATCCACATTTGGTGGACATGTGATTACACCTAGCATAGTTGATATCTTATTATCTCCTTATCATTCTCTCTTATCGCCTTTCCTATATAAGGAGGCCTATTATGTAATCATTTCATATGATCAATCAATCATTCAAGGTGAATTCATCAGATCTATTCAATCCATCATTGCATTCATATTATCTCTTTTGTGCTTTTCTTCAACCTATAGATCCTTGGTTCAATCTTTTCTATTTGCCAATTCTTACACAAATAAACAAAAACAATAAGAACAACAAACTCTTACCTGTTTGACGATGTGGCATGGTTTCAAATTGGTCTAACCGCTAGGAAAATACAATTGACAATGGAAAATGCTTGGGTTTTGGTGATTTTGGAACCCTCTTAGCTATCGTCAAGCCATTTTTGGTGTTAAAAATGAGCTTTAGCTGCGGGTTTTAAAAAAACTTATAGTTCTTCATAACCTATGTGGGTTATGAAGAACTATAATTTTTTTAAAATATTATTTTTAGGCTCAAGATGGCTCAGTTTTTCCAAGCCTAAATATTCTGAATTTCAAATAACCTACATGGGTTTGGTAAAATTTTGAGTCTTTTATTTTCATGTGGGAACTTTTCTAACCATTAACTTGGTTCACTTACCCACATCTAACCTCATCCTAGCACTATTACTAACAATACCATTGGTATAGTGATTCAACATCATAACATATCTAAGAGATTAATTTTTTTCAAAATAAGATCACAACCGACAACGTCCATGTTGTTGAGATTCATATAATCCAAAAAATAGCATCTACACATAAGACTAGCTAAACTAAAACAACTACTAAAGTCCATCATAATAAATAAAGAAACAAGAAACATTAAGAATTTCTATCTTTACCATCATTAAACTTAGAAATCATCTCCTAGTCTTTTAAGAGATACTTCAACTCACCCATCCAATCCTCAATTTCCTCATCCCACGCTTCCTCCTCACTCTAATCCCTAGTCTTCCTTTTCTCTGAAATCTTCCTCATTCTTCTCTTTCTAGTAACCACACCAAATATGACCTTTTTCATGAAACCATCCAAAACCCCACAAAGAGAAGAAATAAAAATACTAAATTGCTCCTTGGTAATGGTAGACAAAGTAGTAGATTCCCTGAGAGAATAAATTAGTCTATTATGTTAAATAATGATAACTTAACTAATATTTACCTATCAAAATCAAAATAATTTAATAAATCAAATTGATAACATCATTACACTTTTCAATACCAAATTTTAGACAATAAAATTCAATTAAATTTTTACAAGTCTCACTATTTAAACATACTTAGTACATATGGTTAGGTTGAAATTTAGTACTAAACCTAATGATAGGTTGGCTATTGGATGAGTTCATTAGTACAAGTCCACTGAAAAAGCTTATTTTTTGGGTTTGGTGCAATTTGAGTAGGTACTTGAGGTTCTCTTGGTCATGTGAGGTAAGGAGTAGATGTGTATGACATAATCATTGGTCATTTCTACAATGATTGGGGTGGTCATGGGTGGCTTAAATATGAGTTATGCCACTAGCCATGACTTCCATGTCATTAATCTGACCATGGGTTTTGGGTGGATTGAAACTATTTGATATAAATTGGAAATTAAAGTGGGTTTTGTTTCCACGTCCTATGTTGTTGATGAAGCATTTTTGTATGGTTGGTTTGACATATTATTCCAATGTGAACTATTCTAGTTAGGAGGATATAAACTAAACCAATAAAATGAAGCATTATAAGACAAAGTGTATTAAGGCTCACCCATTCTTTGATTCCAATAGTTTTCTATTGAGAAATATAGAAAAATTTTCCTTCACCATCCTATAGGATGAACAATTTAGATCTTCCTTGCCTTTTCTAAAAAATACTATTAATATTCTTACACTTGTAATTGACTTTCTCATTAACGCAATGTGGATACTATTTAGTGAGAGCATCCTATGCTTCTTCTTGATTCTCCTTAATAAAAAAAGTGTCCAACTTGATCATAAGGTGGTTGATGACATCTTCTTTCATATTTGATAGAAGGTTTCTAAGTTCCAACCTAGAAATACCTATAGATATTTAAGTGGAAGTTAGGAATCTAGAAGCCTTCATATTCGCCATGGTTAATCATGAAAATTTTCTAAAGATTTGGAAAATATCATCAAAAGGTACTTGAGAGATATCCCTTGATCCAATAAAGTTTAGTGCATCTATACAATCCTCATTCACACCTCTTAGGAATACCAATTTAAGAGAGTCTTATAAGAGCCTATTCTAGCGTGATTTTTTTACCTGATAAACTAAAATCATTCAACATAATATTGGGGTTCATTCTCCTTCTATGGAATTTAGATGACATCTCTTTTCATATCTTCTCCACAATAGTAGTCCTAATATTTCTGTAAAAAATTCTCCTTCATTGTGTCCAGAATTTTTATTGCAATTTTACCAAGGCCTATGAATGACCAAAAAGAAACATCTCCCATTGTACTTTTGATGTAGAGGAATTCTAGGATACTCGGTGGACATGGAGGTGTGTTATTTTGGTTCTATGGTACTCGGTTGTAGCTTTAACCGACGGTCTCAGTTATTGAAGGAAGATTGGTCGCTTAGGGAACTCAGTGAAACCTCTTGTGCTTGATGGAACTTGTGCTCGGTGATGCCAGTGGTGCTCAATCAACATGCTTGCTCAGTGGTGCTTGGCTTGCTTAGTTGTTTCACTGGTGCTCGGTTTTTTTTCTGGCACTCGGTACTTTTGGTTTACCAGCTGGAGTTCTTTGAGATTTGGTTGGCCGACTTGGTGTATTTATTGTTGGTATCTTTTGTTGTATTCTCCTATGTAGATCTAGAGGCTGACATGGGGAATTAAATAATTGTTAGGTTATTTGAGAGCCAACTTGTATTGCATTTAATATTTGTTTATAGGAGTTAATTATGTCATCTAGCCGACCTGTGGCTGAAGATTCGTATTTAAGGGGTGTTTGGGGTAGTTGTTTAGGAGGAGTAGATAAGGGGGTGAATAGATCTAGATCCTGTGAGATCTTGAAGATCAAATTGTTATCTGATAGTTTGTAATAGTAGAGCTAGTGGTTATTTTCTTGGAGACAAGGAGATTTCTTGGTGGCTTGCGAGCTCAAATTCAAATCTACCTTAGGGTTTCCATCAGTTGCTGATTTGTTTCAAAACTGGACTAGCTAGACTTGGATTGGATCTTTGTTGGTCTTGCAGAACTATTTCTGATTGTTATTGGCACTAACGTGGAAGGCCTTACAGTAGGGCATGTTAATGAAAATTTAGATGAAAAAATTGTCTTGTTGTGTAATTCCACATTGTGGTGTTTGGCTTCTTGTGAGGACTATCTTTAATTAGATCCTCCTTGCTTGTCTCGCATTAATTCATATCAGAGCTTGAAGATCTTGAGTGTGTAAACCAGTTGAGGTTGTTTTGCACTAGGACCTTGTTGGTGACTTATTACTATGGGTTTTCAAAAATATTGAAGGATTCCTCTGAGAAGATTGGACCCTAGAGAAATTGCAAATCTCTGTGATGCTGTGGAATCAAAATTTACAGAGAAGGTGAAATCTAATTTTAGATCTAAGATGGAATTGATGAAGAATGTCATGATCGCTGAGATCATGAGGGCTACGATTGGTGTAACTTAGAATGTTGGTACTGAGGAAGCTGCCAAATACTTTGAAGCTACTGGATATAGTGGTGATGACCATTGAGACAAATCTGGTGAAGGAAAAAATGTTTGGTTACATAGATCTAGAGCTTGGTTAAGTAATAGTTACCGAATAGAAGTTTCTACTTTCTCTGGTACTTTGAAACCTGAAAATTTGATTGATTGGATTGGTGAATTAGAATATTTCTTTGAGGTAGAAGAAATTGAAGATCCTCTTTGAGTGAGATTGGCATAGACTAAATTGAAAGGACATGCTACTCTTTGGTGGAAATAATTACAAAGAGATAGAGAAGATGAAGGTGAAATGAAGATCAATTGGTGGAGGTTGATGGAAACTAAATTGAAAGCTAAGTTCATACTTGTCAACTATGAGCTTGACTTGTTTAAGAAGTTGTAGAATCTGAAGTAGATTGATTTGACTATGTATTATTATACCGAGGAGTTCTACAAACTTATTATTCATTATGGACACAGAGAACTTGGTAAGGAAAAGGTAGCTCGGTATGTGAATGGTTTGAGATTCAATATTCAAGATGAGCTTGGTATTCTGAAGATTGATTTTGTTGAAGATGCTTATTAGTATGCCCTGAAGGCAAAAGATAAGTTGAAAAGGAGACAACATAGTAATCACCGAGGGAAGGAAAAGATTGATCACTCAGTGAAGGATAGACCAACTGCTGAAGATGAAAATAAACCCGTGGAATTGAAGAAGAAGATAGATAGAGTTATCTTTAAGGGTACTTGTTATAATTGTGGTGAAGAAGGACACCGTTCTGTTGAGTGTACATAGAAGAAGCTTGGTGACTAATTAAATTATGTGGTAAATGAGAACATTCATAATGAACCTGAATCTAAGAACTTGCTGGTTCGGAAAACATTTCTCAGTACAAAGGAGGAACCTTGTCAGAGGAGTAACTTGTTTAGGACTCGGTGCAAGTCTGGAGGTAAAATTTGTGATGTAATTGTTGAAAGTGGTAGTACTGATAACCTTTTTGTTGAGGACATGGTTCAGGAACTTGGTTTGAATATAATGAAGCATCCTTATCCTTATAGGATTGGCTGGTTAGAAAATGATCATGCTCTGGAACTAAGGGAACAATGCTTTGTTGATTTTCAAATTGGCCAGTATAAGGATCTTGTGTTATGTGATATTGTGGAGATGAATAGTTGTGATATATTGCTTGGTAGACCTTGGTAGTATGATTGCAAAGCTATGTATGATTGTGTCAAGAATGTGTTTTCTATTGAGAAGGATGATAGGACTTTTTTCCTGATACCTTTACTAGATACAATACTTAGTAGGAGGAGCCTAAGTATTGGTAGCCAAGTTGAGTTGGTGGATCCTAAAGGTATGGAAGATCAGTATGGAGAACAAGGCTATGTGTTATCAAGAAAAGACTTGAAAAGATAGAGAAAACTAAAGTGAAAGAGTGCACAAACTGAAAAGTTGGAGGACTTGTATGTGAAGAACTAGTTCGGGGTTTATGTGCTGAATCCCGGAAGATGTTCTTCCAGCATATGAGAAAATCTTTTCAAACCTAGGGTGTTTGATGTAGGGGCATTCTAGGATACTCAATGAATCTGCATGGAGGTGTGTTGTTTTGGTTTTGTGGTACTCGGTTGCAACTTTAACAAATGGTCTTGATTATTGAAGGAAGCTCAGTCACTTAGGGAACTCGGTGAAACCTTTTTTGCTTAGTGAAACTCATGCTCGGTGATGCTAGTGGTGCTCAATCGACATGCTTTCTCGGTGGTGCTTTTCTTTCTCAGTTGTTTCACTAGTGCTTAGTTGTTTCTCTAGTGCTTGGTAGTTCTGGTTTACCGACTGAAGGTCTTGGAGATTTAGTTGGCTACTTTGGTACATTTATTGTTGGTATCTTTTGTTGTATTCTCCTATGTAGATCTAGAGGCTGACATGGGGATTTAAATAATTGTTAGGTTATTTGAGAGCCGACTTGTATTGCATTTAATATTTGTTTGTAGGAGTTAATTATGTCATCCAGCTGACTTGTGGCTAAAGATTAGTATTTAAGGGGTGTTTGGGGTAGTTGTTTAGGAGGAGAAGATTAGGGGGTGAATAGATCTGGATCCTACAAGATCTTGAAGATCAGATTTTTATCTGATAGTTTGTAATAGTAGAGCTAGTGGTTGTTTTCTTGGAGACAAGGAGATTGCTTGGTGGCTTGTGAGCTCAAGTTCATATCTCCCTTAGGGTTTCCATCAGTTGTTGATTTGTTTCAGAACTGGACTAGCTAGAGTTGGATTAGATCTTTGTTGGTCTTGTAGAACTATTTCTAATTTTAATTGGCCCTAACCTAGAAGGCCTTACAGTCAGGCATGTTAATGAAAATTCACTTGAAAACATTATCTTGTTGTGTAATTCCACATTGTGGTGTTTGGCTACTTGTGAGGACTGTCTTTAATTGGATCCTCCTTGCCTGTCCTGCGTCAACTTTTAAAAAGTTTTATCTTATGTGCAATAGCTATATAATCATATCTCTAGCATAAAACATCAAACTCAAATAGAAATGGATCGAGGTCTTCTATGATTAACCATAGAAATCTGGTAAAGAGAGGGTGTATATTTTTTTCAAAATAGTCTCATGTTCATGGTTGATAATTGGAAACTCAAGTATCGATAGTTCAGTAAGGTTTTCCACTTCTTCAACCATGATGTATATTATTCTTCCATTGATGTTAATTATTTTGAGAATGTTGATTCTTTAGATTGCTTTTCTTGTTTTAACAATGTTTTCAAATAGATCTTCTTGATTTTGAGTTGATGGAAGGAGTCTTCCTAAAAGAATCCATGTGTTTCTACATGAAATAAGAATTTGAGCTTAATATTTTTTCTTGAACACTATTAGAAAGTAGTTTAAATATGTTTATTCAAAATTCTACTAATCTTACTATTGAAAATAAACATTTATAAATTATAGGAGAAACATATAAACACATATAAAACTCAAAGATCCTAAACCTTAGCACCATGCCCAACATTGATACCAAAAATGTCAAACTCCATCTAGGTGTATTAAATTGATGCAGATAAAGCATGAATTTAACTCAATGTACCATTATGAATCCCCATATGAAGAAACTTATTAACTCAGAAATATTATACTTTATTATCAACTAGAAAATAATTTTTTCTTAGAGGATGTTAGTATCATGTGTGCAATTAAATACTCTATGTTGTTTTATTGACTATGAATCAAAATGTATACTAAAGAAATAATCTTAACTTAAAATGTAATTGTTCTAAAAGAAAACCCTTTGATATAGTAGTTATTGTCGATAGTTATTCCTAATGAAATTAATTATGTTATACTAGTGAAGATAGTGGCAGACGATGCTATGTATTTCTCTTCTGAATAAATATCAGCATTCTATTATGAACATGGCATATCTTTAGCTCATTCATCTAATTATTTCCCGCAAGGGAATGGTCAAGCAAAGTCTAGTAATAAAAACCTGGTGGTGATAATGAAAAAGTTGATGGATGATAATCCTCGTGAATGGCATAAGAAGCTGCATGAAGCTTTATGGGCTGACATCACTACTTTGAAAAGAGAAATTGGGATGGCTCCCTTCAAACTGGTCTATGGGATAGGTGCTCATGTGTCTTGGCCTTTGGAACTCTCTACAACAAAACTCCAGACTGTGATTGAAGAAAAGCATTTCAAAGATCCTTTGGAAAAATGTATTATGTACCTGAATAAACTAGAAGAAGAGAGAATTGACTTGGTGGATCATATTACAAGGCATCAACTTAAGGTGAAACAAATATTTGACATGCAAGCTCATCCTCATAATTTCATGGAAGTAGATGAGGTGTTATTATGGGATAAAAGGTGGGCACCTAAGGGATCTCATGGGAAATTTGAGTCTTTGTGGAAAGGTCTCTTCATTATTTCAGAATCTCTTGGTTCAAATGATTTTCACTTGTCCTACCCAGATGGTGTAAGTCTTCCTTTTACCTATAATGGGTAGGACCTTAAGTTGTGCAAGCTCTGATATCGTATCCAGTTAGCGTCCCTGTACATAGTAGGTTTCTTTCCTTGCTTTCTTTTTCTTTTCTTTCTTTCCTTGCTTTCCTTTTTGGTGTGTCATTGTGTTCAAGTTTCTTTCCCTTTTAGTTGTCTTTTAAGTGAAACCATCTTTTCAGAGTTCTCTGCACATTTAGCAATATGCAGTCCCTAGATAGAGCTGATGTTAGGGCCAGTTAGAGTCACCATGTTAAAGTGTCTTCGACCCTTATTTGTTCATTTATTTAAAGTCTAGTCTGGCGTCATCTCCCTTTTGAGTTTTCTCCAATAGTCCTCCTAGTTCGTTGAGCTATCTAATTGTCAAGATAAAGCCTCTGATATTATTCTTTCAAAAGTTGACTTTCCCTAGTTGAGTTTTTCTCAAGGCCAATGCTACCTGTGAACCACTTCGAACCTCTTTGAACTTTGGTTCAAAGTAGTTCAAAGCAGTTCAATCAAGGATTATTTTTCTAACATTTGGTTTATGCAGGTGGGTCCTAGTCTACATCACCTTTTTGTAGTGAACCACTTCAAACTTGTTTGAACCAGAGTTTGAAGCAGTTCAAAGGAGTTCAAGGGTAGATAGTGGGAAAATTGATGAGTGAAGTGACAGTTGAAAGGATAGATGATGTAAGATGGTGGTGAGGTAATTGATAAGTTATAAATGTGGACAGTCTTGAAAAGATAGGAGCCACGAGGCAAATTTGAAGTGAAGTTATGGGTCACAATTAAGGAAATCTTTAACACAAGTGTGGGATATTACTTAAGGAAAGATTAATGATTCATATAAAGAATGTAGATTTCAAGGATGCCCCATTGTCAAGTCATCATTACCCACCTCATTCCAATTAATACTACCAATTAATGCCCATTAAGTTGATCCTTCACGACATGATTTTTCAAAATATAAGTATTTTTGTAAGCTCTTTCTTTTTTGTTATATTCCCGTGGAGTCTCAGCAGTGGAAGAGGAAATTGTTTTCTTAAGTATGTGGAAAATAGGTAGTCACTGAAAGCTCTCTTTAATTTCCTGTTCCTATTTGATAATATTTGTTGAAGAAGGGGGGGTAGCTTTGGTTAGTTTTTCAGTAGAAAAGATGAGGTCTAGAATGCATTTCTTTGGGAGTTACAAGAACATGGAGTGTCATGCCCCAGTTATCACGTACACAAATCTTTTAGGGGTTGAGGTAGAAGAAATGGCTGTTCACCTCACAAAATGTGCTGTAGAAGAGTATAGTCTTGAGATTCTATTGAGCGGGTTGCTAGAAGCTGCGGCTTTCCCCCTGTTAGTCATTAGTCTGGAGCTAATTCAACAGTGTATCAATAGATATGATATCAAGTCTAAATGCATACTAAATGCTGAGGGTCAAAATTTGTTACCTGTGAATAGGGGAACCATTATGTCCATTTTTAAAATCCAAGAAGAATCCATCGCCAACTTTACCCCGACCTAGTCACTGGCTCAGTTCTTGGAAAATATAGATAAAAATCATAGTCACATGGCTTAGAAATGGACTCAAAATAATTACAAATGAGGGTCCCATTTTCCCAAAGTCTTGACCAAAGACCATATGAAGCCTCCTATTCATGATATAATGGTTCTACTTCATCGAGTGAAAGGTTCTGAGGAGGTTCTCCTTTCTAAAGAATGGATGTTTCATTTTATAGAGATAATTTTGGAAGGGAGAAAATACCTGGATTGGGTAGAAATCATTGCTAGTTCTTTGAGAGATCAAATCAAACAGGCTCAAGCAATTAAGAAAGACTTCTTCATGTCTTCTTATTTGATATACTATCTTGCATGCACAAAAGATCTCAGAGCAATTCCACATGCCCCATGGAGTGAAGATTTAAATGTTCTTGAGTACTGTGCTTTGTTGAGAAAAGATAGGGTTTTAAGAGATTACAGATGAGTCCATGATGTCTTCCTTGGAAAACTGTGTCAAGAATTGGTGGGAGATTCAAATCAAAGAATATCATTGAAAGCCCAGAAGTTAGTCCAAACTTATGGGAGTTTTTATGTTCAATTTCCACATTTCACTTATATTCGGTTTGGAGGGTTCGATAATGAGCCTATTAAGGTTGCTAGATTTTCCTTTGATTGTTTCATATTAGTCAAGGTCTGTAGATAATTGTTCATAGTGATTAAGAATAGTTTGCCAGAAGAAAAATGGAATTGAATGTTTCCAATTAAGTCAGCAACCCTAGTTTGCAATAGCATGATGGATGCCTCGGTGATAGGTAGAAATTTGGTGAGTTTTCATATATAGTTCTATGAACCAAGAAGAGGTTTTGATAATAAAGGCTTTGCTAGACAGGTTCTGAGTCTAAGCAATCACCCATTGCCTAACTCACACATTGAAGATTTATGGGAAAACCTCAACAATGAAATGGCAGTAAGGAAAAGGGATTATTCAAGACTCCTAGTTCCATAGATTGAGTTGCTGCAGTTGAAATTTGATACAAGTGGGGTAGAGGTGGATAATTCTGAAATCATAGGTTCAGAGGTTGATATTCTAGAAATAGAGAGTCCCCTAGCTCTAGATTAGGCATGAAAAGAAGAAGATAATATAAAACTGAGGGCTAGAGCTATTTTTAGAATTATGGAGGGTTGGTTGACAAAGAAAAAGAAAGGAACAAAGAACCCCCCTCCTAAAAAAAGAAATGCACACTCTATTTCAATAAATGTGAATCATGCCTTGGCTAATGTGTCTCCTTTGACTCATAATGTAGGTAAGATTTTAGCTCCTAGGAAAAAGGTAGCATCCAGTGGAAATCCTACTGCAATCAGAACAAGAGCTAGAATGAGATTAGAAAGTTGCTCTAAAATGGCATCCCCTACATCCGATTACATTGATATTGAAATCAATGATGAGGAAATTTATTTTTCACCAGAGCAACAAGACAAAGGTCAAGAGCTACCTGCCAATAATCTAGAGAAGCTTGAAGCTAAGAACACACATGCGAAAGAACCTGGCAACCAAATGATTTCCAATACAAATCCTCCTTGGCTTACAGATTTAGTAAATAAGAGGAAGAGTTTCAAGCCAATTTCACTACCAGTAAAGGAAATCATCACAAAGTATGTCGTTTGAACTCCTAAAGCTAAAAAGATGAAAAGTGATGCAAGACTCTCTATTGATCCCTCTAGTGGAAAGGTAACAATAGAGATAGAAACCTTTAAACCTAAAGAAGAAGCCCAAGAACCTAAAGCGAAAGACTTTGATATTACAAAAATGGAACTTGGTGTTTTGACTAGGGACTCAAAGGGTCATATGTTGAGCCAGTCGCTGAAGGATGGAAGGGAGAAACATGAATTGAACAACTTGTGATCACTATGGCTGATTTTATTTCCTCTCTTAATAATGTTGGAGCATTGCCACTTGCCCAGTCCCTCCAAAATTTTGACCCGAACTTAGCTGAAAGCAAGAAGCTAGTGAAGCAGATGCAACAGGGTTAAGTCCTAATAGAAGTTACGAAAGCCTGGATAGATGACATCACTAATTAAGGATACACCTTCATATGAGAGTTTTTATCTACTTGTAAGGATGGTGAAGCTTTCCTTGGCGAAATACAAACTCTAGTTCCTACCTAGGAATTGGAAGAAGAAAAGTGTGTGGTGATCTATACTTAGATATAGGAGATATAAACTTATGGGGTAACTCAATTCCTGGTAGAGAATCCTATGAAGCTCATTGACCCCTGTATGCTATCCATTTTGAAACAAAATCCAAGTAGGAAAGGTTCATTATTCAAAGCCACAATTTCCCAAGTTCAGGCAATAGGAGAAGAGGTAAAGGACATGCATGTTAATGCCCTAAAAGACATAAAGATAGTGAGCCCATCAGGCATCTTGCAAATTGATGAAGGTAATTGAGATGCTGATGCTATAATTAAAGTCTTCATTGATACCATGGGAGCTTTAAAGGAGAGTGAAGAGCCAACGGTTCAAGATTTAACCAAGATCACCACTGTGGAATCCATGCTGCTATTGAACAAAGGACAAATGCCTATATAGTTACAAACAATCTGGGAACTTAAATGGGGAAAGAAAGCAGATTGGGAAAAGTTAATGGGGTTAAAGAACTTACACTTACAGCCAGCACATGAGTTAGTAAATTCTTTCAGAACTTGAAAGTTGGTTAAGACTGCCATGTCAGAGTATCTGTGAATGAAGATGGCATATTTCTGGGTGATTTTCTATCTTTTTCTATTTTATGGAAATGCATTTTAAAATTTAGTCTATATGTGTAACTTATTTTTAACTATTTTTTGCTATGTGTCCGAGAGGCTGGGTTTTTTTGGAGGCTCTCTCGGATCTCAAACTATAAATGCTGGAGCATTAAACTTTGAAGGGTTAGAAATTTCTAATAGGAGTAGTTTTTAGATACTTTTAGTTTGTTTTGATTGAATTAGCAAAGATTTATCTGGAAGAACAGTAATTGTTTGTTTTTGGATTTTGACTTTGATAAGATTCAGCGTGAATATATGAATGAAAAGTTTGGTTTGGATCTTTGAATTGAAACTTGTGGTATATTGGTTACTTTGAGAATTAGTATACCTTATGCTTTGGATGAAATATTTATGTACTGCTATTATTTGGATTTTCAGGTAATTCTTTTCATTAGCTCTTTATTGTAATTCAATTCTTTTCTTAAGAATATTAGAGGAACTTTGATTCCAAATAGTTTCTTTTCTGTATCATCATATTTTCTGAAACACCTCGATAACTATGAGTTTTCAAGAGATCCTTCAACACTTTCAGGTTAAAGGTGTATGCATTTTCTTTATTGTTAAAAATTCATTGAATATCTGAAAAGGAAGTTGAACCTTTGAAAAATATAGAGGGAAGCAATCTTTGATGCTTACCCAATTATTGATGAATTGTTTATCTTTTAAGGCATAGAGTATACTTGAAGTTCATTTAGAAAGAGAAGATAAATCTATTTGCCAATAGATTTTTGGTGACCCTACTGGGGATAGTTTGTTATAAAACACTAGGTTCTCCATTGTTATAATGACACAAGATGGTGTTTCCACACAATGATGTGTTTCCTGTGCTTCAACCTAATCTAGGATTTGAAGACACACAAGAAGACCTAATTTCAAGCCTTGCTGCAATAGCCTGGAAGTTTAGGCACAGTAATCAACAGTTTCATCAAGTTCAAGAGGTGCTCAAGAAAGAGGAATAAATAGCTGAACACCTGAGGGGTATACCAGTTGCCAAAGAAGCAGTTATAGTAAATAGACTTTCACACACCCCTACAAGAAATTAAGGTCATAACTAAATACTGAAGCTGGTGGATAAAAGATATACCAGAGGTGATTAGAGTAGGGGATTAGTTGATGAAGACTTTGAGGCCCTAAGAAACCTAAGTTTTGCACCTGATTGTGACACCCTCAAAAAGAAGAAGACTCAAAGCTTTAGTAGACCTTCTTCACCTCCATCTAGCCCTGCTATTTTGCCTACTTTTCAATATATTATATCCCCAGGTACTATAGTACCCACTGTTCTTAATATCCAACCTTTGAATTTATACTTTCCAAACATGGTTTCCAATCAACCTTGGGGTCAGAATATCGGCCCACTGAATTTAGGAGCTAACCCCCCTAGGGATTTGCCTAAAGGTGCTAATCAAGTCTTGCCTAATTTTAGCGAAGATGGAAAGATAACTACTGATGATCATCTCAGTTCTTTCCATACTACCTATGGTATTATCAGTGTCCCTGCCCAAGAAGTAGCAGTCAGGCTTTTTGTTAGAACTTTAGTTGACACTATAGCTAACTGGTTCAATCATTTACCCAATGGTTCAATCACTTGTTGGAATGACATGAGATTTTCTTTTGAAACAAGATTTAAAACTCTTGATAATGAGATTTCATTATTGCTCCAACTTAGTTAGCTCAAGAAAGAAATTCATGAACCTATGCGGGAATTTGTGGCTAAGTATAACAAAATCTTGCAAAGGATACTCGCAAATTTTGCACCAAGTGATGAGAATAAGAAGATCTTCTTCTTAAATGTTGTCCCACCTGATATAAGTTTTCACCTATTAAAAGATGGAGTGGTTGATTTGGTTGTTGCACAAAGACAAGCTATTCAGCTTGAAGATACATTTATAACGACTGGTAAATGGAAGAGAGAAGTTCAAGCCTTAGGAAGCTCCTCATCTTCTACCACAATAGATCCTTTAATGTAGAGATTGATGAATGATATGGCTATGCTCAAGAGATAGTAGAATAAGGCTAGTTCCCCATACCAATCCCCTTATCAGGATGTTAGCCAAAGATAGTATAATCAACCCCTGGGAAAAACTCCTCTTTTGCCAAGCTCACAACCTAGATTGTAGATTGAATCTACTCCAAAGGAAATGATGTGTTCATTTCATCTAACAATTGATCATGATGGAGAAACTTGTCCTGATTGGTTAACATGTCTTCAAATAAATGCAACAAAGGATACCATTGGTATAGAAGAGTTGCAGGAAGAAAAAGGTTTACCTGATATTGGTTTGTCTAGTTCTTTTTATCTGGAGTATGAACCAGATTCTGATAGAGGAGGAAATATTTTAGCAACTCTACAAGATCCTTCTTGTGCCATTCTAACAAGAAATCAAAGAATGCAAAAATTTTTCCCTGGTTCAATTGATACTAATCTTGATGCTAAATGTAAAGAAATTGGAAATGGAGAGACTCCGGCATGCCCAAAAAGTCCTGAAGTAAAGATTTTACCTAGAGGTAATCTAGTTTCCCCTCCCTTTGATTTTGTCAAGTTTTGCAAGTCAACAAATATTTCCATTTGTCCTGCTGAATACCTGAAGATGAACTCCAAAGAACTAGATAGACTGGTAAAATATATGAAAGGGGAATCTAGTTCAAGTTCTCAATCAGATAAACCCCTAATAGGTGAGACAAATACAACTTAAGAACCTCTTGTTTTTGTGCCCAAAGATACTCCATAGATACCAGAGGATTGTCCCTTTGTCAATTCTATCAAAACTAAAATTGAAGAAAAGAAGCCTAATCCTTTTTACATTTCCCTATTGTTGAATGGGAAAAAACTTAGTAATTGCATCATTGATTCTGGTGCATTGGATAATATAATGCCTACCCCAATCGCAAGAGCTTTAGGTCTCACCCTAACCAACACTTTTGGTCGATGTTCTTCTATGGATGGGAAACAAGTACCATTGATGGGTAAGGTTAAAGATGCCCAAGCTATTCTTGCTGCGTGTCCTGATAAATGCTTGAAGTTAACAATCCTGGTAGTAGACATTCCAGCCAGTTATGGTATGCTACTTAGCAGAACCTTCTGTAAGGATCTGGGAGGAGATATAAAAATGGATTGGTCTGAAGCAATTATCCTAGTAGGGAAAAATAAGATAAAATTGGAACCTGAGCCTAAGAATAAATATACTGTGGTACCCTCAGATAATCCCAAAGCCCAAATTCTATATGAGGAATGCCATTTTGGTAATTATGTTATTTTGACAGATATAAAAAAGATAATGAGTCTTCCATTCCTAAGGAAGAAGACAAATGGAAGATGGAGTTTGATGGTAGATGTTCAAATTTAGCATCAGGTGTGGGGGTAGTTCTTTTTCCTCCTAATGAAGAATACATTCCTTTCTCTTTCAAATTGGATTTCAGAAATACTAATAATACTACAAAATATGAAGCTTTGCTGCTGGGATTAGAGGAGGCAAGGCTGAGGGGAGTGAAGAAATTAGTTGCAAAAGGTGATGCCGAATTGATTGTAAAATAGGTGAGAGGACAGTTGTTTGTTAAGAATGAAAAATTAAAACACTATAGGAACTTGGTATGGGATGAGCTAGATTTATTTGATGCTTTCTCCATAGAATTTATACCTAGGAGCTAAAATACCAAAGAAGATTCCTTAGTAGTATCAACTTCATTGTTATTACCTCATCCTAATTTTAAAATTCAAAAGTATCAAATTGAAATGATCTATAAGCTGAGAATACTAGATAATGTGGAGCATTGGCAAGTGTTTGACAATGATTCTCAACTCAGAGATTTCTAGAATGTGCTACAAATTTTTCTGATATATATTTTGAGGGGTCTAATAATGAATGTAAAGAGGTTTATCAAGATGTTGTAGTTGATGATGGAATCATTCAGCTCAAAGGAAATAAAATTCCCAAAGGCCTTATTTCACTGGAACATCTGTTCAAAAGAAAAGATGATAGCACTATTAAGGAGAAAGTATCCTATGTGCATAATTCAAAGGAATATGACAAAATTGATATAGGAGATGATGGTGATCCTAAATGGATCTCTATTGGTCAGACATGTACTTCATCTGAGAAGGAGGATCTAAAAAAGTTACTTATATAATACAAAGATGTTTTTGCCTGGGGATATGAGGATCTAAAATTTTTTAGAGATGGCCAATTTAGACACCAAATTCCATTAAAGCCAGGTGCTACCCCCTTCCGTCAAAATCTAAGGAACTATAATCCAAAGGTATCTGAGGTGATATTGAGGGAAGTGGAGAAAATGTTGCAAGCTAGAATCATATATCCCACACATCATTCAACCTGGTTTGCTAATATAGTTCCTGTGAGGAAAAAGAATGGCAAAATCAGAATCTGTGTGGACTTTCGTAACTTGAACCGGGCTAGTTTAAAGGACAATTATGCATTTCCTGTAATGGAACATGTTCTAGAAGGCTTATCAGGTTTAATGATGTCTATGTTGGATGGCTATTCTGGGTACAACCAGATAAGTGTGGCAGATAGTGACTAGCACAAAACAACCTTTATAACTCCTTGGGGGACTTATGCCTATCACCATATGCCTTTTGGGTTGATAAACGCAGGAGAAACCTTTTAGAGGGTGATGAAATCTTCTTTTGAGGATCTTCGAAATAAAATTCTAGTAGTTTACCTGGATGATCTCACTATCTTTTCAAAGAAAAGAAAAAATCATTTAAAATATCTTGCAACAGTGCTCAAGAGATGTAGAAGCCATGGGATATCTTTGAATCCTAAAAAATCAACCATCTCTTTTGAATAAGGCAAGTTATTGGGCCATATTGTTTCAAGGGATGGTGTTAGGATTGACCCCAATAGGGTCAAAGCATTTCAACAACTCAGCCTTCCGTTAAATAGAAGTGGTTTAAAATCCTTTTTCGTCCAAGTGAATTTCTTACGAGTGTTTATCCCAAAATTTTTAGAGATTACCAGGAACATGGTTGATATGTTAAGTGAAAAGGTTCCTTTCAAATGGAAAGAGGAAGGGCACAAGGCCTTCAATGAGATCAAGTTAACAATATCTCAAGCACTTGTGCTGACAAGTCCAAACTTTAAGTAGGATTTCATCATTTATTGTTATGCTTAGAGCATACGTTATCTGGCATTCTGACCCAAAAGGATGAAAAAGGATAGGAGGTTCCCATTTCTTTTATGAGCACACCTTTAAAGAAACATGAGCTCAAGTATTCCAAAATTAAGAAGCACACCTTTGTTGTGGTGAAAGTGGTAAAACAATTTAGGTACTATATACTTCATTCCCATTGCACAGTCTATGTTCCTGAAAGAGCAATAAAGAGTATTTTGACTCAAAAGGAGATTGGCATGAACAATAGGGTAGTGTGGATAGAAAAAATTTAGGAATATGACTTGATTATCTAGCCAACCAATCTGGTAAGGGGTAAGGGCCTATGTAAGTTGATAGCAGAAAATGGTAAGACAACTGAAGAAATTGACGAAGCACCCATGGCATTAGTAGTCAGTTTGACGGACCCTTGGTTTTCTGATATAACATATTTCCTTACCTACGGTGAGTGCCCTGGACATCTAAATCCTAAAGAAAGGCACAATCTAAAATTGAAAGTCTCCAAGTATGTAATTTCATAGGATATACTGAATAAGTGCGGTGTGGATGGGACCTTTCTCAGATGTGTGGATGTTGAGCTATAGAAAGAGTTATTGAAGACTTTTAATGATGAAGCCTATGGAGGAAAATTTTCTTCAAATGTGACGGCATTCAAGATTATTTAGAATCATTTTTACTGGCCCAAAATGTTTAAGGACGCGTATCATTATGTCTGAAATTGTGAAAAATACTAATTATTTATTAGACGGCCTAAGCTTGCTGCTCTTCCTCTCAAGCCTGCGATTCTTGATGAACCTTTTAAGAAGTGGGGAATAGACTTTGTGGGACCTTTGAATCCTATGTCAAGCATTGGGAATATTTACATTCTAACTGCCACTGATTATTTCACCAAGTGGGTGGAAGAAATCCCCACCAAGAAAGCAAATTCCCAAGTTGTATGTGAGTTCCTTTTAAAAAATATTTTTGTTAGATTTGGGATACGAGTGAAGATAGTGGTAGAAAATGCTACATATTTCTCTTCTAAATAAATATCAGTGTTTTGTTATGAACATGGCATATCTTTAGCTCATTCATCTAATTATTTCCCGCAAGGGAATGGTCAGGCAGAGTCCAGTAATAAAAACCTAGTGGCGATAATGAAAAAGTTGATGGATGATAAATGGCATAAGAAGCCGCATGAAGCTTTATGGGCTGATAGAACTACTTTGAAAGGTGCAATTGGGATGGCTCCCTTTGAGCTGGTCTATGGGATAGGTGCTGATGTGTCTTTGCCTTTGAAACTCTCTACAACAAAGCTCCAGACTGTGATTGAAGAACAACATTTCAAAGATCCTTTGGAAAAATGTATTATGTAACTGAATAAACTAGAAGAAGAGAGAAATGAATTGGTGGATCATATTACAAGGCATCAACTTAAGGTGAAATAGATCTTTGACATGTGAGCTCATCCTCATAATTTCATGGAAGGAGATGAGGTGTTATTATGGGATAAAAGGAGGGCACCCAAGGGATCTCATGGGAAATTTGAGTCTTTGTGGAAAGGTCCCTTCATTATTTCAGAAGCTCTTGGTTCAAATGCTTTTCACTTGTCCTACCTAGATGGTGTAAGTTTTCCTTTTACCTATAATGGGCAGGACCTTAAGTTGTGAAAGCTTTGATATCACAGCCAGTTAGCATCCCTGTACATAGTAGGTTACTTTCCTTGCTTTCCTTTATTTTCTTTCTTTCATTTCTTTCATTGCTTTCCTTTTTGGTGTGTTGTTGCATTTGGGTTTCTTTCCCTTTTAGTTGTCTTTTCAGTGAAACTAGTTTTTTAGAGTTCTCTGCACATTTCGCAATATGTAGTCCCCAGATATAGCTGATGTTAGGGCCAGTTAGAGTCACCATGTTAAAGTGTCTTCAACCCTTGTTTGTTTATTTATTTAAAGTCTGGTCCAATGTCATCTCCCTATTGATTTTTCTCCAATATTAATCCTAGTTCGTTGAGCCATCTAATTGTCAAGATAAAGCCTCTGAGATTATTCTTTCAAAAGTTGACTTTCCTTGGTTGAGTTTTTCCCAAGGCCTATGCTACCTGTGAACCACTTTGAACCTCTTTGAACTTCGGTTCAAAGTAGTTCAAAGCACTTCAATCAAAGATTATTTTTCTAACATTTGGTTTATGTAGGTGGGCCCTAGTCTAGGTCACCTTTTTGCAGTGAACCACTTCAAACTTGTTTGAATCAGAGTTCAAAGTAGTTCAAAGGAGTTCAAGGGCAGATAGTGGGAAAATTGATGAGTGAAGTGATAGTTGAAAGGATAGATGATGTAAGCTAGTAGTGAGGTAATTATTAAGTTATAAATGCAGACAATCTTGAAAAGATGGGAGCCACGAGGCAAATCTGAAGTGAAGTTATGGGTCACAATTAAGGAAATATGTAACACGAGTGTGGGATATTACTTAAGGAAAGATTAATGATTCTTATAAATAATGTGGATTTCAAGGATGCCCCATCATCAAGTCATCATTACCCACCTCATTCAAATTAATACTCCCAATTAATGCCCATTAAGTTGATCCTTCACGACATGATTTTTCAAAATATAAGTATTTTTGTAAGCTCTTTCTTTTCTGTTATAATCCTATGAAGTCTCAGATATGGAAGAGGAAATTGTTTTCTTGAGTCTATGGAAAACAGGTAGTCACTGAAAGCTCTCTTCAATTTCCTGTTCCTGTTTGATAATATTTGTTGAAGAAGGGGGGGTTGCTTTGGTTAAGTTTTTCAATAGAAAAGATGAGGTCTAGCATGCATTTCTTTTGGAATTACAAGAACATGGAGTGTCACACCCCAGTTATCACATACATAAATATTTTAGGGGTTGAGGTAGAAGAAATGCCCATTCACCTCACAGAACGTGCCACAGAAAAGTATAGTCTTGAGATTCTATCGAGCGGGTTGCTAGAAGCTGCGGCTTTCCCCTGTCAGTCATTAGTCTGGAGCTAATTCAACAGTGTATCAGTATATATGATATCAAGTCTAAATGCATACTAAATGCTGGGGGTCAAAAGTTTTTACCTGTGGATAGGGGAACCATTATGTCCATTTTTAAAATTCCAAAAGAATCCTTCGCCTTCTTTACCCCGACCTAGTCACTGGCTTAGTTTCGAGAAAATGTAGATAAAAATCATAGTCACATGGCCCAGAAATGGACTCAAACTAATTACAAAGGAGGGTCCCATTTGCCCAAAGTCTTGACCAAAGACCATATGAAGCCTCCTATTCATGATATAATGGTTTTACTTCATCGAGTGAAAGGTTCTGAGAAGGTTCTCCTTTTTGAAGAATGGATGTTTCAATTTATAAAGATAATTTTGGAAGGGAGACAATACCTGGATTGGGTAGAAATCATTGCCAGTTCTTTGAGAGATCAACTCAAATAGGCTCAAGTAATTAAGAAAGACTTCTTCATGTCTTCTTATTTGATATACTGTCTTGCATGCACACAAAATCTGGGAGCAATTCCACATGCCGCATGGAGTGAAGATTTAAATGTTCCTAAATACTATCCTTTGTTGAGAAAAGATAGGGTTTTAGGAGATTAAAAATGAGTCCATGATGTCTTCCTTGGAAAAATGTGTCAACAATTGGTGGGAGATTCAAATCAAAGAATGTCATTGAAAGCCCAGAAGTTAGTCCAAACTTATGGGAGTTTTTATGTTCAATTTCCATGTTTCACTTATACTTGGATTGGAGGGTTTGATGGGGAGCCTCTTAGGATTCCTAGATTTGCCTTTGATTGTTTCATATTAGCTGAGGTCTGTAGGCAATTGTTCACAGTGATTAAGAATAGTTTTCCAAAAGAAAAATGGGCTTCAATGTTTCCAATTAAGTTAAGAACCCTGGTTTGCAATTGCATGATGGATGCCTCAGTGATAGGTAGCAATTTGGTGAGTTTTCATATGCAGTTCTATGAACCAAGAAGAGGTTTTTTATAATAAAGGCTTTGCTAGACAAGTTCTGAGTCTAAGCAATCACCCATCGCCTAACTCACACATTGAAAATTTATGGGAAGACCTCAACGATGAAAAGACAGTAAGGAAAAGGGATTATTTAAGAATCCTAGTTCCACAGATTGAGTTGTTGCAATTGAAATTTGATACAAGTGGGGTAGAGGAGGATAATTCCAAAAGCACAGGTTCAGAGGTTGATATTCCAGAAATAGAGAGTCCCCCGGCTCTAGATTGGGCACGAAAAGAATAAGATAATAGAAAACTAAGGGCTAGAACTATTTTTTGAATTATGGAGGGTTGGTTGACAAAGAAAAAGTAGAAAGGAACAAAGAACCCCCCTCCTAAAAAAAGAAATGCACACTCTGTTTCAATAAATGTGAATCATGCCTTGCCTAATGTGTCTCCTTTGACTCCTAATGCAGGTAAGATTTCACCTCCTAGAAGAAAGGTAGCATCCAGTGGACATCCTACTACAATTAGAATGAGAGCCAGAATGAGATCAAAAAGTCACTCTCAAATGGCATTCCCTGCATCCGATTACATTGATATTGAAATCAATGATGAGGAAATTTATTTTTCACCAGAGAAACAAGACAAAGGTCAAGAGATACCTACCAATAATCTAGGGAATCTTCAAGCTGAGAACACACCTGCTAAAACACCTAGCAACTAGATGATTTCTAGTACAATTCCTCCCTAGCTTACAAATTCAATAAATAAGAGGAAGAGTTTCAAGCCAATTTCACTACCAGTAAAGGAAATCATCACAAAGTATGTCATTCGAAAGCCTAAAGCTAAAAAGATGAAAATTGATGCAAGAATCTCTACTGATCCCTCTACTGAAAAGGTAACAATAGAGATAGAAACCTTTAAACCTCAAGAAGGAGCCCAAGAACCTGAAGTAGAAGACTTTGAGGTTATGAAAGTGGAACTTGGTGTTTTGACTAGGGACTCAAAGGATCATATTTTGAAGTTCTTGGCTGATCATATGTTGAGCAAGTCACAGAAGGATGGAAGGAAGAAATGTGAATTGAAACAACTTTTGATCACTATGGCTGAGTTCATTTCCTCTGTTACTGATGTTGGAGCATTGCCACTTGCCCAGTCCCTACAAAATTTTGACCTGAACTCAACTAAAAGAAAGAATCTAGTGAAGCAGATGCAATAGGGTAAGGTCCTAATAGAAGTTATGAAATCTTGGATAGATGGCATCACTGATGAAGGATGCACCTTCATATGAGAGTTTGTATCTACTTGTATGGATGGTGAAGCTTTTCTTGGTGAAATAAAAACTCTAGTTCCTACCTTGGAATTGGAAGAAGAAAAGTGTGTAGTGATCTATACTCAGATATAGGATATAGAAACTTATGGGGTAACTCCATTCCTAGCGGAGAATCCTATGAAGCTCATTGACCCCTGTATGCTATTCATTTTGAAACAAAATCTCAGCTGGAAAGGTTCATTATTCAAAGCCACAATTTCTGAAGTTTAGGAAATAGGAGAAGAGGTAAAGGACATGCATGCTAATTCCCTAAAAGACATCAAGATAGTGATCCCGTCAGGCATCCTACAAATTAATGAAGGTAATCGAGATGTTGACGCTATAATTAAAGTCTTTGTTGATACCATGGGAGATTTAAAGGAGAGTGAAGAGCCAACGGTTCAGGATTTAACCAAGATAACCAATGTGGAATCCATGTTGCTGTTGAGTAGAGGACAACTACCTAAATAGTTACAAAGAATCTAGGAACTGACATGGGAAAAGAATGCAGTTCGGGCAAAGTTAATGGGGTTAAAGAACTTGCACTTACAACTGGTGTAGGAGTTAGTAAATGCTTTCAGAACTTGGAAGTTGGTTAAGACTACCATGTTAGAGTATCAGTGAATGAAGATGGCATATTTTTGGGTGATTTTCTAGCTTTTTCTATTCTATGGACATGCGTTTTAAACTTTAGTCTAAACGTGTAAGTTGTTTTTAACTATTCTCTGCTATGTGTCTAAGAGGCCAGGTTCTGGAAGCTCTCTTAGATCTCAAACTATAAATGTTGGAGCATTAAACTTCAAAGGGTCAAAAATTTCTAATAGGAGTAGTTTTTAGATACTTTTAGTTTGTTTTGATTGAAGTAGCAAAGATTTATCTAGAAGAAAAATAATTGTCTATTTTGGATTTTGACTTTGATCGGATTCAGTGTGAATATATGAATGAAAAGTTTGGTTTGGATCTTTGAATTTTAACCTGTTGTATATTGGTTACTTTGAGAATTAGTATACATTATGCTTTGCATGAAATATTTATGTACTACTATTATTTGGCTTTTTAGATAATTCTTTTCATTAACTCTTTATTGTAATTCAGTGTCTTTTCTTAGTAAGATTAGAGGAACTTTGATTCCAAATAGTTTCTTTTCTGTATCATCATATTTTCTGAAACACCTTGATACCTATGAGTATTCGAGAGATCCTTCAACACTTTCAGGTTAAAGGTGTATGTATTTTATTTATTGTTAAAAATTCATTGAATATCTGAAAAGGAAGTTGGACCTTTGAAAAATACAGACGGAAGCAATCTTTGATGCTTACCCAATTGTTGATGAATTGTTTGTCTTCTAAGCCATAGAGTATACTTGAAGTTCACTTAGAAAGAGAAGACAAATCTATTTGCCAACACTATTAACAACAATCTACAATACTATGATTATTTTACTTACCTCTAGTGTCTCTTTCTTGAGTATATGTGATCCCAAATGATTTTTAGTCAAACTTAACTCATAGTTCCATTGGTTGGATCTATTCTGTATTGTAGTTAAAAAGGTGTATACAATAACTTATACAAAAATACTCACTAAAAAATGGTGTTGATAACCAAATTTATAGACTAACTATTGACTCTAATTAAATCTAACATATATACATAATCTCGAGAGTCTAATTATTCTTTGAATAAAAAAACCATATAAATGAATTTCAATTCCACCAAAAACAAAGGGGCAAGACTTGTTTTATCCTAAACAATGACCAAAACCTAATTATCTAGAAGTATGAGTATCACAATTTGTTAGAAAGTAAAGTCCACCAAGATAATGAGAGGGGGGGGGGGGGTGAATTAGTTATTAGATAATTATAACTTTTATCATCTTCAACAACATCAAACTATATAAGCAATATAATTACCAACCATAGAAAGATATTCATACACAATAACACAATGACACAAGATATGTTGACTAGGGAACCTCTTGATCAAAGAGTAAACCCCAGTGGGAATGATGCCCACAAAAGATGCACTAATATGAATATTCCTTGTGAAAGGATGGACTTTGTTAGGAGTCTTATGAAATACATTTAGTACATATGAATCCCTGTTAGGAGATTTTGAATCCCTGTTAAAAGATTCTAACCCGGTTAAGAGTTATGGAAGGCAGAAGGACCCACTGCCCAAATAGCTTCAGGGTAAGATCATTGAACACACTATCCAAATAATCTTTGCATTACTCAATAGAATAATATGTTACCTCTTTTCTAACTATGCCAAACTGCACTCACTATTACATCAAATCTTAATTTCAGATCTTTGTACTTTGCATGTCTTCCTTCACAAATTCACTTTCATACTTAGCACTTTTCTTCACTTCATGCATACAACATCACACACAATCATCTTCAATTACTAATCCAACATCATTACTACTACATTACAACAAGGAAATACATTCCTTCCTTTATACCACACTCAAATAATTACAAATGAGTCGGCATACAATTAAAAAATAAAAGTTTCCACATGCTATATCAAAATTACACAAAATTGTTGGCTTCCAAATACAATAAATCTTCACTCGTGTGACCTAGAAGTCTTTTTTGTCATCCACATCACTATCAATGTGTCTTCAACTTCCCTTTAACTGTACAAAACTAGATTCCATCTTGATTAGGAGATATCATCCGATTTCCACAAACCGCTACTCAGGAACACTGCCTGAATACTACTTCCACCAAAATGATCATAACTTCCATGAATAAATGAATTACTATCTACGCTCTTAACCATAGACATATAACATATCAAAGAGTATAAACTTAACATTGCATAGCTCCAACTACAATAACCCACATGTGCTAATCCAAACTCTATCTACTTCTCTCCAAGTCTTTGGTAAATCACTGTGTTGACATCAATGACAATCATAGTCATGAATGAAACAACAAATGGTATAGAATGGTTTCCAAACATTAGCATTCATTCCTAACAATCTCCCCCATTGGCATTGATGGCAACATATATGAAAAAAATCCAATGTTCCAAAAATCCAATACTGCAACACTGCTTCTTCAAATCCTCTTCATCAATCAAATCTTGCTTCGTTATCCTATTCAGTTCTCTCAAATAGATGTTCTATATTTTTTTTCATGTACACTTCTCCCCCATTGACATCAATGATAGAAATTTCATCACTATGACAACAACAACTCAATGTCAAAAGACACTTTTCAGAAAATACATTTACTAGAGTCCTCATGACTCAACTCAGATATACATACTCCCCTATAGAGGAAGTACCAACATCTAGTCCAGAAGAAAGATAAGGCTCATAGACCACAGGATGGATGCAACCAACTACATCACTTCTCAAAAGTAGGCTGGGGCATAACCTCAAGCATACCTCTTAGATACTCAAACGTATCCTTAGGCAAAGGTTTTGTGAATATATCTGCTATCTACACCTTTGTACTTATGTACTCAAGTCTAACTTCTTTCTCAAAAACTTTCTCTCTTACAACATGATACTTAATCTCTATATGCTCTATCTTAGAATGTAATACAAGATTCTTAGACATACTAAATGTACTGGTGTTGTCACAATGTATAACAATAGGTTCAACAAATTTTATTCCAATATCCTTCAGCATTTGCTTCATCCAAATTATCTGGTTACAATTGTTTGCTACTGCTACATATTCTACTTCTGCTATGCTTTGTGAGATATAATTCTACTTCTTGCTTAGCCAAGAAACTAATCTTCCTCTAAGGAAAAATGGTCCACCACTGGTGCTTTTCTTATCATCAAAAATGCCTCCCCAATGAGCATCTATATATGCACATAGGGTAAAATCATCAGATTTTTCATACCATAATCCATAGTCCATTGTGCCTCTTAAATATCTCAGTATCCTCTTTACCGCTTCATAATGTGATTCTCTAGGTTCAGCTTGAAATCTTGCTACAATTCCAACTAAATGTGCTATATCAGGTCTTGTATGAGTCAAATACTGTAATCCTACAATCATAGATATGTATTTCTTCTGTTCCACTGCAGTAGTCTCATCTATGCTAGATAACTTGTGTTCAGTCACCATAGGTGTTCCAACTGGTTTACAATCCTCCATTCCAAATCTTTTCAACAAAACATTCAAGTACTTTGTTTGACTTACACAAAGACCATCATTGTTTTGTGTTATCTGTAATCCCAAAAAGTATTTCATTTCACCAATCATACTCATTTCAAATTTAGTCTTCATTTCATCAGCAAATTCATCACTAGCTTCATCTTCTCCTCCAAGGATAATGTCATCAACAAAAATACAAACCATTTTCAATTTCTTTTGTGTACAGATTGCTATCTGCTATTCCTTTTGTAAATCCCAACTTTAACAAATACTTATCCAGTCTTGCATACCAATTTGTAGGTTCTTGTTTAAGTCCATATAAAGCTTTCTTTAATTTACATACCATGTCTCCTTCTTGAGTTAAAGGAAAACCTTCAGGCTGGTCAATGTAGATTTCTTCCAATTCTGCATTTAGAAATGTTGACTTCACATCCATTTGATATACTTTGAATTTCTTGTAAGCTGCATAAGCCAAAAGCATTCTTACTACTTCAATTCTTGCAACAAGTGCAAAGGTTTCTTCATAATAAATTCCTTTTTGCTGTGAGTAACCCTTACATACCAATCTTGTTTTGTTTCTTACTACTTCTCCTTGTTCATTCATCTTGTTTTTGAATACCCATTTAGTTCCAATAACATTCTTGTCTTTATGTCTAGGGACCAATTCCCATGTCTTGTTCTTTTCAATCTGATCTAGTTCTTCTTTCATAGCATTAGTCCAACTTTCATCTTCACAAGCTTCACTAGTAGTCTTAGGTTCAATTTGAGAAATCAAACATAACTATTCGTGTGCCTTATTTCGATTTAGAACTCCTCTTTTGATGCTCCCAATAATCTGTTCAAAAGGATGATTCCTTAACAAACTCTTGCTAGGTGTCATTGTCTCAGATCTCTCTTCAGATGTAGGTTCTTCAATAACTTCAATATGGATTTCATTCAACAAATCACTGTCAGTTTCATAAAATAATTTAGTAGATCCAATGTTAGGTTTAGGATGAGCTTCTTCATTAGATTCATAATCAAGCATTCTTTCCTAAATTTTGAACTTTCCAATATCATCATCTCTCTTTATCTAACATTTGCTTCCAAAAATTCTTAAATACTTAACTAAGGGTGCATGTCCAAACCATAATTCATAAGGTGTCTTGTTTGTGTCTACTCTGATTTGTACTCTGTTCATTGTATACACTATTGTTTTCACTGCTTCTCTCCAGAATATCTTTGCCAAATCATTTTCAAATAACATAGCTCTTGCTGCTTCAGTCACTGATCTATTTCTTCTTTCTACAATGTCATTTTGTCCAGGTGTTCTAGGGGCTGAATATTGTCTTTTAATGCCATTTTCTTCACAAAAGGTGTTAAATTCTCTAGAAGTAAATTCTCCACCTCTATTAGACCTCAAACATTTAATCTTCATTCTATATTCATTCTCAACTTTATTCTTAACAATCTTAAACTTATCAAATGCTTCAAATTTTTCTTTAAGAAATGCAATCCACATCATTCTTGTAAAATCATCAACAAGAATCATAAAATACCTTTCTCCATAGAATCCTCTAGTCCTGGTAGGACCACTTAAATCTGTATGAACAATCTCCAGCTTCTCTGTAGATTAAACTTCTTACTCGGAAAAGAACTTCTCTTCTGTTTAGCCATTACACATTCTTTGCAAATCATGTTAGTAGGCTTCATAATCTTAGGTAAATCTCTTACTGCAAGTGTAGTACTTACTTTCACAATGTTATCAAAGTTTATATGACAAAACCTTCTATGCCATAACCAACTTTCATCAATATTAGTGATCAAACATGTCATCTTAGTAGGATTCAATTGAAATACATTATCTCTAGTTCTAGATCCAGTTCTAATCAAATTTCCATCTTTATCCTTTATCACACAAGTTTTCTCAATAAACCAAACTTGATATCCCTTATCAACTAACTGTCCAACACTCAAAATATTATGTTTCAATTCATCAACAAAATAAACATCATCAGTATTAGTCTTTCCATCAAGAGTAATAGATACTATACCTTTAATCAAACAAGGTGCATTGTTTCCAACTCTAACAACTCCTCCATCATATTCATTCAAATTTATGAACTTTTTCATGTCTCCAGTCATATGATGTGAACAAACACTATCTATAATCTAATCAGCTTTCTTTTCAACTTGAGAAACTAAGGCTTTTTCTTCCTTAACATTAGTTTCAGATTTCTCTTCTTTAATTGCTACAAATCCTATGTCATCATTATTCTTAGTATCACTTTCACTTAAAGTTCATTGAATACTAGCTTCAAGATCTTCATCATTAGCATAATAACATTCCTTAGATCTTCTAGGTTTGAAATTGATTTTGTACTTTTTATCTCTCTTAGGACACTTAGATGCAAAATGACCATATTCTTGACAAGTCCAACATTTTAATATTTTCTTACCGTCTAGTTCTCTGTTCACAAGCAAGGCAATACCTTCTTCAATCTTCTTATCTTCTTCATTTCTAGATTTTCTACTGCCAGCATAATCTCTACTCACACTAATGCTTCTTGACAAAGTAGGGTGAACACTAAGAGCACTGAATGTTGTCTCCATTCTAGGTAAGTCTCCTGATAATCTCAGATTCATTTTTGCTGTTTCCAATCTTCCAAGAAGAGTATCTCTTGTAAAGTTTGTAGTACAAGGTATGACTTGTTCAATCATCTGTGTTGTCTACTTAAATATAGGAGTCAATGTCCTCATAATTTTCCATATCACTTCATTCTTTGTCTTTGTTCCTCCACAAGATTTTATACCTGTAATAATTTCTAACATTCTACCAATATAGCACCTAATAGATTCATCTTCCAACATTCTTATATCTTCAAATGCACATATCCAATTAAATAATCTAACTCTTTTTGCATGTTCATCACCTTCAAAAGTAGAGTGTAAAGAATTCCAAATTTCATGATATTTTTTCAAATATTTTACCTGACTATACTCATTATTTGGAAGTGCTATCAAAAGTGCTTCTCTTGCAAGTATGTTACACATGAATAGATCTCTCTTTTCCACAGTACATGTTTCAAGATTGTCCTCTTCAATGATAGTCTTATTATTCTTTGTAATCAACCAATAACTTGGTCCTAAACATAGTAGTCATGTCTTCATCTTTTCTTTCCAGTTGTCAAAATTTAATGCATCAAACTTAGGGCTTTCTTTCCTAAAATTCGCCATGGATCTCCTTAAGTTGTTAAAATTCATTTTCAAGGACCTACCGCTCTGATACCAATTGTTAGAAAGTAAAGTCCACCAAGATAACTGAGAGTGGGGGGGGGGGTGAATCAATTATCAGATAATTATTACTTTTATCATCTTCAACAACATTAAACCATATTAGCAATATAATTACCAACCATAGAAAGATATTCATACACAATAACACAATGACACAAGTTATGTTGACTAGGGAACCTCTTGATCAAAGAGTAAACCCCGGTGGGAATGATGCCCACAAAAGATGCACTAATATGAATATTCCTTGTGAAAGGATGGACAATGTTAGGATTCTTATGAAATACATTTAGTACATATGAATCCCTATTAAGAGATTTTGAATCCCTATTAAAAGATTCTAACCCGGTTAAGAGTTATGGAAGACAGAAGGACCCACTGCCCAAACAACTTTAGGGTAAGATCACTGAACACATTGTCCAAATAATCTTTGCATTACTCAATAGAATAATATGTTACCTCTTCTCTGACTGTGCCAAACCGCACTGACTATTACATTAGATCTCAATTTTAGATCTCTGTACTTCACATGTCTTCCTTCACAAATTCGCTTTCATACTTAGCACTTTTCTTCACTTCATGGATATAGGATCACACACAATCATCTTCAATTAATACTCTAGCATCATTACTACTACATTACAACAAGAAAATACATTCCTTCCTTTATACCACACTCAAATAATTACAAATGAGTCGGCATACAATTACAAAATAAAAGTTTCCACACGCTATATCAAAATTACACAAAACTGTTGGCTTCCAAATACAATAAATCTTCACTCGTGTGACCTCGAAGTCTACACTTTCATCCACATCACTATCAATATGTCTTCAAATTCCCTTTAACTACACAAAACTAGATTCCATCGTGATTAGGAGATATCATCCGATTTCCACAAACCGCTACTCAAGAACACTGCCTGAATACTACTTCCATGAAAATGATTATAACTTCCATGAATAAATGAATTATTGTCTGTGCTATGAACCATAGACATATAACATATCAAAGAGTATAACCTCAACATTGCATAGGTCCAACTGCAATAACCCACGTGTGCTAATCCAAACTCTATCTGCTTCTCTGCAAGTCTTCAGTAAATCACTATGTTGACATCAATGACAATCATAGTCATGAATGCAACAACAACTACTATAGAATGGCTACCAAACATTAGCATTCATTCCTAACACAATCCTATTAGAAATCTACATCATAAAGGAAATAATTATAACAAAAAATGTGTAGAATCAAGGCATATCAATTTATGAGCCATGTTCAATTATTTCCACAAATTTTCCTTATCCCAATTGATCAATTTTTAGAAGGAAGTTAAAAACTAGGTTTATCACTAGGACACAGGGATTGGACATCCTAATGGAGAAGCTATCCTCCTTGTTATAAAAACTCATTTAATTGTCAACCTAGGAACATGTTACTTGAAACGGGCCAAAGAAATATATGCACCGAGAACAGACTCAAACCATGCTATCCTTTGATTGCTGCAAGAAACAAATGCTTTGTAAAATAAATGTAGAAATACTAAAGCATGAGGAATAAAAAGATTAAAAACTCCAAACCATGATACTTAAAATATTCTGCCACTTTGGATGCAGGAAGAAAAAACTAACCCGTGGCTTTGGCTACAGGAACATTTTCAACACCGAAATTAAGGCAACAAGATGTAGGAATAAAAATTACAAAAAATGAATCTATCTAATGTAGATTCCTCACCAAGTGGGCCTCCTTGGATGAGTATCCAAAACTCAATTACATAGTATTAAACACTTCATTATCATTGATTTAAGAACAAAATATACTTGTATTCATGAAGACTAAAAAAAAACAACATAAAACTATAACTTCTAAAAACTACTAACTCCCTCCTTATCACTTAGGAGTGGGGCTTTATTTAAAGAAAAAGACATCTAACAACTAATTGTTTCACACCATAAAATAAGTATAAAATTTATTAAAAAACTATAAAGCATGAATGAGATCATCTTAAAAAATAAAAAAGGAACTACAATAACAAACAAGAGGAAAAGATCTAGCTTTTCACCATTTCCTGGATTTTCTAATGAACATGATAACTTCTTTGACTCAATCTTCACCTAGCTACTACCACCTTCATATTCCAGAACTAAAACCTCAACTATATTTATTTCATCATTGATCGACTCGCTGCAAGACTGGGTTTGGTTGTCCAGCACATAGGCGCATTTACCTGGTCATTCTTCTTTACCACAATCTTCACCAAAGTGTTAGAACAAAGACATCCAAGAAAAAATCCAAATAAGAATGCATACATACATTTCCATTCAAATAGCTAACTACCTATTAAAAACGTAATCACATATTTATCATACTTAATTATAGCATTTATAGATATGTATGCATGTCAAAGCCTTTAAAAACATACCAGATGTCCACATGGCTACATGCCACTTAATGTCATGAAATAATAGAGTAGTTTTAGAGAAAAGTATGATAAAATAGGAAATAGGGCATGGCATGAACTATCCTAGGGTTTAAAAACATGACATAAAAATATCCTATCATTGCCCCCTACGAAGGCTAGTGTCAATCCTCATGCACTATGACATTCCAAATCCAAGCAAGTATTTGAAAATCCCCAATTGTGGTTTCACCTCCACTGGTACTTTTAAGGTGCCAATAAAAACCATTGGAAGGCTCCATCTGTCTCCCTCTACTAGCTTCCATCTTTTCATTCACTTCATTATCTCGACAACTGTACAAGGGCCACAGAAGAAGAGCAGGCTGGAAGGTAAGAGGGAGCCATAACTCTGGCTTGACTTGTCTTCCTAACCGGATATACCAATGGACCCTATGCATAGAAGCTCTGAAGTTGATTAGGATATGTGGTTCAACCTTCTTTAAGTCCATTGTTAACCTGTTCCACCTCTACATGAGGCCATCAATTGCTCTTTGTCCCTCATGATAGGGAAGCCTTTTAAAATCTATATAAGCTTGCTCTCTAAGACCCATTATTCTTTCTTTGTCTTTTGCTTTATTACACCCACGGGCTATTTTTATCTAGTCATAATACATCATTTTCGATTTACCATTTTATGGTCTTAAAGGAATTGTTATTACTTTCTCTTTCTTTCTATATTTCCTCAACTTTTCTCCATAATTGATCTCATTTATTGCCCATGACATAAGGGCTGGAAAATTTACATCTCCAATAAATAATAAAGGATTCCAATCAGAAACAGATGGAACAAGATAACTATGTAAGTACAATTCATAAAAATTATTTCTAATAGCATCAGGTGTGTTGGTGCTCAAAAACATTGGACCGTTTTCAGGCCAACTGACAGGCACAAATAAGTGCCTCTGTAATTTTGAATCGATCGAGCCAAGGCTGGTAGGTTTGAATCAAATGTACTTTCTAACTGCACAAACACGTGCATAAACAAAAACAATTTCTTCCAAAGGGGGTAATAATCCTTGGAGGAAAAACAATCTAATATCCTAAATGTCAGATAGCTTGAAATCTAAACTAAGGCTAGAAAGTAATGCTAAACCTAATTGAATGCTTTATAAAGAAGATAATAGATAGGATATGTAAACCACAGAAAGAATAAAATGACAATTTCAAATGAACAAATAGACCAGTGCCTGATGCCAAATTGGGAATAGAGTCAGATACATTCAATCCTATGTATAAACATAGATGATTTTAAGATAACTCGGTCCTGTAAAGCGAGACCATCACCCTACAAGCTTCTATTGAAACAAAATTTAAAACAACTTATACAACAGGTCCTATGGTTTTTAACTCAACTTAAGAGTCCTAAAGGAAATAGTAACAGGTTCTCAGACCATGCTACCATTATTCAAATTGTACAAATTAGTCATAAATGAATGCATCAAATAGAAAAACACAGTAGGATACCCTGGTTCACAGAGTAATCTGAGAAACTAATTGAACATAAAAAACTATATTAACATTAAGGTACAAACACTTATCTGATATTCGTACATGAGATTTTGAGCATTAAATTCAAATCCGTGAGTTGGGAGACTTTCCAATTTTTATTGTGACTGATTGTAATGTCTTTTGTTTACACTTGAATGATTATATATATAAATCCCAATGGTTCCCTGTGAAAGGACATGCCCTTTCACAGGACCTAATTATACAATTACCCCCAAAGTACACAAAATAAACCATAATAATGGTTTTTTTAGGGAAACATTTTCCGTAAATTCAACTTGATTATCTCACTTTAGGTATTTCCATGCATAATAATCCACATTTAAGTTCCTGCACAAAACACCTAATGTCAGTTAATATTAAAATTTAAAATTGAAATCATTTCATACATAATATATTAGGCCTATACAAAGTTATTCATTATTCATTTATTAATTAATAATTAATTGAAAATGAATATGTGTCATACTTTATCATTTACTTGATAAATAAGGTGAAAAATAAAAAATAAAAATTGATTATATATCACACACATTAATTATCAAAAATATAAGCAATCATATTAATTATTAAATCACATTTGGATTTCAATAATGAAATAGTTTCTAAAATTAATAACATTATATTTTAGCACTTTATTTTTATTTTCAAAATAAGACATAACAAATTCATTTACAAACATAACAAAATAATGCTACATAGAAATATGAAAAAGCATTTAGGGTAAAAAAGGTTTGTTACTCCACCCTAATAAAAGGAGAAATGCATTTACCTCAAAGTCAAAAAACCATTTTAATACAAAATAATATTACAACCACACGTAATACATATATTAATTAAGTAATTCATGAATGAAAAAATCAAATAAAATGGGGTAAAATTATTTACACCCACTTTGCCCTAAAATTAAGATAAAAGCATAAAGTGAAAAATTTCTTTTAGGGATTTGAAACTAAAGATTAAAATCAATTAATTACTATTCAAACCCTAAAAGATAAATAATCAACTTACATGCCTTTTCACCCTAAAATATTAATATTAAAAACAATCAAGGTGGAAATATCAAATTAAATGTAGGGATACATTTATAAAAATTAATATCAAAAACCCTAAATAGATTTACATTCATCAAAATATATCCCCTTTTATCATATTTTAACTTTTAGGGTTTTTGGGGGAAATCACAAGTTAAAAATTGAAACAATTATTGATGATCCTAAAATTTAAAAACTTTATCTCATAAACAATATTAATTTTAATAATTTATTTTAAAGGAGATAAGATTAACTTTAATTTATACATTTGTTTACACACATACTATCAAGGAATAATATAGAGTAATTGGTAGGGGTAGAGTCAGGTAGTTAGGTAGGAAAAGGAATGGGTCGAGAGGTTGAGTGTTCAACTCCCTCTCCCAATTCGTTTTCCTAAAATTGGAAAAATAAAAAAATACATAGAGAAATTCCTAATCTAAAAGTTAATTTGGGAAGAAACTATTCTCTGTGTAAGAGGTTGCACTTTATTTCTCACCTGCACATAAAAACAAAGATAAATAAATATCTTCTCCTAATCCTCTTGAAGAAAAAAAATAGACTAATTGGTTAGGGGGTAGGAGGGTAGATAGGTAGGAAAAAGGTCAGCTTGAGAGGTCGAGTGTTCAACTCCCTCTCACCGCCCTTTTTGCTCAACTTATTTTTTATTTTATTTTAAAAATTATTATTTATTCAAAACAAATATGTATTAGAATAAAGCAATTTACAACCTAATACATGAAAATAAAAATAACAAACGCTCACGCCTTTTATCCATTTTAATTTTTATCATAGGAAAGTTATAAAATATGAAAATTAAGATCATACTTCCCTGTCAATTTTGTATATATTTTGGCCTGAATTTTCAGGTGCCAACAAGGTGCACCATCATAAAGAACCACAAATTCTTGTCATGAGGTTATGCTTGGTTTTAGGTCCTTGATAATTCTCTTTAATTTAAAGATAATAAATTGTTCCTCCAAACACAATGCATACACCTATGGGGGTGGTGTGCACTCCATTAGTTGGAGAACCAATTCAATGGCTGAATCTAACTTGTAGGGCCTGCACTTCTTGTTTTTTCTTATTTATCTCCTTTTTCAATTCATTCCTCTCTATTTCCCACATTGATTTTTCAAGTTGCATTTTATTAAAATAATCCAAGGAGAGAGATTGGAAAGTTACCTTTTCTTGTTCCATTTCCAAATCCTTCTCTTCACTCTTATTTTCCTTTATATCTCTTACAAACACTATCATTTGACATTCTATTGTTGGTTCTATGGCAACAATCAGGGCATCATTCCCTCAAATTTCCTCTTGAGGAAAAGGTTGACTAACAATTCCCTCTTCTTGAACATTTTCTTTTTCAGGACATGCATCTACATGTACCTCCTCTATTACATCTGTAAACTCATGAGATGGGCTATCTCCTTGAGGTCCTTCTGCCAATGGTTCTTCCATGGGAATGTATGGGACATTTTCTTGATTATCCTTAGAAGTCATATTTGGTGTTACTAACTTCCTCGCATGGAGTTAGACACTCCTTCTTGGAGGTGTTTCTGTGGAAGCTATAGGATATTTCTGGGAGGAACTCTTCTTCCTTTTTGTAGAAGTGGTTGTAGGAGACTCAACTGTAGTAGGGGTATCTTTGAAAGCATCATCTGTAGGGGAAAAAGTATATGTATTGGGTTTTCTCCTCTTATAACCTAAGGGGATATGTTCAGGAGTGATTACTACCTCCTCAGCTATATCATTTGTTATTTTCCCCTTTCCTTTATCTTTTTGGTGGACACTATGAGTTACAAAAGCCATGGGAATATAATGTGCTTCAGTATCAACATTAGGGTTTGGACTCCCTGATGCCCTAGTTTCTTGTCTTTCTTCCTCAGGAGGAGCATTAGAAGTAGAGGTCTCCCGTATTAGAGACAAGGTTTCTTGTGGAACATTCCCTTGTTCCTCATGAATTTTGTAAGAAGGTGCTACACCATTTAATTGTACTTATCATGCCAAAAAAGTCCTCCCAATTCATGGGGGATGCATCTCTTAAAGATCTTTCCAACAAAATTTTGATCAACCCCTGGTGGGTTACGACATTCGACCATCTTTTCTTAACCTCTTCTAAACTCATATTCAACATGGAATAAAGGAAATTGGGAACATTCATAGTTAGCCCATGCTATAAATGATTGAGTAATTTAAAATGCATTGCATGGAAGAAAGAGAAACATCCCTTGCAAGTCAAATACCTGATAATATGGACTACAAGTTATGGATATGTTGCGGGTAGAGACAATCATTTGGCTCCTTGCTTGTTTGCTTCAAGCTCCGGGTCTGTTGGAATGGTGAATTCATCTCATGCTGACCACTTATCATGTCCATGAGGGTATGCTTCACCCACAATCCAGGAAGCTCTAAAACTTAAAAAATTATGGCTTTCGTAGCATTTACTCTCAATCCCTTTACCTAAGCTTCACCATTGTTTAAAGTTCTGAGAAATGTCAGTGATATCTCCTCATCATAACCATTCAATCGAAGAAAATATTTTAGCCACCCAACATTGTTGAATGTCTGGACACTTGTTTGGTCTTTCAACAAGGATGTGTGATCAATCAGTTCATGCCGTATAGGAGGCCCTCCTATTTTTTAGAAAATATTAATCTTATTGTTGTAGATTGTTTTCAAAGTACCTCCCTTCAAATATCATTCCAAAAAACACTAGCTATTTCTAAATTCTTGTGTTACAAAGGCACTAAACCTCTTATCGTATTCATAGAGGCTTGTAATTTTTTCATAGGAGCCCTGTGAATGGAGCTAAATGGAGCTGGGTTCTTGTTTTTTTAAATCAGGGTACTTTGTTTTTAAACAAAACTAGAAAATAATTTCTCACATAGCGTGTCTAACATCAAGTTGCAAGAATGGCTAAAATGGCTATGAAATTCTAATGAAAAAAGGAAAAAAAATTGAAATAATGGCCGAGTAAAAGATAGATAGCTAATGAGTAATCAACATGTCGACCCCTACGAAAAAGGTGGCAGATGTCCACACATGCAGTGTAAGTGAGGGTAGAATAAATGCAATTAATTAAGTATAACTAAAGTGTGATCATGTAAAAATAAGTAAGCTATTCAATAATATATACGTATGCATACCTGGAGATTACTATTATTAAATGCCTAAATTTACAAATATTTGTTGACGTATGCTGAAAAAGTGAGATCATCAAAGAAATGATGATGTGGAGTGATGAGTGGCATGGAAGAGAAGTGAGGTGAAGTGAAATGGAATGAATTTATTATGGAAATGAGTGGTTTCCTTAGGAAAAAGAAATTTTATTATGAACAACATGACACTGTTAGAGTAATGAATGGAACTGAAGAAGACTCCCTTCAGTTAGAATAGGCACTTTTTCAAAAGGATTTTTAAATTTCCATGGGAACTGAACTTTCATGGTGGGTTTATGGTACAGACAAGGTTTGTGTATATTGACTAGTAACTTGAAGTGCATAGGGTCAATTGTGGATAACTAAACAATACCATTTGCAAAAAAAAATTCAATTTCATAAGGCCCAATCCAATGAGAAGTTAACTTACCTTGCATTTCCTAAAATCTTGAATCATAGAGAAGAGCACAATCACTGGGAGAAAATATTTTATTGTGTATGTGTGAATCATGCCATTTCTTCTATTGTAGCTAAACTATCTTAGTTTTTTGTAGCACTGCCTTCCTCATCTCATCAAGGTTATTGAACTGTAGGAGCCTCTCCTTTTGAGCTGTAAGAAGATTAACATTCAACTCCAGGGCTATGCATAATGCATTGTTCTCAAACTCTATAGGCATCATTGTGGATTTCCCATATACTAATTCAAAATGTGTATATCTCATGGTTGTTTTCCAGGTTGTCCTGTATGCCCAAATGGCCTCGTGAAGCCTCCTACTCCAATATTTTTGATGTATCTAGACTATTTTGGTAATGATGGCCTCAATTTAGCCATTATCCTGCTGATGGCATGGGCTGGAATTTTAGTGACGAATGCTATACTTATTCATTAATGCAATGATCAAAGTGGAGGTGAACTATGCACCTTGATATTTGACCATCTCTCTTGGAATGTCATACCTTGTGAAAATCTCCTCATACAGGAACTCAACAACTTTATTATCTCTGGCATGTTTCATTTCCCATACCTCCACCCACTTAGTTACATAATCTATGCAAACTAGGCTATAGGAATTATCATTTCATGGAAGGTTGATTGGCCCTACAAAATCCAAGCCCCATTTATCAAATAGAGTTACTATCACTTGAGGAAAGAGAGGAATTTCATTAATGGAGTTAGGAGGGTATGACTAGGATTCTAAGGTTACCACTATATCTTCTACCATATCATTAGGCTTTACTATAGAACTTTCTGCTAGCTGCAAGATGGTAGGTGTAGTTCTAAGGTTGGTAATGTTGAGCTGTTGCATAATGTCCTTGGTCATAACTATAAGGAAAATCAGCTGTAGAAAAAACTTCCTACACTAATATCTAAGGAAAGTATTGTGGAAATTCTTTTAAATCCTTATAGTTTCAAACTTTTTAACTACTTTAACAATGATATTGCAGCCATATACCATGCATACATAAAATAGAGAATGACACAATGATTTACCCTAGGGAAAACCTTTTGGTAAAAACCCTAGCACTCCAAAACCTACACGATGTATTAATCAAAACTATTACAATTTACAATACACTTGCAATGCAAGTTCTTTCAGAAGATTTCAAACTCTTGAAGACAAATCGCGGCAGCATGAAAATTGTTCTAACAATACACTAACTTCTCTTGTCTTCGCAACCCTAAAAAATGCTTATATCATGCGCTTCCCTTTTAGGGAAACTTCCAAAGATAGCCGTATTAGGGTTTTACCATTCTCTTAGAAAATAGGACCCATGATTGGAGAAGAGTGTACAGTACTCAACTTTATCAGTTGCCACATGTCTTGCATGTCTTCACCCGTCATTGACTCTTCCAGACATAGCTCTTATGTGTCATGGGAATCCGTCATTACTATTTCAGCCATGATCTCCTTACACATAATTCAAAATGCTGACACATCAAGTGAAGTGACACATCAGCATGCCAACTAGACATGTACACTCACACTTAATTACATTATTTGCAAGAAATACATTTTACAAAACAAATAATAAGAATAGGAATTATCCAAGGTTGAGACACCTTATTCCTAACAATAACATTTATAGCTGCTCCTAGATCAATCAAGGTCTTCTTGATGGCTGCTCCATTAATGATAACCTCAACAACAGGGATGCCAGGGTCTGAATACTTTGGAACAACTACTTTCCCAAGCATTATGTCTGCAATTTTTCCCAAAACATGTACGGTTTGGGGATCCTTTCTTTTCTGGCTAGGATTTTTGAAATAATGGGATTTGAACACTAATATTTTTCAGCTGATCAAGTACATCAAAAGCCACATCCTTTGTAGGCTTTGGGATTTTAGCTTGCATCCTTTATGGAAAAGAAGAAGATGGTTGCTGGTTTTGGTGAGGCATTGCAGTTGTTGGGACTCCTAGAGTCGGAGAAGATACCTCTGAGGGAACCTCTATTATAATAGGAGTGGGAGTGGACAGTGTGGTACTATACCACAAAATAATGTCATTGGTACTATTGGCATAGGTAGGGTAATGGGTAGGATCTACCGTGTAGACATTTTTTATGGAGTTGAAGGTCTATTGTTAGGATTTGGCTAAGGCTGAGAAGGAAGCTGAGTAGGCCTTGGAGGAGTAGTAGTGGCTATAGAGGTGGTCATAGTGCCTACTATGGCTACTAAAGAGGTGGTTGCAGAAATCCTTGGGGCTGATTTGGCCATTACTTACCTCCTCGCCATTTTTTATTTTGCTACCAATTATCTGATGGTGGTTTCCATGCCCCTTGGGGTTGTTTCCAATTACCTTGGGGATTTTTCCATTGAGGATTGGGATAATTTGACCACTATGGTTGAGGATTATTCTAAGGAGAGTACTGATAATTCATAAGAGTTTTCCATTGATTACTATAAAATTGACCATTAAATGTAAGAGGATCCTAAGGCATACCTTGTCGTTGAGCCCATCACCTTCACTTTGCTACGAAGAATACTTGCTCATCCTCTCCTTCAATTGGCTTGAAATCAGTGGGTAGTTGTATAGCCTCAATATTAGCAACCAACTTACACTAACAGTCTCTCCTCTTCTATCTGCAATGAGGGTAGAATTCTACCAAAATAGCTTCAGCCTCCTCATGTTTCTTTTTGGCTTGCATAGTATCCAGCTATGTGGGCATGTTATTAATAATGTCCTTCTTGAAGTTGGATAGGAGATGAGTTATCTTTGTCTAAGAGGCTTCTCCTCCATTTGATTTTCCTATAGTAGATCGATATCCTCGCCCTTTCTTGGTAGTATCTCTAAAGTAGGTGAGGCGTATCTTTTTTATATCATCCCATGGAGCTTGGGTTATATCCCCTCATACCATTAGGTCCAAAGCTGCAGTGCATTCCTCATTAATACCTCTCAAGAAGAGTAACTTTTGACACCTTTGGTTGAGCTGATGCTAAGTATTCTTTTGTAAGATGAATAAAGACCTTGATACATAGTCTTCAATACTTTCATCCTCCTTTTGTGTCATCTTAAAGATATCGTCACCTCTCATATCATTTCCTCTATAGTACTCCTTATACTTTTTAAAGAAATCATTCTTCATTTCATCCTAGAATCATAAACAACATCCCAACCTAGGCCCATAAACCATTTTAGTGTAGCCTCCTTAAGAGTCACAGGAAATAATTTAAGTCTTGTTAGAGTAATAATGTGTTTATTGATTAATTAAATCATGTTTGATTTAATTAGTAAGTCACTTATTACCTCTTTGTAATTAAGTTAAACTTTAGGCATATAATAATTAATTGCTTTATTAATTATTATTGTGCAACCTAGGTTTTACCCTTTTAGGGTTTTAGATCTCCTTTTATAAGGATTTTTCTCCTTTGTATTCACAATATATTATTTCATTATCGAATTACAACTTTTGTCTTTGCACATCAAGAATGTCTCCTCTTTCATGGATCCATGCATTCAGGCCTATCTAGCTTCTTGCTTCTCTCTCTTTCTATGATAGGTGTTTGCATGCAAGTGTTCTTGGGAGCTATGGGTTGTTTACTCATCAAATCCAATATGGTATTAGAGCTTTAGATATGTTTTCCCATGTCCTCTTCCTAAAAGATTTGGCCACGTTCGTCAGATCTATAGTTTCAGAGGTTTTTTTGTTGAATATAGGGGGGACCTCTCTTTCTAGTCATCTTGGCTTCAAATAGACCTCATGATTGTGTTTAGAGCATCCACGAACCCCTAGATCCATATAAGGTTTGTCCATTTTGGATAAAGTTGGAATTTGTGGAAATTTTTTTTGCAACTAACCTGACACAGATCTCGAGGTGGTCACTAGTATTTTGGAGCATTTCTAGCTCAAACGGACCTCACCGTTGAGCTTGTAATAGCCAAAAAACCCCATTTCCACATAAGGCAGGTCTAATTCAGATGTTGTTGCATTTTGAGACAATTTATTTTACATGCTAGGTCGTACGACCTTGGCACACAAATTGAGGTAAAAGCCATACGGTCTAGCATGCATCCTGAGGTGAACATATGCTTTTGAATTTTTTTTTTTGGTGGTGATGGCCATTTGACTATCAAATTTAAGCATGTCATTTTCTGACGTCAGCATGCATCAACATCATTTGCACCATTTTTGGGCCCTCCAATGCAGTGGTTGGTAGTTTGCTCATAACTTGAGTATACGGTGTCAAAATTGCGCAAACAAGATATCATTAGAAAGCTGGTTCTAAGATCTATTTAGATCTAGAGGTTTGAATTTTTTATTTTTATTTTTTGATGGTTTTATACTATCAAATTTAGATGTTTATATTTGCACTCTGAGAGCTCTATCTTGCACATCCAGACTCTGTTTTGGGAAAATGATATATCGTAAGAAAGATTGTTCAGAGAGATTTCTAGTGTTGTGAGTCATTTTTTCGAATTCTTCTCTGGGTACATTTTATTCAATTTTTTTCATTTTTGCAATCTGGTGGATATCTTGGATGTTTCAAGTCCTGGGATCTCTTCACTTTGAGGGATGACTCATCTTAGGTTGTTCTTTTGTTTCAGAGGCCTTTTCTCTTCTTTGAGAAATGTATAGTTCACTTTTTTAGCATTCTTTTATGCAGACACACTGAGATAAAGTTCCATTCTATTGCATGTATGCGATCTTGCACATGTTTGTGCTTTATGTACTCGCACTCCATTATAAAGTGCCAAGGGGGTTTGATGTTTGCCTTTATTTTCCATCTACTTTTGTCATTAGAGTTTTCCTCTAATGAAATTAGCCTTAGGTATCTCTATATGTGTTTGTACTCTCTCTGCACCTTCAATGTTTCAGATTCTTCTTCATCATGCAGTTCATATTGGACAATCTTTTTAGTGTACATGTCTGTATCATCTTAAAATGGAAGCACTTCCATGTTAAGAGCATTTAACCCTTTGAGTGAGTGGTCTGGGGTCATGTTAAGAACCTTGATTAGGTCTTTGCATGTATATGGTTGTTTCCCCCCTATTCTACTTCTCTCCTTATTTCCATCCTTTTCTGAATAATTTTCTCTGAGAATCTAGAGTTTATGACTGTTTGGGTCAAAGATGACCTGGTAGGTTCAAGGACAACCTAGACCCTAACCTAGGTCAAGGATGACCTTGACCTTGACCTAGGGCATAGTTTGCCTCATCCTCAACCCCAGGTACAATTTTTAAATTCCAAGAGTTACGGGATGTCGGGCTTCAGAAAGTTTCTATTTTCCTGCTTCCGGGTCAGCCATTTCAGGTTTTAGAATGGTAAATCCTTAAATTGCATTTAATTTGGGTCCATTTCTAGGGGTTAAGGTTAATTGGGATTTAATTTCCCAATGTCAGCCTTCTCAAGAGGTTTGTGCCCTAGATCACTATAAGAGGAAGCCTCCCTCTCTCATTTTCACACATCAAGTTTTGCAATCATGCATCCATCTACATTTCATGATTCATGATCTAGCTCTCAAGGAAGAAAGAAGGAAAAGGAAAGAAAGAAAGTATTCATTCATCTTGAAGCCTAGCATTCAAGTCCTTAAACATTCAAGCATTCATCAAGGAGATCCATTGTTAGCCATTGAATGATTCAATCTCTTTGGAGCCCCTTTGAAGATTTGTCCATCCATATTCATCCAAGCCTCTTCCTATGCAAAGATCCATTCAAGATTGGTGTTAAAGATCTAATGCCATTGATTTGAGACATCCTACATTTCTACATTCATTTGGAGCATCCCTACTTGTGGATTCAAGAATTTGAATCCTCCACAAGGACTTCAACATAACCAAGGTGAATAGTTCCATTTACTTTGTTTATGCATATTACTATTTCAATTCAATTTCAAGGTTAATTCCTAAATTGGGGTTTGACCAAGGTAAACCTCCCATCCAAACAACAAAAAATCATTTTTCTTGTAGGTACAGGTACAAGACTGTGAATCAAAGCTTGGATCTGAACACCCTTTTCGGTGAACTTCCAAGATCCGCAAACGGATTTTCCATCGGAGTTGTTTTGGGTCAAGGATGACCTTTAGTAGGGAGTAGGATCCTGCCCTGGGGTAAGAACTTGCCCCGCTATTTGGGTCAAGGATGAATTGCTTCCCGAAAGACAAAAGTTTTTTGGGTTTTCTCTATCTCGACATTTCCAGTCTAAAACAAGTTGCATAATTACCCAAAACTGTGCATAGACATCATAAATCAGCATTTTCTAGATTTGCCCTATTTTGAGGTTAGTATTTTCCTTCTATTTATTTCAGATTTCAAGCACATACTTTCTATAGTAGATTATAGTATTTTCTCCTTTATTCATATTCTCCATTGTTTGATTCTTTTGTGCATTGATCACTTCTTTGTGATTAATCCATTTGGATCTTTCCTTTTGGGAATTTGGATTGAGGATAGGTCCTATATTCCACCCCTATATCATACATCTTACCACTATTCAAATTCAAATATCATTCATTTTGAGGTGATCCCATATCACACCTGATGGGCTCCTAAATAGCCATCTTTTTCACTACTTTTTATGCTCTTTCTAGAACAAGTTGATTGCACATAGACATGAATTTATGGTTTTAAGCATATGAACTTGTGGTTTCTATGTATATGTTATATATGTGTGTGTGAACATAAGTTGGAAATATGGATACCTCTAAAGACATAATATCTGCTTAAATTCATGGACAATAATGGTGAATATAATAGTTATACATGTTAATGGATGTTTTCTCTCCTAAGCTATGTTTTGGGTAGTTACTTCCTGTAGCCATAGGATTTGCAAGAGTGATAATTAAGATTTGCACCTTTTCCTAATATTGATGATGTGGATATATATGTATATGCTTGGATATGCGTGCATTGATTATTTTGTAGGAATTGACCATGGATATTCAAAGACCAGCATACTGGCGTGGGAGTTATCAAAGCCAACCGAAGAATGTAGAATCTTCCCAAGCAAGTCAATATTTTCTGTTGCATGAAATGCATAGATTTAGTGTGTGCTATATTCTGGGAATGTTTATAGTCAATAATGTTTCTATTATGAAACTTTATGAGTTGTAACTGATCCTCAATTATGAAGTGATCGTAGGTTTAGGAGTTAGTTGTTGCTTTCTTTTAAATAATCGACTATTGTGACTCTTTTGGAGTTAGTCAAACAAACTAGTTTTTAATAGAACTTTTACATAGTGTTTCAATCAAGTGTAATCAGTTTATGGATGAATAGAATGTTCAGTTCAAGTTTGCAACTTTCATCTTGATTGAAATTCTCATTCACTCATTCAAGGGGGCCCACTTGATGAGCGAATTGCTTTGTTAGTATAAAGTTCATTTTCCTGTTCATTTATATATTTTAGAACTCTAGTGTTCCTGTAGCTACTAATACCAAAATTAGTCAGCCTGTTCCTATAGCACAGTTAGTTGGAGTAGTTCCTAACTGTAATTTCCTGCTTTGATTAGAATACATTTGCTTACCAGTTTTAGTATAGTTTTCCTGAAGCATAAGCATTTGAATTCCTTAGATAGACTTAGAAGAGGAATTTTGAAGCATATACTTTGTAGACACCATACCAAGTTTACATCCCTGGTCAATAATTAAATGAGACCAAATAATGCATTTAGGAATCATTTGGGGTGTCCAATCCTGAAATAGGCAGTCCATTGCTCTAGGTTTCTGATACTATTGTTTGGTCAAGCATTTTTGGTGCCACTGCTGGGGATGGTGTTAGTTCAAACTAATCCTTGTAGTTGCAGTCTTAGTTTTTTAGTACTTAAGTAAGCATTTTTATGCATAGAAGGAGAGATCACCTTGGGAGATTTGTTCCCCATAAATACCAAGGAGAGCCATTTGATTTATTTAATCCTCAAGTTGAAGAACCACAAAGTGAGAATGAAGAAGAAGAACCCTTATAAAATCCATTTGCTGATGCTCAAGAGCACATATCCTCTTCATCATCTGAGGAATCATTGCATTTAAATGACCTATTTGCTAAACTTTAATATCAAGATAATCTACTTTCTCTTGTTGTATATCAGGCACCACCTCAAGGTCCTCCTCCTAGAATGGCTGCTCAGGTTCCCTTTCCTTTTCCTATACCTCAACAGCAAGGCAACCAAAATTTGAAAAATATACCTACCACTACACTTCCCAAATTTTATGGCCTCCTTATAGAGGACCCTGAGACCTTCCTCTTTGAATTTGATATTCTTTTCCAGAGTTATGACTATACCACTGATGCCCACAAGATGAAGTTATTCCCATCAACTCTAAAAGAAGGTTCTTTGAGATGGTTCATGGGGTTAGGTGCCAATGTTGTAGCAAATTGGAATGCCATCCACACAATGTTTCTTATGAAGTACAAAGAGTACTGTAGAGGTCAAGATTTGAAAGGTGATGACATTTTAAAAATGTCTTAGAAGGAAGATGAAACACTGGAGGATTATGTATCTAGATTTATGTTCAACCTACAGTGTAATACACAACACCAATTAAATGAGGCATCTCAGAAACACCTCTTCCTAAAAGGTGTGAATGATGGAAGTATTGAGGCTCTAGACCTGATGGCAGGAGGAGATATCACACAAAAAGGTTGGGATGACATAAAGAATATATGTCAAAATTATTCAAGGGCCACTATGAAGAAGGGTAGGGGACTTAGAGACCTACCATATAAGTCCAATGGTGGTTTAGGAGTATCCAAAGTGGAGTTGTCTAATTTTCTATCTGACTTCAAGCAAGACATCATTAATGATGTCACTACATAGCTGGATACTATGCAAGCAAGGAGGAAGAAGGAAGAGGTAGATGCTGTGCTTACTAAGTTTTGTTCTCATTGTAGAGAGAAGAAAAGAAACTACAAATGTAAGACAGTTACATCTATGGATGTTAACCCAATGCCCACCGAGTTCAAAGCTATAGATGAGGAGAATGGAGAAGTTTTCTATGTAGCTCAAAGGCGTCCATGGGCTCAGAGACAAGGTATGCCTCCAGACCCACTAACTAATTTTGGTTATAATAATAATAATAGCTATTAGCCAAACCCAAGCCCCCAAAATTCTGCTCCTCAGGGTCAAAATTGGAATCATAACTAATCCAATCAACAACCATACTATAACCAAGCCTATCCATAGCAACCACCATTTAACCCATACCAACAATAGTATAACTCTTATCAATAACCGTAATAGAATAGCCAATGGCCACTTCAGGGTAGCTAGCAACCACAACCTCAGTGGGGACCCAACCAACCTAATTAGCAACAAGCACTAATACCTCCACCTTAGTAGCAAGCTATTATGCTGCCGCCTCCTATAGCAAATAGTAATCCTCAAAAGCCAACTCAACTTCCAGCTCAGCCCACTCCAAATCCTAATAATAAGCAACAAGCTTATTCTTTTCACGTAAATGATATTCATCTTAGATCAGGAACTACACTACTTGCACCCAAGGAGCCAATTATCATAGAAGTTGCTGATGCTGAAGACATACCTATGAACAAGCCCGTTGATGTTCCACATGTTGCTCAAACTGCACCAGTGCCTAAGAATCCTCCTTATCCACAAAGACTGTCTTAGGTCATTCCTCCAAAAGTGAATCCTATAGCCACTGATTTGATTGATCAGCTCAAGCAAATGACAGTGTAGATTCCTTTGTTGGATGCACTTAAAGAAATTCTAGTTTATACCAAAGCAATTAAAGAAGCCTGTATCAAACAACCTGGAAGGAAAAAGAAAGACCCTAATACTATCCATGTCTTAGGCCAGCTCTTTGATCTCATGCTAAGCAAAGTGGTCATGCCCAAGTATTCAAATCTAGGAAGTCCAGTGGTAACCATCTTCATAAATGGTACCCAAATTCAGAATGTTCTCATTGACTTGGGAGCATCAATTAATGTTATGACAAGAGAAGTTTTTTTGAAACTTAGTATCATTGGTTTACGGGACACACCAACAATATTGCAATTAGCTAATAATTCCACAGTTAAGCTTGATGGTATGGTTGAGGATATTATTGTTACTTTGGATTCCTTAGACTACCCTTTTGATTTTATAGTCCTGTCACCCAAAGCCACCCTAGGAGGATATCCATTAATCCTAGGATGGCCTTGGTTAGCCATAGCTGATTCTTGCATTGCATGCCATTTAGAGAAGATGACCATATTAGATGGAATAAAAACCAAAAAGTTAACTCTGTATTCTCCTACAAAACCCCAAAGTGAACTTGATCAAATTGTCTGGCCAGACTTAGGAGATGCTGCCCTTGAAGTAAGTTCTGTGCAAAAACTAATGGTCATTGACAGAAATCCATTCATGGTATCACAAGAAGAAGATGATACACTAGCAGCAATTCTTACCAACCAATATGGTTTGGAGGAGTCATCTTGTGATGATCCAAATTGTTCCCTTCTAACAATACTACCCAAGCAACCCACATCTCCGCTTCATGCAGTACCTGATTATCTCCATACCTTTCTGCCCTATGAGATAAAGTCTCCATCCATAGAAGAAATTCAAATGTTGGAAACAATTAAGAAAGTTGAGATTGCTTCAGGAAAGGAGCTGAATGTTAATAAAAACCTCATAGAATCCCAGATGTCTAGTCTTATCAAGCTTTTACAGGATAGTCAGCAAGCCTTTGCATGGGATTACATTGACATGAAAGGGTTGGATCCCAAACTCTGTACTCATAGAATATACATAAGACCAGAATACAAGCCAGTGAAACAAGCTCAAAGAAGAATTAACCCTGCTTTAAGGGATATAGTTAAGACCGAATTGCAGAAGCTTCTCAGTGCCGGGTTCATTTATCCTATTTTTGATAGTCAGTGGGTTTCTCCTCTTGTAATTGTTCCAAAGAAAGGAGGAAAGTGGGGAGTTTTTGTTGACTATAGACAACTTAATAAAGCCACTAAGAAGGATCACTTTCCACTACCTTTCATTGATGATGTACTTGACAATCTTGCGGGTAAAAAGTACTTTTCATTTCTAGATAGCTTTAGTGGGTATAATCAGATACAAATAGAACCTCAAGACCAGGAAAAAACAACATTACCTACCCTTGGGGAACCTTTTCTTATTCAATCTTACCATTTGGACTATGTAATGCTCCTGCTACTTTCTAGAGAGCAGTGCTTGGGATTTTCTCTGACATAGCTGCTGATTGTGTTGAAATCTATATGGATGACTTTACAACTCATGGAACAACATTTGAAGAAGCACAAGAAAACTTGGAAAAGGTACTTAAGAGATGTCAAGATTACAATCTCTCTCTTAACAGTGAGAAGTGCTACATGATGATGGAGGAAGGTGTAGTCCTAGGACACTACCTTTCATCTTTTGGAATTCAGGTTGACCCTACAAAAATTGCAGTTATCAACACACTCCCCACATCAGTTAAGCATAAGGATGTCTAAAGTTTCCTTGGTCATGCTAGTTACTATAGAAGATTCATAAAATACTTTAGCCAACTTCTAGCACCACTATATAACTTGTTGAAGAAGGAAGCTAAATTTACATGGATAGAGGAATGTGAAGCATCATTCCAGAAGTTAAAAGATGTGCTGACAATAATACCAATTCTTAGAGGACCTGATTGGAAGCTTCCATTCCATATCCACATAGATGCATCTAACAATGCTATTAGCATAGTTCTGGGACAAAAAGAAGGTATTATTGAACATGCAATTTACTACATTAGTAAAAATTTGCAAGGGGTAGAATTGAATTATACTATTACTGAAAAAGAGTTGCTAGTAGTTGTTTATGCATTAAATAAATTTAGGCACTACATCATAAGCTATGAAGTATTTGTTTATATTGACCATTCAGCTATCAAGTACTTAATGAATAAACCTTCCATTAGTGGTAGACTAGCACGCTGGTTACTCCTCATGCAGGACTTTGATGTAAAGATCATAGACAAACCAGGAAAGGCTAATGTAGTGGCTGATTTTTTGTCACGACTGCAAGTGCTAGATGATCCTGCAGTAATGGATGATAGTTTCCCTGATGAGAACTTGTTTTCTATAGATTCTTTTAATCCATGGTATGCAGACTTAGCCAACTACCTTGCTACAGGGAGAATGCCACCTCACTTTTCTCCTAAACAACATCATCTGTTAGTTGAAAAGAGCTTTAACTTCTCTTGGATTTCAGGCTTCATGTTTTATACAGGACTAGACCAAGTCACAAGGTGATGCATTTGAGAGGATGAAACTTATGACATCCTTCGGGCATGCCATGATGAGCCTTGCGGAGGACACTTTGCTGCAAAGAGGACAACCTACAAGATTTTGACAACTGGATATTACTGGCCTATAGTGCATAAGGATGCAGCAAAACATACTCGGCACTATGACAGGTGCCAACGTATGGGATGACCTACAAAGATTGATGAAATGCCCCTACAGCCACAAGTAGTTGTCACACCCTTGGACAAGTGGGGTATTGACTTCATTGGACCTATTGAGCCCTCTTCTCATGGAAAGTATTACATCTTAGTATGTATTGATTATGCAACAAAATAGGTTGAAGCCAAAGCTATGAGACATGCCAAAGATCACAAAGTCACTGAGTTTCTTTATGAATGCATATTCACCAGATTTGGAGTACCAAGGGAAATTGTCACAGATCAAGGCACACAATTCACCTCTAACCTTATCACAGAGCTAATGCAAGAGTACATGGTGCATCATGGAAAATCATCACCCTACCATCCTCAGGCTAATGGCTAGGCAAAAATCACAAACATGGAGATCAAATCCATTCTAAAAAAAATAGTAGTTGTGCATAAAAAGGATTGGGCTACCCATCTTCCTGAGGCCATATGGTCTTACCGCACCACATGGAAAACCACCGCAGGGTTTACTCCTTTTGAGTTGGTATATGGAAAATCAGCCTCTATGTCAATTGAATTCTAGCATAAAACACTTCACACTACTTTGGAATTGGATATAGATATCACCAAAGCACAACAAGATAGATTATTACAATTAAATAGATTGGATGAATATAGGAAATCTGCTCTCCACAATACAGAGTTGATACAATAGCAAAGAAAAAAATGGCATGATAAGTTCATCCGGGAAAAGAAATTTTTTGTCAAAGATTGGGCACTGTTATATGATTCCAGATACCAGAACACACCTAGAAAATTCCACACCAAATGGCTTGGGCCTTATGAGATCATATCAGTATTTGACAATGGAGTAGTGCAGCTTTCAACAATTGATCCTATTCAATTTAAATTACTTGTCAATGGGCATCATTTGAAACTTTACCACAAACCTATAAGTCGTGATGAGTTCCTGAAGCAATTCCAGAGCACAAATGAAGTAAGCGATCCTATAGCTAAAGAATCTGGGTCTTCCACCCAGGATTCTATCGATTCTTGATTCCATTCAAGAAGCACCATAGTAAAAATTTTACATTTTGTGGAATGCTTTCTCCATAATAAATTTTTCATCTCACCTTCTCTCTTTTTCCACCCATCCACCCCATCCCATCACTTCACATGCAGGTTCAATTTTTTGAACAACTCTTCCTGTAATGCTTCCAGGTTCGTGCCACATATACTCGTACATATATTATTTTTATTCATTAATTTTTAGAATATTGTGTCATTTTAATTTTTCACTCTTGCTTAACCTAGCTTGGTGGGACCCATGCCATTACTTAGTTGGGGTGGGGGGGGGAATTATTCTATTTTCATTTCAAAATCTCAAGTTAGCATGTAAAATTAAAGATCATGTCTTTGAATTATGTCTGCGACATGACTTGATGACCTGTCCTTTTGTGATTGCATCATTGCATTTAAAGAGAATTAAAGATATTAAAAATTGATCTTGATTTCTAATGATACATTGCAACGTATTCAAGGTGGTAGCCTTGAAATGCGCAAGCTTTTATGAGATGTTATGTAAAACTCAAATCATTAGATTTCATGCAAACAAATCTTTAATTTTATGAATCAAGTTGCAGTTTGTACGTTGTCTTTCCTTTTGTAACATTTTACTCTGTAATGCATTGAGGTCTGTGACTTGCCATTGTTGAACTCTGTGAGTAGTTCTTCATATTAAAAAATTTGTTTCAGAGTAGTAATGGGGGGTGACCTTCAAAGGCATGAACCAGTGGACCATAGGGTTTTATTAAATGATGCGCCCACCTATGAAATGTTTAGAAGGAGAGGATGGCTGGATTATTGTCTAAGCTTAAAAGGATTTAATGAGGAAGTTTCTCTACAATTTATGTCCACCTTGAAGGATGGGTTTGCAGAAGTTAAAGGTTTAAAAATTGAGTTCACAGAAGAGGTAGTAGCTGAAGTAACTAGTTTACCTTAGGAAGGTGAACAGTGGGTGAAAGATTTTGACCTGCGTTCAGCAAGAGCACAACTCACTTTGCACGGTGATCCTTAGTTAGATGTCGATAGGAAGTAGGGGACATGGCGACTATCTTTGCCTCTGGAGTTCATCCAGCCAGCAGCATTTGTTATTCAATACCTCACTTGTGAGGGATGCTACAAATACCTACATGCTTTGCACTTCAAAATTCTCAGTCATCTCCAGCAGGATAACAAACTAGTAAATCTTCCCAACTTCTTATTTAATATTGTGAAGAAATAAGCATTATTAGTCCAATTAGGAAGCAACCAGTCTATTTCACATCATTGCTTAATAAAATTAATTGTAGAAAGGGGGTTGAATAGACAAAAGGTTGGGACATGGGATGAATTTTTATAGATGAATGAAGTTGAACCTCATATAGTCATCCCTAGAAGTCATGGTGTTGGTCGTAGAGAGAAAAAAACTTCTAGGGTTCGTAAAATTGTTCACAGAATTGAGAATGACCCTGAAGCCTCTCCTTCCATTTCTAGGTCATCTAGAAAAATAATTTTCAATATTGGAGCCTCTACTTCTCAGAGGAAGAAAATCAAAAAGGAAGAAGCTCCTAATATTCTTGAATCTTCACCATCTGTAAGGACAAGGTCTGCATCTAGGAAGGGTAAGGGAAAAATAACGAAACCAGAAGAGGAAATATTAGAACCTTAGCCTGGTGATAATATTGATAATATGGAAGAAACACTACATTCCCCTAGGGAAGAGAATCCTGAATTTCCTCCTGAAGAGAATTTTGAGAACCCTAGGGAAGAGAACTCTGAATTCCCTCTTGAAGAGAATTTTGAGAACACTTTTGCGGAGAATTCTGAGAACCCTCCTATAGAAAATCTTGAGAACCCTCTTGAAGAGCATTTTTAAAACCCTCCTAAAGTAGTAGCAGAGGAGGTAGTCACCAAGAAAAAGAAACAGAAGAGTTCTTCAAGCTCATCCATACCCCCTGAGAGAAGAAGTAGAAGGCTTTCTGAGAAAGATGTTGAAGCTTCTATTCCTATCATTAATGTTGAGTCTTCTGAATCAGTAGATAATGAGTCTTTGGAAAATTCCTCTTTTGAGGAATTGTTTCATCAACCTGTAGCCAGTGGCACTATATTAAGAGAGCAGAGTCCAGAAATAGAGGTTAATCTTGGAGTTGGATTTAACTACATTCTGGTTGATAGTGACAAGAACTCTGAGGCCATAGAGGAATTTGAGGATAATACTGCCAAGTAGGACACTAGTATAGATTTAGAAGAAATTCCTAACTTTGGAACTGAAATTATTGAAGAAATACCCTAGCAGGGCAGTCAGGATAAGTTAGAAACGTTGGCTAAAGTGGCAGCTGATATTAGTGAGGAAACCAATGAAATAAGTGCAATTGTTTTATGGAAGGGGAAGTCCTCTGCACCAAGGAAAAAAATTAAAACTCCTCCATTTTCATTTGGATGGGTAGACATACTCAATCAAGAACCTTTACCCCCACCAGATTTATCTACACCCCTTGTTGTAGGGATCAATTTATACTAGCAGTTGTTATGGGAAAAGACACAATGGAATTTAGAAAAGGAAAAAATGAAACGAGTCATAAGTGAGCAGAATTCTCAGTTAGAGCAGAAATCAAATGAAGTTGAGATATTGAAATGGAGGATTGATCAGATTACAGGGTTAATTCCATAGCTGATGGAATGCAGATCACCTTCACCAGTGTATGCAATATTCGTTCAAGAGAAACTTGTTAATTTTAAATTAACAAGAATTGTAGAAGGTCTCAATCCATCCATATCAACTCCCCATGAATTTTACTATGCCTTTCAATCTACCCTAATGACTCTGAAAAACCTATTGTGTGAATTATACTTGCATAACCTGGCAGTACCTGATGACACAAAGTGGAATTCACTCCTCTATGTAGGGGATGTACAGTTGTGAGCAGTCATGTCATGTATGTAGAACGAGATCAGTAGAGAACACCAGGTTGCACCATATAGAGAAAAAGAAATGTCAGCTCCTTTAATGATGAGGCCTAAAGTTCAACACTCTAGGTAGACATACTTTGACTGGCTTTCTGTCACATCAAACACTAGTGGAGCCAATAAGATCTATCTAGTAAGGGAACAAGCCTTTGCAGACTGGGACCAACATTCCTCACGAGATGTTGCTACAACAATTAATGCCTCCAAGAAGAGATGGATAAGGATGTCACAAGATTTAAAGAAATTGGAACCTCATTCACCACAGAATCTGACCCTTTCCACAAGAAGGGCTCCATGGCACATTATGTTAGGAAGGACACTCCTTAACCATTGGTTTCCATTAAGGTTTCAACCTCCACTCTTCCTTCAGCCATTGCTGGCAATGAATGACAATGCAGTAGATTATGACATGGCCTCTGAAGTTTCACGCTGGGAAAGATTCAAAGAGACTCATGGATACTTTGATTATGTTCATGATGAGTCTGGACATAAAACAACTAGTGATTTGAGGGTTTGTGTCAGGATTTAGAACTTTATGATTGCTGGAGACCAGCAATAGTTCAGTTGGGGGGAATGATGGGCTCCTAAATAGCCATCTTTTTCACTACTTTTTATGCTCTTTCTAGAACAAGTTGATTGCACATAGACATGAATTTATGGTTTTAAGCATATGAACTTATGGTTTCTATGTATATGTTATATATGTGTGTGTGAACATAAGTTGGAAATATGGATACCTTGAAAGACATAATATCTGCTTAAATTCATGGACAAGAATGGTGAATATAATAGTTATACATGTTAATGGATGTTTTCTCTCCTAAGCTATGTTTTGGGTAGTTACTTCCTGTAGCCATAGGATTTGCAAGAGTGATAATTAAGACTTGCACCTTTTCCTAATATTGATGATGTGGATATATATGTATATGCTTGGATATGTGTGCATTGATTGTTTTGTAGGAATTGACCATGGATATTCAAAGACTAGCATACTGGTGTGGGAGTCATCAAAGCCAACCGAAGATTGTAGAATCTTCGCAAGAAAGTCAATATTTTCTATTGCATGCAATGCATAGATTTAGTGTGCGCTATATTTTGGGAATGTTTATAGTCAATAATGTTTCTATTATGAAACTTTGTGAGTTGTAACCGATCCTCAATTATGAAGTGATCGTAGGTTTAGGAGTTGTTGCTTTCTTTTAAATAATCGACTGTTGTGACTCTTTTGGAGTTAGTCGAACAAACTAGTTTTTAATAGAGCTTTTACATACTATTTCAATCAAGTGTAATCATTTTATGGATGAATAGAATGTTTAGTTCAAGTTTTCAAATTTCATCTTGATTATACTTCTCATTCACTCATTCAAGGGGGCCCACTTGATGAGTGAGTTTCTTTGTTAGTATAGAGTACATTTTCCTGTGAATTTATATGTTTTAGAACTCTACTATTCCTGCAGCTACTGATACCAGAATGAGTCAGCCTGTTCCTACAGCACATTCAGTTGGAGTAGTTCCTAACTATAATTTCCTGCTTTGATTAGAATACATTTTCTTACCAGTTTTATTATAGTTTTCCTGAAGCATAAGCATTTGAATTCCTTAGATGGACTTAGAAGAGGAAGTTTGAAGCATATACTTTGCACACACCATTCCAAGTTTACGTCCCTGGTTGATAATTAAATGAGACCAAATAATGCATTTAGGAATCATTTGGGGTGTCCAATCCTGAAATAGGCAGTCCATTGCTCTAGGTTTCTAATACTATTGTTTGGCCAAGCAACACCTATTCAATATCATTACTCCCTTGTCACCATTATGGGGGGGTTTCTACTATTGGTTCTACTACTTGCTTGGTTTGATACTATGAGCTATGTATTTAGTATTTGAATCTATGTACTAGGAAGATGCAAGGGTTGAGTACCTATGCATTATGGTGAGATGGATTATTTACCATATGGACACTTTTTCTTTCCTAGTTTTGGACACACTCTTCCAATTTTGATTGATCATCTCTTCATACTTTTGGTATTTTTATGCCATCTGTATCTTTGAGTTCAGGTCTCTTCCTTTGTTTTCCTCTTGATTCAAGTAGTGTCATTTGAGGGCACTCATGTAGATTACAGTATTCTATATCTTCAACTTTAGTTGTTTGCCTCCTGATTCGAGTAGTGTCATTTGAGGGCACTCATGCAGATTGTAGTCTTCCCTACCTAGTCAAATTTTAGTGGAGGATCTTCAAATTATCAGTTACTTCTTGATAGAGTTTGTAACTTATTTCTTCAGTGATGCTCTACATGTTCATCCTTATTCCTATTTTTTGGAACATTCCTAGTTTTGGAGGCTTCTTCAGTCCTTCAGACTAGTCTTTGTCTCTTTTTGGAGTAGCATTTTTCCCATGTGATTTTCTCTATTTCTCCTCTAAATATAGAGACTCTCTTTTGTACTTGGGTATCTGATCAGGCCTTTTGTTGTCGGGACCCATTTGCTTTTAGTAGTTCTTTCTAGGTTTTTTAGCTTCTCCCAATGTTCATCTTAAGGGGGGGTGTTAGAGTAATAAAGTTTTTTGTGATTAAATAAATCATGTTTGATTTAATTACTAAGTCACTTATTACCTCTTTCTACTTAAGCTAAACTTACTAGGCATATAATAATTAATTGCCCACATAAGTTCCAGTTCTAGGGCTAGCAGCGACCCTGTTGCTTACCTAGTTTCTATTTATTAATTATTATTGTGCAACCTAGGTTTTACCCTTTTAGGGTTTCAAATCTCCTTTTATAAGAATTAATCTCCTTTTTATTCACAATAGATTATTTCATTATTGAATTGCAAATTTTGTTTTTGCACATCAAGAATGTCTCCTCTTTCATGGATCCATGTGTTTAGGCCTCTCTAGCTTCTTGATTCTCTCTCTTTCTATGACAAGTGTTTGCATGCAAGTGTTCTTGGGAGCTGTGGGTTGTTTACTCATCAAATCCAATAAGTCTATGGGCGTTGGTGGTGTAATCATAACTTCGATAGTGGATATCAAACTTGAAGAGAAAGGAATATGGGTCCTCTGTCACAACACCATAGAATTTAGGGAGAAATGAGGATGGGATGTTCTTAGGATTAGTATTATCCCACTAGTTAGTAATAGGAAATGGAAATGTAGGAGGGTTTTCCATCCTACACAGACCTCAAGGTTTATTCTGAGCCTGATAGAGGACTAAACTTGTAATAGATTTTATTTGTCTTGATGATCAGCGTATTGATTTCTCAAGTTAGCCAAGGCTTCATCAAAAGGATTTAGTTCAAGAGGTTCTTCAGGAAGGTAAAATACTTGGGGTTCACCTTCTGATGACAATCATGATGATGATGAGGTAGGAAGGTTCACAATAGCATCCTCAAAGTGACCCTTTTCTTCTTCTAGCTCAAAGATTTCTTCTAACTAGATATTTGGTAGGAATCTTTCTAAAGCATCTCTTCTATACATGCATGCAGCTGGAATGGATTTTTGTGCTATTAAAATAATTTCTTTGCAAATAAAAACTACTCTATTCTAAAGATAGAAAATAAAAGTATAAAATTGAAAACAAATTCTACAGATGGTTGAGTTAGAACTTAGCTCGACACTGTCCCTGACAACGATGCCAAAAATGATCAATTTTTAGAAGGGATTTAAAAACTAGGCTTATCACCAGGACTTGGGGATTGGACATCCTAATCAAGCATCTAGCCTCCTTGTTATAAAAATTCATTTAATTGTCAACCCAGGAACGTGTTACTTGAAACGGGCCAACAAAATATATGCATTAAGAACTCACTCAAACCATGCTATCCTATGATTGTTGTAGGAAACAAATGCTTTGGAAAATAAATGAAGAAATACTAAAGAATGAGGATTAGAAAGTTTGAAAACTCCAAACCATGATACTTCAACTATTCTACCACTTTGGCTGCAGGAAGCAACAACTAACCCGTGGCTTTGGCTACAGGAATAGTTTCAACACCAAAATTAAGGCAACATGATGCAGGAATAAAAAATATAGAAAATGAATCTATCTAATGTGGATTCCTCACCAAGTGGGCCCCCTTGAATGAGTACCCAAAACTCATTTAGAGAGTATTAACTCTCAAAACTTCATTATCATTGATTCAAGAACAAAATATAATTGTATTCATGAAGATTGGAAAAACAACAACATAAAAATATAACTTCTAAAAACTATTAATGCCCTCCTTCTCACATATGAGTGTGGCTTTATTTAGAGAAAAAAACATCTAACAGCTAACTGATTCACACCATAAAGCAGGCAGAAACTTTATTACAAACTATAAACAAGGATCAAGATCATCCAGAAAAATAGGAAAGGAACTGCAATAATAGGCAAGAGGAACAGATCTAGCCTTTCACCATTTCCTAGATTTCTAACAAATAAGATAACTTCTTTGACTCAATCTTCACTCAGCTGCTACCACCTTCATCTTCTAGAATTGAAACCTCAACTATATTAATTTCTTCACCGATCGGCTCGTTGCAGGACAGCGTCTGGTTGTCCAACACATAGGCACATTTACCTGGTCATTCTTCTTTACCACAATCTGCACCAAAGTGTTAGAACAAAGACATCCAAAACAAAATCCAAATAAGCACACATACATACATTTCCATTCAAACAGCTAACTACTTATTAAAAATATAATAAAAAATTTATCATACTTAATTATAGCATTTATAGATATGTATGCATGTCAAAGTCTTTAAAAACATAATAGATGTCCACGTGGCTACATGCTACTTAATGTCATGAAATAACAAAGTATTTTTAGAGAAAAGTATGATAAAATAGGAAACAAGGTATGTCAGGTACTATCCTAGGGTTTAAAAACATGACAAAAATGTCCTATCAACCATGATTACATTTTTTCATACTAACAAAATCCATAAAGGATAAGAAATTCATAAATAAGATATTTCTACATTCCTCAACCACTATCTCAATTAGCCAATTAGGTGTAAAAACGGTATAGGTTATCATCCTTCAATTGTGGGTTAAGAGTCATTGTTTTTTATAGGTTAGTCTTATTAAAAAATATCTCATTAATATTAATCATCATAATTAACTTAAAAATCCATTGCATTTCATTCACATTCACAATTTGTTTTTTATTTTTGTCAATATAATATATATCTTCCTTGATTCTTTAATACTTAAAATAGATAGAAAATCATGGATAAAGTCATAAAGTATCACAAATTCCAAGGGAAATATAAAATTGAAAACAAGAAAATGAGGATAGTTCTAGGACTGATCACCCATGCTGTGACACCTTGTGATCTTCCTTTGTGTCATATTTTTTATCTTGACATAGTGCTCCATTTTGTTTGGAATGCATACATATTACTTTCAATGGCATATGTTTCTACTGGCAAGTTGGAAATACTGGTGTTAGAATAATTGAGAGGGGGGTGAATTAGTTATCCATAGTCCCAATTGAAAATGTATAATCCAAAATAATTTACTTAAACTTCTGCTGCTCGGTAACATAAAATATTATACTGTCTATGCTTTTACCGATTACCAGTCAAATAACATATAATGATTACTGATCAAATCTAACATGTAATATGCAAAGTATGATAACAACAATCACCATAATGAACACATAATACAAAAGATTTAACATGGAAATCTTGTGAAGGGAAAAACCACCTGGGACCAGCAACCCAAAAATTATTCACTCTTCTAAAGTGAGGTCAGTGAAGACCCAACCTTGTTAAAGGTTACAAACACATTGTGAGGTGTGACCTTGTTAGAGGATTTTATACCAACCATTATCGTCCAACCAGCATTCACTATGGGGTTCACAGGATAACAATGTTCATTCTATGATTGATACATAAAAGACTTTCCTAGTCCACTCGGTTAAGAGATTTGTCTGTATACAATGGTTAAACTATAACAGTAGGTGATCTGATTATAATACAACTTCAATTGCAGATGTTCAGATCTATATTATGCTCATTCAAATCCTCTATTCAATATATCAATTTTGTATCAACAATAATCGATGACTTACTGTCACTCGGTAATAGCTTTCTGATGCTCGGTAAACTCTGCAGTTCTGTTCTCCTTAACTAGTTTGATCAAGCATAGATGAAACTTGTTCATGCGATAATTCTGTAGTCTCCTTTTTTTGACATAAGTTTGATAATGAAACTATAGTCTCTTAAATAGACAAGTAAACTATTTTCTTTTCCTTCATTAGATTTTTCCACTTATTCTCCTTCATCCATTTTACCACTTAAATCTTCCTTGGCTGATGTGCCAGTAACATGTTTTGATTTCATCCTTTAGATCTTTCTTGAATTTTTTTAGCCATCGATCTTTGTAACAAACTTTATCAACATCTCCTATCACGAGGTACTTTATAGCTCATCAATCTTATTGACTAAGCTAATCATTTAGTTCCTTTTCTCCTGCTCAGTTAACAAAGAAATGTGTCGGTGAACACAAGATCAGTTTATACTATGCTTGGTATACACTACACTACTCAGTGTATACTGTGATGCTTCATCAAGCAACCACACTACCTTGTGTCCTTCAGTTATTTTCCTCATCATAAATGAATGAAACATAATCAAGTCAATAACATAAGGTCATAGACTCATCAGAAAATTACCCAATGTATTCTTTATCCTCACCTGTCATATGCATCTTCCTCATGTAGATATTTCTACTCTTCATCTCTCTTACTCCTTTTCTATAGATGTTTAGGTATAGTGACTTACAAGATAAGTGTTGTCAAACTAGTTGACATCAATGACAACATATTATTGATTTAACCATATTACATATCTAATCAACAACTCGATGATCTCTAATCATAGATCTTCAATTAGGTTCTAAATCAGTTGTAGTTCATCAATCTCTCTCTTTGGCATTGATGGCAACTCAAGAAATATGAAATATACCATACACATACCAAACATGTATTCTATAACTCTGTGAGAAAATGTTGTACAAGCTCTCCCTAGCTTAATATTTTTAATCACCACGTTACTCAACAACATTATCAATGCAGCTTTGACATTCTGGAGATATGATCTTTTCAATTCTTGGATTCCTTCTTTTGTTGTTAGTAACTGATCTTCAGTGCTCTCCCTTTCTTTCAGTTTGTCTCTCCCTTAGATAGATGTCAGTGTTCTCATCGGTGCACATTGTTTCATATTGTTTATCTCTCCCTTTGACAACAATGCCAAAGAAACAAATAAACATAAGCTTTGTAGTAGCTATGTAACTCTCTGTTGTTCAGTGCATACGTTGTATCTCTATATACTGATATGCCAATCTGTTCCAGTTCTCCAAACTTTTCACAACCTTAGACATGATCCAAAGTGTGAACTATACTGCATCAACATGAATGATCTTCTGATAAGATTAGGCTGATGCAACATCCAGATCACATTAGTGACTGGTAGATAGGGGACGGACCTCAAGTCTAGTCCTCAAATATTCAAATGTATCCTTTGGTAGAGGCTTTGTAAATATGTCTGCAAGTTGTTCTTTAGATGTAACAAATTCTAGCTTCACTTGCTTCTCCTGTACTTGTTCTCTTAAGTAGTGATACTTAATAGATATATGATTTGTTTTAGAGTGCATCACTAGATTCTTTGAAATGTTTATTGCACTTACGTTATCACAATATATAATCACTAGCTCAGTGATTATCTCATTCATACCTTCCAATACTTTCTTAAAATATACAATATTTGAATAGTTTGTAGCAGCAGCAACATACTCTACTTTGGCTGTAGACTGAGAAATGCAAGCTTGCTTCTTACTTGTCCATGTAACAAGTCTTTCACCAAAGAAAAATGCTCCTTCGGTGGTACTTTTTATATCATCCACATTTCCAGCCCAATCAGCGTTAGTATAGACTTTGAGTTCAAATTTTCCTTCCTTAGGATATTGTAGTCCATAATCTTTGGTTTTCTTCAGGTATCTTAAGATTCTCTTTGTAGCAATCATGTGTGACTCTCTAGGATTTGCAAAAAGTCTTGCAACAATTCCCATAGCATGTGCTATGTCTAGTCTACTATGTACTGCATACATTAACTTACCAATCATAGATCGGTATAGTGTCTGGTTCACCTCTATAGTTTCATCTTCCTTAGTTAGTTTACATCTAGTAGCCATCAGTGTTCCCATAGGTTTAGCATCTTCCATGCCAAATGTCTTCAATACTTCCTTGATATATTTGGATTGTGTGATGAATATACCATCATTCTGCTGAATCACTTGTAGTCCTAGAAAGAACTTAATCTCTTCGAACATAGACATTTCAAATTCAGTTCTCATTTCATTAGCAAATGCCTTACATATTTGATCTTGTCCTCAAAATATAATGTCATCCACAAACATTTTAGCAATGATAATAGTATCATCAATATCTCCTTTCATATACAAATTGGTGTTCTCACTTGTTCTAACAAATCCAATACTTAACAAATAAGTATGCAGCCTCTCATACCAGGCTCTTGGTGCTTTCTTCAAACCGTATAAATCTTTATGTAATCTACATACCATATCTTTCTTTTCTGGATCAATGAACCCTTCAGGTTGTTCTATGTAGACTTCTTCTTCAAGTATTCCATTCAAAAATGTTGTCTTGACATCCATTTGGTAAACTTTGAACTTTTTGTGTGCAACATATGCAAGTAACATTCTGAATCCTTCTAATCTAGCAATAGGTGCAAATGTTTCACCATAATCAATTCCTTCCTCCTGTGCATATCCTTTGCATACCAATCTAGCTTTATTTTTTGTTACCTCTCCATTTTCATTTTACTTATTTCTAAATATCCACTTAGTATTGATAAAATTATTATCTTTAGGTCTTGGTACTAAGGTCCAAGTTTTTTTCTTCTCTATCTATTCTATTTCCTCTTTCATTGCATCAACCCATTCATCATTTTCGAATGCAACTTTTACATTCTTCGGTTCATATTCATAAACTAGACATGTACCTTGTCTTGTCTTACTCCTTGTTTGCATGCTAGCTTGTCTGTCTCCAATTATTTGTGTCTCAGGATGATGTCTTCTGACAAAACTTGCCAGTATCCAGTTTCTTCTTTCTTGTTCATCCTATGTAGGTTCATTTGCTTTCTCGGTAGGTCCTTCCTGCTCGTCGGTTTCTTTTTCCTGTTCCTCAGTATTGTTTTCCTGCTGATCACTTGTCACTGTTTGTTGCATCGGTAGATACTTAGGTTGTTTAATGTAAGTGAATCTACTGTAGTCCTCAGGTTCCTTTCTACTTTCCTCTACATTCTTATCATCAAACTCATCAACTTGAACATTAGTACTTTCAATTATTTTATTAGTAACTCTGTTTAGACACTTGTATGCTTTACTTTTATTGGAATATCCTAGAAATATCCCTTCTTCACCTTTTGAGTCAAACTTTCCATTTATTTCATCTTTCAGAATAAAACATTTTCTTCCAAAAATCCTAAAATAACTTATAGTGGGTTTGTGTCCAAACCATAACTCATAGGGTGTCTTATTAGTGTCCTTCAGTTGCACTTGGTTCAAAACATAAATAGATGTGCTGACAAATTCTCTCTAGTATGTCTGTTGAACATTCTTTTCTATCATTAATGTCCTTGCGCAGTCAACAATTGACCTATTCCTCCTTTCAACAATGCCATTCTGTTGTTGTGTCCTCGGTGCAGAGACATGTCTTTTAATACCACGCTTATTAAAAAAATTAGTAAATTCATCAAAGATAAAATCACCTCCTCTATCAGATCTTAAGCATTTCAATTCTTTACCAGTCTCTTTTTCTACTTTTTCTTTATATCACTTGAACATCTTGAATGCCTTAGATTTTTCTTTTAAGAACATGATAGTCATAAACCTAGTATAATCATCAACAAAAAGAATAAAATGTCTGTCTCCATAATAACTCTGAGTTCTCATAGGACCACATAGGTCGGTATGAACCAACTCAAGTATCTTCTTTGTTATATAATCTTTGCTTTTGAAACTAGAATTAGTCATTTTACCTTTCTGACATTCATGACACATAACATGATCAGGCTTAGATAAGTTAGGCAGATCTCTAACTCTTTTCTTTTTACTAATCTTAATCATGTTATCAAAATTCACATGGCATAACCTCTTATGCCACAACCATGCATCTTCATCTTTCATCAATAAATAAGAAGACTGATCATTATCAAGATAAAATAGATTACCTCTGGATCGTGTACCAATTCCAACAAGTCTTTCTCCATCATCAAATATTTTCACCTTTTTTCTCTCAAAAGCAACTCGGTGGCCTGAATTGTTCAACTATGCCACACTTAGCAAGTTATAGTTTAATCCTCTAACCCAATAAGCATTTTCAAATTTTAATACATCATTTATCATTAGGGATCCTTTACCTCTTACCATATAGGGTGCATCATTACCCATTCTTACAGATCCTCCATTGTATTCTTCAAGATAATCAAATTTTTCTTCATCACCAGTCATGTGATGTGTACAACCACTATCTATGATCCATGTATCATTTTTATTAACCTTAGAGATAAGTGTTATCTGTACGTACCTTTCATCTTCTTTGGAATCATCCTTCATTTCTACAAATACTACCTCCACATCATCATTAGTGTCAGTATCAGTGATATCTTCTTCCTCAGCAATGTAGCATACCTTCTTGCCTTTATCATTATTTTCTTGGTTGTCTCTGTTGTAGTGTCGGTAGCCTCTATTGTATCTTCTCCCATAGCTTCCTTCAGATCGGTCTTTTCTTCTATCATCATCTTTCTTGTATAGACATCGAGCAACAATGTGACCAACTTCTTTACAGTTAAAGCATGCTAGAGGTAACTTGCCTCTATATCTTCCTTTTCCTTTAGGTAACCTTCTGGCCATAAGAGCTTCAAGTTCATCAAGCTCATGATCAGTATTTCTATGACTATCATCCTTATTATTTCTGTTACTAGACTTACCAATCTTCAGAGAAGTCATGAAAGTAAATTCAACAGACGGTACAATACTATTATCATAATTGTTTAGTTCAAATGTTGTGAGCTTTCCAATCAGATTATCAAGAGTGAGTGTGCTGTTAGGTGCTGACCTATTTTCATGAATTACAGATATTCTGATGGCATAGATAGCCAATAGGGTCCTTAGAATTTTTCTTACCACAGTGTCTTCATCAATAACTCCATCTGATGCTCTAATAACGTTAACTACCTCCTTTATTCTATTTTTGTACTACACAATATTTTAACCTTCTTTCATCTTCATGTCATTGAATCTTCCTCTTAAGCTTTCTGCTCTTGCTCTCTTGACATTCACATCACCACTATAAATTTGAGCTAGTTTATCCCACTTTTGATTAGCAGTAGTGTAGTCCTTGATGTCTTCAAATTTGGCATTTGAATAGGCAGCAACAATCTCCATCATAGTAACATTATGTTCATGACTATCCCTTAGTTGATCAAGGGTCAAGGGACTAGTGGGTGGTGCAAGGTATCCATTCACCATCAGATCTAGGGCAGAATTCCCAATCCCAGATATATGCAGCTTCATTCGAATTTGCCATATTGTGAAGTTATCTTTGTTTAGCTTTGGCACTTCCCTCTTAAAAAATTTGAGACCTTTGTGCTGAAGTCCTTAAACTTTGTTCCAAGAAACCACAAATTTGATACCAATTTTTAGAATAACTTAGAGGGGGGTGAATCAGTTATCCACAGTCCCAATTCCAAATGTATAATCCAAAACAATTTACTTAAACTTCTACAGCTCCGTAACATAAAATACTATACTGTCTGTGCTTTTATTAATTACCAGTCAAATAACATATAATGATTATTGATCAAATCTAACATGTAATATGCAAAGTATGATAGCAAACAATCACCACAATGAACACAACACAAAAGATTTAATGTGGAAACCCTGTTAAAGGAAAAACCACCTGGGACCAACAACCCAAAAAATTTTCACTCTTCTAAAGTGAGGTCGGTAAAGACCCAACCCTGTTAAAGGTTACAAACACACTTTGAGGTGTGACCTTGTTAGAGGATTTTAGACCAACTATTATCGTCCAACCAACATTCACTATGGGGTTCACAGGATAACAATGTTCATTCTATGAATGATACTACTTTCCTAGTCCACTCGATTAAGATATTTTTCTATATACAATGGTTAAACTATAATAGTAGGTGATCTGAATACAATACAACTTCAATTGTAGATGTTCAGATCTATATTATGCTTATTCAAATCCTCTGATCAATATATCAATTATGTATCAACAATAATCAATGACTTACTGTCACTCGGTAATATCTTTCTGACGCTCAGTAAACTCTACAGATTAGTTCTCCTTAACCAGTTTGATCAGGCATACATGAAACTTGTTCATGTGATAATTCTGTAGTCTCCTTTTTTTGGCATAATTTTTATAACAAAAATCTAGTCTCTTAAATAGACAAGTAAACGATTTTCTTTTCTTCCATTAGATTTTGTCTCTTATTCTCCTTTGTCCATTTTTCTGCTTAAACCTTCCTCCTCTGATGTGCTAGTAACACATTTTGATTTCATGCTTTAGATCTTCCTTGAATTTTGTTAGCCATCGATCTTCGTAACAAACTTTATCAACATCTCCTATCACAAGGTACTTTACAACTCATCAATCTTATTAGATAAACTAATCATTTAGTTCCTTTTCTCCTGCTTAGTTAACAAAGAAATTAATGTGTAGGTGAACACAAGCTTAGTTTATACTGTGCTTGGTATACACTACACTACTTGGTGTATATTGTGATGCTTCATCAACCGACCACACTGCCTTATGTCTTTCAGTTGTTTTCCTCATCATAGATTAATGAAACATAATCAAGTCAATAACATAAGGTCATAGACTCATCATAAAATTACCAAATGTATTCCTTATCCTCATCTGTCATATGCATCTTCCTCATGTAGATATTTCTGCTCTTCATCTCTCTTACTCCTTTTCTACAGATGTTTAGGTATAGTGACTTACAAGATAAGTGCTATCAAACTAGTTGACATCAATGACAACATATTATTGATTTAACCATATTACATATCTAATCATCAACTCAGTGATCTCTAATCACAAATCTTCAATTAGGTTCTAAATACATTTTAGTTCATCAATTGGTGTACATGACTTAGTATAGTGTTTTCATTATCACAACAAAGTCATATAGTGTTTTGGAGTCAGCACACTTGAGGAGAAGATCAAAAATTGGCTAAGTGTTGAAGACTAGACAATGTACATAGTACCTGAAGCTCAGACCATGAATGCATGTGCGTACAACCAAGTTATGGTATGTGCCCTAGAAGATAAGTTTGTTTAAGTATATTCATGCTTATTCTATGAGCGCATGATCAGATATGCAAGTATGACAAAGTTACAGACAATTGAAGTTACACAGCCAATGTGTGCCAGAGAAGAACAAAGTAAGTAGCCGACTGTTGGCATTTTGATTTGTGGTTATATTATTATGATGTAAAGGCTATATGCCTATTGTAATTAGGTTTTCGACATGTAATTTTTTTTTTTTGTAAACACGCTTGAGCCAATTCAATTGGAAGCGTTGTATGTAATCAGTTAAAGGGCCGACCTAGTTATTTGTTTTGTATGCACATATAAATATGAGATGCACCCATTGTAATTAGGAAGCAAGTTGATAGAGAGTTAAAATAAGTAGTGAAGAAGTGTGTGAAGAGTCTATAAGATGTATTAGAGCTTTGCAAGAGGTCAAAGCATCATCACATCAAAGGAACTGATCAGACAAGCAGTGTCATAGTAACAGTTCATCCAACAGATATAGTGTGTATCTGAGATCAGAAGGTTGTAGCCTTCACCACTTTAGCAGTGAGCTCTAGGAAAATAATTCCACACCCATAATAGGGTTTATTGTAAAAGACTCCTAATAGAGTCTGACCCTTAACAAGATCTACTATACTTAATACATTGTAAAGAAACCCCTGATAGGGTTAAGGATCTTCTAACAAGGATCATAAAACACTAGTACAGAATATTACTAGGTGTCAATTCCCATCGGGGTTTTTACCTATTTGGGTTTCCCCATAACCATATTGGTGTTATGTGTTGATTTCATGTTTCATGTTTATGTGGATGTTCATTTCAATACTTAAGTATTTAAGTTCAGTTTGAGATTAAGTAAAAAGATAAAATTCAGTGAACATTGATCCACCCCCCCTCTCAGTGTTCCCATTCCTAACAATTGGTATCAGAGCTCTGGTCCTCTGCAAAGAAGTTTAACCACTTGAGGAGATCATGGACAAAGCAGAATGTAAGATCTGAAGAGAAATCTTAAAGCTACTCTTGAAGACTTGGACAGATCTGAAAAAGAAATTGAAGAACTAAAGGAAAAAGTCAGTGATGCTCAAATAGTCATCAAAAGGCTAAGAAAGGATTTGAAAGAATGTTCTACTGGTGATTTATGGATAATGATCAAGAAGCTGAATGAAGAAAATACATTCTTGAAAGAACAGATTGAAGAATTGGATGACAAGTTGATCAACAACCAAGATGTCTATAATCAATAGATCAAAGAGAACCTTCAACTCAATGAAGAATTGAGGCAAGAAAACATGGAAAATTTGGAGCTAAGAAACAACAAAGAAATCTTGGAATCTGAATTGAATAAGGCAAATAATCACATTGATAAATTACACACCAATTTTGATTTGATAGAATCTCAGTTGTATGCAAGAAGAGCTAAAGGAGATACTAGATGTTGTTAGAAAGTAAAGTCCACCAAGATAATTGAGAGGGGGGGGGCATGAATTAGTTATAAGATAATTATAACTTTTATTATCTTCAACATTATTAAACCATATAAGTAATACAATTACCAACCATAGAAAGATATTCATACACAATAACACAATGACACACGATATGTTGACTAGGGAACCTCTTGATCAAAGAGTAAACCCTGGTGGGAATGATGCCCACAAAGGATGCAATAATATTAATATTCCTTGTGAAAGGATGGACTCTGTTAGGAGTCTTATGAAATACATTCAGTAAATATGAATCCCTGTTAAAAGATTCTAACCCTATTAAGAGTTATGGAAGACAGAAGGACCCACTGCCCAAACAACTTCAGGGTAAGATCATTGAGCACACTATCCAAATAATCTTTGTATTACTCAACAAAATAATATGTTACCTCTTCTCTGACTGTGCCAAACCACACTCACTGATACATATATCTCAATTTCAGATCTCTATACTTCGTATGTCTTCCTTCACAAATTAGCTTTCATACTTAGCTCTTTTCTTCACTTCATGCATACAACATATCACAACTCCACACACAACAAGGAAATACATTCCTTCCTTTATACCACACTCAAATAATTAAAAATGAGTCGGCATACAATTACAAAATAAAAGTTTCCACACGCTACACCAAAATTACACAAAATTGTCAGCTTCCAAATACAATAAATCTTTACTCATGTGACCTTAAAGTTTGCACTATCATCCACATCACTATCAATGTGTCTCCAACTTCCCTTTAACTATGCAAAACTAGATTCTATCCCGATTAGGAGATATCATCCGATTTTCACAAACCGCTACTCAGGAACATTGCCTGAATACTACTTGCACCAAAATGATCATAACTTCCATGAATAAATGAATTACTATCTGCACTCTCAACCATAGACATATAACATATCAAAGAGTATAGCCTCAATGTCGCATAGCTCCAACTATAATAACCCATATATGCTAATCCAAACTTTGTCTGCTTCTCTACAAGTCTTCGATAAATCACTATGTTGACATCAATGATAATCATAGTCATGAATGCAACAAAAAATGCTAGAGAATGGCTGCCAAAAATTTAGCATTCATTCCTAACAATCTCCCCCATTGGCATTGATGGAAACATAGATGAAAAACATCAAATGTTCCAAAAATCCAATACTGCAACACTGCTTCTTCAAATCCTCTTCATCAATCAAATCTTGCTTTGTTATCCTATTCAGTTCTCTCAAACAGATGTTCTATATTGTTTTTCATGTATACTTCTCCCCCATTGACATCAATGATAAGAATTTCATCACTATGTTAACAACAACTCAATGTCAAATGACACTTTTTAGAAAATACATTTACTAGAGTCCTCATGACTCAGCTCAAATACACATACTCCCCCATAGAGGAAGTATCAACATCCAGTCTAGAAGAAAGATAGGGCTCATATACCATTGGATGGATGCAACCAACTGCATCACTTCTCAAAATTAGGCTAGGGAATAACCCCAAGCATACCTCTCAGATACTCAAATGTATCCTTAGGCAAAGGCTTTGTGAATATATCTGCTATCTGCTCCTTTGTACTTATGTACTCAAGTGTGACTTCTTTTTTAGAAACTTTCTCTCTTACAACATGATACTTAATCTCTATATGCTTTGTCTTAGAATGTAATACAGGATTCTTAGACATACTAATTGTACTGGTGTTATCACAATGTATAAAAATAGGCTCAACAAATTTTATTCCAATATCATTCAACATTTTCTTGATCCAAATTATCTGGTTACAATTGTTTGTTGTTGCTACATATTCTACTTCTATTGTGCTTTGTGAGATACAATTCTACTTCTTGCTTAGCCAAGAAACTAATCTTCCTCAAAGGAAAAATGCTCCACCACTAGTGCTTTTCTTATCATCAACACTACCTCCCCAATCAACATCTGTATATGCACATAGGGTAAAATCATCAGATTTTTCATACCATAATCCATAGTCCATTGTGCCTCTTAAATATCTTAGTATCCTCTTTACTGCTACATAATGTGATTCTCTAGGTTCAGCTCAAAATCTTGCTACCATTCCAATTGAATGTGCTATATCAAGTCTTGTATGAGTCAAATACTGCAATCCTCCAATCATAGATTTGTATTTCTTTTTTTCTACTGCAGGTGTTTCATATGTGCTAGATAACTTATGTCTAGTCACCATAGGTTTTCCAACTGGTTTGCAATCCTCCATTCCAAATCTTTTCAATAATCATTTAGGTACTTTGTCTGACTCACAAATATACCATCATTATTTTGTGTTATCTATAATCCCAAAAAGTATTTCATTTCACGAATCATACTCATTTCAAATTCAGTCTTCATTTCATCAACAAATTTATCACTAGCTTCATCTTCTCCTCCAAAGATAATGTCATCAACAAAAATAACTATAACCAACAAACCATTTTCAATTTCTTTTGTGTACAAATTGCTATCAGTTGTTCCGTTTGTAAATCCCAATTTCAACAAATACTTATCCAGTCTTGCATACCAAGTTCTAGGTGCTTGTTTAAGTCCATATAAAGATTTCTTTAGTTTACATACCATGTCTCCTTCTTGAGTCAAAGGAAAACCTTCAGGCTGCTCAATGTAGACTTCTTCTTCCAACTCTCCATTTAGAAATGCTGAATTCACATCCATTTGATATACTTTGAATTTCTTGTAAGCTGCATAAGCCAAAAACATTCTTACTGCTTTAATTCTTGCAATAGGTGCAAGGGTTTCTTCATAATCAATTCCTTCTTGCTGTGAGTAACCCTTACATACCAATCTTGCTTTGTTTCTCACTACTTCTCCTTTTTCATTCATCTTGTTTCTGAATACCCATTTAGTTCCAATAACATTCTTGTCTTTAGGTCTAGGAACCAATTCCCATGTCTTGTTCTTTTCAATCTGATCTAGTTCTTCTTTCATAGCATTAATCCAACTTTCATCATCACAAGATTCATTAGTAGTCTTAGGTTCAATTTGAGAAATCAAACATAACTGTTCTTGTGCCTTATTTCAAGTTAGAACTCCTCTTTTGATGCTCCTAATAATCTGTTTAAAAGGATGATTCCTTAACAAACTCTTGCTAGGTGTCACTATCTCAGATCTCTCTTTAGATGTAGGTTCTTCAATAACTTCACTTCATCACTTCTAGGATCAAACTTTCCAATATCATCATCTCTCTTTATATAACATTTCATTCCAAAAATTCTAAAATACTTAACTAAGGGTGCATGTCCAAACCATAATTCATAAGGTGTCTTGTTTGTGTGGATTTGTACTCTATTCATTGTATACATTGTTGTGTTCACTACTTCTCTCCAGAATATCTTTGCCAAATCATTCTCAAACAACATAGCTCTTGCTACTTCAGTCACTGATCTATTCCTTCTTTCTGCAATGCCATTTTGTTCAGGTGTTCTAGGGGCTGAATATTGTCTTTTAATGCCATTTTCTTCACAAAAGTTGTTAAACTCTCTAGAAGTAAATTCTCCACCTCTATCAGATCTCAAACATTTAATCTCATTCCAGATTCATTCTCAACTTTATTCTTAACAATCTTAAACTTATCAAATGCTTTAGATTTCTCTTTAAGAAATGCAATCCACATCATTCTTGTAAAATCATCAACAAGAATCATAAAATACCTTTCTCCATAGAATCCTCTAGTCCTGGTAGGACCACTCAAATCTGTATGAACAATCTCCAGCTTCTCTGTAGATGTAAACTTCTTACTCGGAAAAGAACTTCTCTTCTGTTTAGCCATTACACATTCTTTGCAAATCATGTTAGTAGGCTTCATAATCTTCGGTAAATCTCTTACTGCAAGTGTAGTGCTTACTTTCACAATGTTATCAAAGTTTATATGACAAAACCTTCTATGCCATAACCAAATGTCATCAATCTTAGTAATCAAACATGTCATCTCAGTAGGATTCAACTGAAATACATTACCTCTAGTTCTAGATCCAGTTCCAATCAGATTTCCATCTTTATCCTTTATCGCACAAGTTTTCTCAGTAAACCAAACTTGATATCCTTTATCAACTAACTGTCCAACACTCAAAAGATTATGTTTCAATCCATCAACAAAATAAACATCATCAGTATTAGTCTTTCCATCAAGAGTAATAGAGCCTATAACTTTAATAAAACAAGGTGCATTGTTTCCAACTCTAACAACTCCTCCATCATATTCATTTAACTTTATGAACTTTTTCATGTCTCCAGTCATATGATGTGAACAACCACTATCTATAATCCAATCAACTTTCTTTTCAACTTGAGAAACTAAGGCTTTTTCTTCCTTAACATCAGTTTTATGATTCTCTTCTTTAATTGCTACAAATCCTATGTATCATTACTCTCAGTATCACTTTCACTTAAAGTTCTTTCTATACTAGCTTCAAGATCTTCATCATTAGCATAATAACATTCCTTAGATCTTCTAGGTTTGAAATTTCTTCTGTACTTTTTAACTCTTAGGAAATTTAGATGCAAAATGACCATATTCTTGACAAGTCCAACATTTAAATATTTTCTTACCGTCTGGTTCTCTTTTCACAAGCAAGGCAATACCTTCTTCAATCTTCTTGTCTTCTTCATTTCTAGATCTACTACTGCCAGCATAATCTCCGCTCACACTGATGCTTCTTGATAGTGTAGGGAAAACACTAAGAGCACTAAATGATGTCTCCATTCTAGGTAAGTTTGTTGATAATCTTAGGTTCATTTTTGCTGCTTCCAATCTTCCAAGAAGAGTCTCTCTTGTAAAGTTTGTTGTACATGGTATCACTTGTTCAATCATTTGTGTTGTCTGCTTAAATGCAAGAGTCAATGTCCTCCAAATTTTCCATATCACTTCATTCTCTATCTTTGTTCCTCCACAAGATTTTATACCTGTAATAATTTCTGACATTCTGACATTCTAATAGATTCATCTTCCAACATTCTTATATCTTCAAATGCACATATCCAATTATGTAATCTAACTCTTTTTGCATGTTCATGTTGGAAATTTGGCTGAGGTATGTACATAGATGTTGTCATTATGGAAACATATGTTCCCTATGAAGAGCACATAAGTTGGAAAGTAAGTATGGAAGATCGCGGACTAAAATTGTCCAAGTATGAAACAGTGATTTTGACAGAGCACCCGATATAGTTTTTTTTGGCGACGTTCACTGGAGCATGATCAGAGTTTGCACAGTTGAACATAGACTCTATGGTGTCTAAGGATACCCCATCTTAGTACACAGAAGAGTATAGATAGTATGGACAAAGTTATGATTGTTTTACTGATGATAGAGTACAGCTGACAGAGCAATTTTGAAGACAGAACTAGTAAATGAATGAACAGATTATTTTGCTTGTCAAAATAATGACTTAATATTATAAAGAGACCAAATCCTAGATGTTTACTCTTGGATAAAGAAATGCAAGTTGACATGAGAAAGATATTATGTTTAAATCTTGTATAAATAAATATGTACTGAACATACTTGAAATGTAACATGTAATATATGTAAATTGTGATAGCAATGAAAGTTGTTGATGCGAAGTTGTAAGCAGTACCATATTGTAATCAGTAAACATTTGTATTACTTGTTTGGGTAGTGAGCTCATCTAGTAATCAGGTTTTGTATCTACAACTCCTAACAGGGTTGAGGCTTCTAACAAGGCCTATAGTCCCTTAACCAGGACTGATACACTTTATGATTGTAACAGGCTCCTAACAAGGTCAACATCCTTAACTGGATATATTTTGAATAGTGGATCTTTTTGGGTACCATCCCCACCAGGGTTTTCCCTTGGCCAGGGTTTCCTCAAGAACATATCATGTGTTATGAGTTCTTTACATTTATTGTTATGTATGCTATTTAGTTTCTTATTCTTTGTATGCACTAAATTAATCTGTTATATCCATAAGTGGGCAAAAGTAAAAGTTTGTGAAATACTAATTCACCCCCCCCTCTCAGTATTTCCTATTTCTAACAAGTGGTATCAGAGAATAGTTACTCAGAGAAGAAACATTCAAGGAAAGCCTAGCAGCTTGAGTAAGATCTCTATGGATATGGATTAATTACAAAAGAATCTTGAAGAAGCTCTTGAGAAAATTGATATGCTTACTGATGAAAGAAACACTTTGAAAAGGAAGTATGATGATGCAAAGAACCTTATTGACAAATTGAAAGGTAAGATAGAAGATTTGAAATCTGAGAAGGAATCTAAAATTCTTGTTGAAGATTGTGAAGACTTAGAAAAAGAAAATGTGATCCTTAAACATGAATTGAAGATAGCAAATCTGAAGCTTAGCTTGAAAGATGGAAATGACAATTTGAGATCTGAGAATAAAATTTTAAAGAATGAAAATGAAGATCTGAAATCTAAACTTGGTAAGTTAACATCTGAATTTGATAAAGTCAAACTGCAGTATGATGAACTTGAAAAATATAACAAAATTGTGAAAGGTAAATTGACTCAATCCAAACAACAACTTGAGAGGCTATATTCAAATAGTGAAAAGGTTGATAAGCAAGTATCTTATGGAAAACCATTTTATGAAAAAACTGGTCTTGGATTTAACATATTGAAGATAGTTAGTGAAAGCAAGAAACTAGATCTGAATGAATGTGAAAGAAGTGAAGAAAAGAAGTTAGATGAGAACAAATAAGAAGAATCATTGAAGCAAGAAGATGCACCAAAGCAAGAAGAATCACCGAAGCAAGAAGAATCATCCAAAGGTATGTAAAGAGGATTCAAAGGTAGATGTTTTATTTGTAATACTATTGGTCATATGAAGAGAGATTGTACAGGTAAACAATTCAAACCTCTTACTGGTTATTGTTATAATTGTCATGGTTTTAGACATAGAGCTATTGAATGTAGAAGATCTAAAGTTATTGAGAATAATTACAATAGAAGAATGCCTAGAAATACTAACAATGCAGATCAGAGATCAACTGAAGAGATGAAAAGAGGAAATGGAATAGTATGTTTTAGATGCAATAAAATTAGACATATTGCTAGAAATTGTAGGACACAAATCAATCAGCAAACACCTAGATATGGAACCAATGGATTCACTTGTCAGATATGTAACATGATTGGACACAAAGCAAGATTTTTCAGAATGAACAATGGAGGTTATCATCATAACCCTAACCCTAGAAACTATGCAAGAAGGAATGAAAATGCAGGAAACAAAGAGAAAGGTTGTTGTAGCAATGAAGATGAAGTAAAATTTGTTAAAGGCACAGATCAAGGAGGCATATTTAGCATTGAAGGTAATCAGGAAGGTAATGTATCTAAAGGTAAGAATGAGTCTTTACCTAACCCTTCTTTAAGCACTTAAATTATGTAAATTTTTGTAGTTTGGGAACTTAGAATTAGTATAGAATTAGATTTTGAATGTGTTAAATTTTGCACAGTTAGATGAAGGTTTGTTATGTTATATTGATGCTATGGTTAAGTGCACAAGAAGAAATATTATGTTTTGCGAGGTCGCAAGAAGATTTATGGTTGCAGGTTTACAGAATTAGCTTTTTGGCATTTTGGTGGCAAAATAATTGAATGCGATGTCAGATCGAGTAAATGCTAAGTGTTAAAAGATTGAAATCAAAGTTATTATGATTATCAAGTGATTAGAAGTGATTTGGAAGTGAAGAAAGAAGTTTGGAAGTGATTTGCAGAAGTTTGAAGCGTCGATCTAGTGAAAACCCTAATTTTGCAAATTTAAGGTATTTATTCGACTACGATCTTGAATCAGCTTAAGTAATTAGATATAATCATGGATGTGTCATTGATTCACAACATTAAGGATAAGAACAGACCTAGAAATAAGAAAGATCCAGTTGAACCCTCAAAAAGAGATGCTAGTTTAGCCTTATCATCCGTACCAAACAGAGTTCTTCATTTAGAGAATCTTAAAAGTTATCTTGGATGCAAGTATGAAACCCTAAGGGAGAGTGATTTTAATGGTGAATATAATAAATTGTACAACATGGATATGTCAATGAAACAAGGTTATGAACATCTAGAAAATAATGAAATCATTGAGTACTCTATGAAATATGAATTTGATGATGAGTAAAGTACTAAGATAATTTTGAGTAGGATACATAATGGTATTTTTGGTTAGAAGATAGAGTTATAGACATAACTGTAGACCTAATTCATGATGTGACTAGATTATTAGAAGTTGGTGCAATTCCACTAAATGAGAAAAACATGAGAAAGATTGTGATTGAAAACACTGGTTCAGTATACAATGGCAGAGGTATAGTTATTAGTAAGATTAAGCAAGATGATGTAAAATACTTGTGTAAGATTTTGACAACAAAGTTTTGTGGAAGCTCTAGAGAAGATGATATGCCAGTAGGTATGGTACACATTGCTTATTTGATGTGTGTGGAGAAGAAGCTTGTGGATATGTGTGAAATTCTAAGAATACAGTTGTTTGAGGATTTGGAAAAGATAAAGAAAGCTAAATAAACTCACTTTTGATTTTCCTCATTGGTTACTTACATGTTCTTCCACTTGCTAAGAAGATTTCCTTACACTATTGAATGGAATGATGGTGAGAATACTATGGCAAGAATCAATAAAGTTTACATGAAACATCTTATTGAGAAGGTTAATGCTAGTGTAAAGTTACTGTTGAAAACTTTTCAGAACATTGTGGTAAATAGATCAAGAATTCCTCCGTCCCTAGTTGAGAAATACAAAGATGGTATATGTTTTATGGTTGATACTGATTTCACTTACATTGAGGCAATAGAACCTAGACATGAATTCATAGACCCTCTTGGCTATGAAATCTCTAAAGTTGAAACAAAAGGATATGTTAGTAGATTGTTGAAAAGTAAAGTTGATGTTCATGCCAATAGATTTGGAACATATGATGAAAACTTTGATTTAGAAAAGACACTTAAGGAAGAGAAACAATCAAAGAAGAAAGTGGAGTCTACAATAAAGAAAATTCTAAAAGAATTAGGTATGAGTGAACAGGAATTTGATATTGCAAGAAAGACTGTAGAAGCAATAAGGCAAAGTGAGATACTATCAGTCCCACCTTTGGCATCTAGTGCAGAACCTATTCAAGTAAAGGTAAAGGTTGAAGAACCTAAGAAGGAACAAGAAATTAGTTAGACACCAAGAAAAAGAATGAAGGCAAGTGCTTCAGGACCGGGTAAAAGACATAAAACAATTGTTCCAATAGTACCTAGAAGAGTTGCAGAGATAAAAGATGATGAAGTGACAATAAGAAGAAAGTATGGAAACCAAGGATAGAAAGAGTTAATGAAGATATAATGCAGCATGGAGACTTTACCAAAATGAACAAATACTATGATTTATATGGATCCTCTGACATATTAAATCTTGAGAATGCAATGGTTACACATATGATTTTGACAAACAAGAAATTTGATACTATTCATGGAAAGATACTAGAAGATTTGTACAACATACTTGTGAGAAGAAAGATGAGAGCACAAGAAGAAGATACTAAAATGAGAGAGAATGTGATTAGATAGTTCTGTGAGATATGAGATGATGACCATCTTAAATAGATCCTCAAGCCACTTGAAACCCTATTAAGAACCAAAATAAGAATTATACAAATAATGGGAGGATAGAATGAGTAAGTAAAGACTGAAATTGAATAGGCAGTTGTGCAAGTGCTAGAAAACTTGGTAGCAAGAAAAGATAGCAAAGATCAATCAGTTGCAGAACCAATAGAGAAACAGAGTTCAAAATAAGCAAAGGCAGTAGCAGAGGTAGTTGAAGTTGAAGATATTCCCTCTTCTTCCATAAACATTGGCACAAAATCTATGGACATTGAAGGAACTAAAGTTGCTTTAGATTCAAATGATGTGGTACTCAATAGTTTGGATAACATTGTTGACAATTTGGTTTTGGGAGAGCAAGAAAAGACAATGGAAATAGAGACCCATACACCTATTGAACCTCAAGAAGACATCAGTCTTACTCCTAAGACTAGAAAGGAGAAAGGAATAGGAACATTGATTGAAGATTTGAGAAAGGAAGTTAATGATGATGATCAATTAGAGTTGATCACTTTGAACAAAATTATTGGAAAGAATAAGAAAGTTAAGAATTTGGAAGGTAGTCTGAAAGATTTGACTGAGAAGCTACAAAGTGTCATATCTATAAAAGTCTTTGATTCAGATCCACTTGAAAGAGAAAAGATGGTAATTAATTCTTTTGATGTTGAGTTCACTAATTTGACTGATATTACTAAGGTTAAGGCTCAGGCAGCTTATGAAGCTGAGATGTTGCAGAATATAAGTCAAAATATCAAAAATGACATTGACAGCCTTGATAGACACATTAAGAACTTAAGGAAACATCTTGAGACTAGAAAGTGTTTGTACATTCAGTGTACAAAATCTGAAAATATTTTAATTGAGGAAGAAAAGAAGATAAAAGAGAAGCAAGATGAAATTGCAGTAGAGATAAACTCTTTGGCCAACCTAAACATAAAGATCAGTACATTTGAGAATAGGATCAAAAAATTATGTGATGAAATAAGGACTTTGAATGATGAGAAGAACAAGAAAATTTTCAGAATAAACATCTTGAGAGAGCATGTCTCAATCAAGTTGACTATAATAGAAGAGCAGCTAGAAGAATGTCTTACTGCTAAGACAACATTTCAGAAATTCAATTTTGAATCCCTTCAAGCCTGTCAGATTGCAACATACGGATTGAGTACTTTACTCATGTAGCAGAATCAATAAAGAAGGCATGGGAGAAAGATTTTGAGACTTGGAAGATAGATTTTGTAGATTGTATTGCAAGCCTACCATCTTTGTAATAAGACAATAAGGAAAATGTTTTGACACAATTTTGTATATCCTTTTCCACCCTTTATTTTGTCATTATTGTCAAAGGGGGAGAGATACTTAGAAAATTGTCTATATATGATAAGGAATGATACTCATAGGGGGATTTTTATGGAGTATTATGAATTTTTATAGATTATGTGTATATTTTGAGGAGATATAAGGATAGTATACTTATTTTATACTATGGCCACAATTTTGATACAAATTTTGAGATTTTGACTTGTACACTTAGCCAATTTTCTCATATGTTGCCACCAATGACAAAGGGGGAGATTGTTGGCAATTTGGCTGAGGTATGTACATAGATGTTGTCATTATGGCAACATATGTTCCCCATGAAGAGTGCATAAGATAGAAAGTAAGTATGGAAGATCACAGACTAAAATTGTCTAAGTATGAAATAGTGATTTTGACAGAGCACCCGATACAGTTTGTTTTGGCAACGTTCACCGGAGCATGATCAAAGTTTGCATAGTTGAACATAGACTCTATGGTGTCTAAGGATACCCCATCTTAGTGCGTAGAAGATTATGGATAATACAAAAAAAGTTATGATATTTTTACCTATGACAGAGTATAGCCGACAAAGCAGTTTTGAAGACATAACTAGTAAATGAATTAAGGGATTATTTTGCTTGTCAAAATAATGACTTAATATTATAAAGAGATGACATCCTAGATGTTTACTCTTGGATAAAGATATGAAAGCTAATAGGAGAAAGATATTATGTTTGTATCTTGTATAAATAAAGATGTACCGAACATACTTGAAATGTAACATGTAATATATGTAAATTGTGATAGTAGTGAAAGTTGTTGATGCGAAGTTGTAAGTAGTACCATATTGTAATAAGTAAACATTTGTATTACTTGTTTAGGTAGTGAGCTCATCTAGTAATTAGGTTTTGTATCTACAACTCCTAATAGGGTTGAGGCTTCTAACAAGGCCTATAGTCCCTTAACTATGACTGATACACTATATGATTGTAACAGGCTCCTAACAGGGTCAACATCCTTAACCGGATATCTTTTGATTAGTGGATCTTTGTGGGTACCTTCCCCAAGGGGGTTTTCCATTGGCCAAGGTTTCCTCTAGAACATATCATGTGTTATGAGTTCTTTACATTTACTGTTATGTATGCTATTTAGTTTATTATTCTTTGTATGCACTAAAGTAATTTGTTATATACATAAGTGGGCAAAAGTAAAAGTTTGTGAAATATTGATTCACCCCCCCCTCTGAGTATTTCCTATTTCTAATAGTTCATCACCTTCAAAAGTAGATTGCAAAGCTTTCCAAATTTCATGAGACTTTTTCAAACATTTTACCTAACTGTATTCATTCTCTGGAAGTGTTGTCAAAAGTGCTCCTCTTGCAAGTATGTTACACATGAATAGATCTCTCTCATCAGCAGTACATGTTTCAAGATTGTCCTCTTCAATGATAGTCTTATCATTCTTTGTAATCAACCAATAAACTGGTCCTAAACATAGTAGGTGTGTCTTCATCTTTTCTTTCCAGCTATAAAAATTTACTCCATCACACTTAGGGCTTTCTTTCCTGAAATTTGCCATGGATCTCCTTAAGTTGTTAAACTTCTTTTTCAAGGACCTGCTGCTCTAATACCAATTGTTAGAAAGTAAAGTCCACCAAGATAACTGAGAGGGGGGGGGGTGAATCAGTTATCAAACAATTATAACTTTTATCATCTTCAACAACATTAAACCATATAAAAAATACAATTACCAACCATAGAAAGATATTCATACACAATAACACAATGACACAAGATATGTTGACTAGGGAACCTCTTGATCAAAGAGTAAACCCCAGTGGGAATGATGCCAACAAAAGATGCACTAATATGAATATTCCTTGTGAAAGGATGGACTCTGTTAGGAGTCTTATGAAATACATTGAGTACATATGAATCCCTGTTAAAAGATTCTAACCCTGTTAAGAGTTATGGAAGACAGAAGGACCCACTGCCAAATAGCTTCAGGGTAAGATCACTGAACACACTATTAAAATAATCTTTGTATTAATCAATAGAATAATATGTTACCTCTTCTCTAACTGTGCCAAACCACACTCACTGATACATCATATCTCAATTTCAGATCTCTGTACTTCGCATGTCTTCCTTCACAAATTTTCTTTCATACTTAGCTCTTTTCTTCACTTCATGCATACAACATATAAAAAATCCACACACAACAAGGAAATACATTCCTTCCTTTATACCACACTCAAATAATTAAAAATGAGTCAGCATACAATTACAAAATAAAAGTTTCCACATGCTACACCAAAATTACACAAAACTGTCAGCTTCCAAATACAATAAATCTTTAGTCATGTGACCTCGAAGTTTTCATTGTCATCCACACCACTATCAATGTGTCTCCAACTTCCCTTTAACTATACAAAACTAGATTCCATCCCGATTAGGAGATATCATCCGATTTTCACAAACCGCTACTCAGGAACACTGCTTGAATACTGCTTCCACCAAAATGATCATAACTTCCATGAATAAATGAATTACTATCTGCACTTTTAACCATAGACATATAACATATCAAAGATTATATCCTCAATGTCACATAGCTCCAATTGTAATAACCCATGTGTGCTAATCCAAACTTTGTCTACTTCTCTGCAAGTCTTTGGTAAATCACTGTGTTGACATCAATGACAATCATAGTCATGAATGCAACAACAACTACTATAGAAGGTCTACCAAACATTTAGCATTCATTCCTAACAAATGCATTGGATAGAATGAAGGACAAAATCAGATTGACAATATGCAAGAAAGAATGAAAGCACCAGAAGACACCTCAGATGCTAAGGAGACTGGAAGTCAGACTGAAGATCATATTGAACCACCTAAGAATGAGCGCAAACCAGTAGACCACACTTTTTATGCATGTAACAAGAATGGAAACATAGAAAGGAACTATACTGAGGTAAGACCTTTCAATGGTTACTATTATTCATGCAATAAATTTTGTCATAGAGCTATTAATTGTAAGATAAGTCAGAAAAACAAGACTCAGTATAATCAGAGAAATCAAAATCAGTCAAATGTAAGAAGTTATCAGAATATTACATGTTAGATATGTAACTATAATGGTCACTCAGCTAGACAATGGAAAATGGTGACCCATGTCAATGCGCTGAGGAATATAAGGCCTCCAATCATTTGTCACTTGTGTAATAATGCTGGACACATCTCAAAGTTTTGTAGATCAAGAATGTAAGGTCAGGAAGACCCTAAAAACCCTGAAGAAATAGTATTGGATCCCGAAGGAGAAGTCAAGTTTGTGAAAGCTTCAAATGATGCAAGCTTGATTTGGTCAAAAGAAAAGAGCTTCAGAGGATATGAGCTTGTTATCTCTATTTGGGCATTAATGATTGTCATTAGTATCAAAGGATGTCAAAGACATCAGTCAGTTACTTATATTAATCTAGTCGGTAACTACAAAAAATACAAGCTAGTCAGTTAAGTCTTCACACTGAGCACATAACAATTTTACCAATCATCAGACACTGATACTGAGTGATAGTAAACACTGAGCACCAGTATAATTACAGAATAGTATATATAGTGTTTACTGAGGATCACAAAAAATGGCATAGGAATCAAGATTGGCACATCTATCTATGCAAATGGTTACAACAGAATCACAAAATATTTTACCAAGATCGATGATCATTTATTGTAAGATTTCATCATTAATTGTGATGATGATATTTTGTATTTGTTAGATCTAGGTTATTTTTGTACACCGTGGATCTTAGGGTTTTCTCTAAGATATTGTAACCTAATTTTGTTAAGAGGCATAAAGTAGTATGCTACATAATTGTATTTTGTATCTTTTTGATGTAACTAATGGATGAATGAAGAAGTTCTTGAAGCATTAGCCAACTTCAAGATTATTAGTTGATAGACAGAGCAGAACAATAATCATAGGTAATCAGATTAAAGCAGAATCAGAATCAGGATAACCGAGCTATTTAGAGCAGAGATCTTCACATAGAAAAGGTGATATCTATTCAATATTTCATAAATCTGTATCATACAATTGAGTTGTCATTAGCAGATAGTTACCTATTTCTTTCTAATCATTGTAATAGATTTTTGGTAAAATATCTTAACAGAGTAGACCTAATAGTATTTTTGTAAATCTCTTAACCGAGTGCACACTCAAGTAGTGTTGCTAAAATCCTATCACTAGGTAGATCTAGCTGATCTAATTTGTTACTCCTAATAGGGTAATATCACTAGAAGTGATCACCACTTGTAGCCCTAACAAGAAAACCTTTTCTATCTGTAGTAGTGAATAATTTGTGGGTGTCATCCCCACCGTAGTTTTTACCTTCTAACAAGGGTTTTTGCATTACCAAAATACTTGTTTTATGAGTTGATTATCTTGTTGATTTCATGTTATTTATCTTTGATAGTTAAATGAATGAATGATGCATGCAATGGATACAAGTATTGTTTGAAGGTTACTACTGTTTTCTATTTGAGATCTGAAAGGTTTATAAGTGAAAGTTTTTGTGGGCACTAATTCACCCCTCCCCTCTTAGTACCCTATCTCTCCAATCCAACAATTGGTATCAGAGATCAGTTCTCTTATTAGATAGTTTAACCACTGAAGGGTAAAGATCTAGTCATGGAGAGGTATAAGTTAGATAAAACTATAGAGAATCAAAAGATTCAAATGTAGATGTTTGTTGAGAAGTATAAGCAAGCTAAAGATGGATTGAAGAAATTACTAGTTGAAAGAAAGAACCTAGCTATTTTTCAAAATGAGATTGGTTACCATGAAGAAGTGATTGATGATGTATTTTATCATATCAGATCTAGTTCATGAAGTATTTCTGATGGATCTAAAAGTATAGTCTCTGACTTGTCTGAAAAGAATCTTCATTTAACCGAACAAGTGAAAGCATTGCAAATCAGTCAGGAATCTCAGATGGTAAGAATGGTAGAAGTAATGAACAATTCTAGATAGGCTGATCAAGAAAGGAATCTAGCTATTGAAGACTGAAGACAGATAACTGAACAACTTCAAGAAAAAGAAAGTGAGATTCACAAACTCACCAAGCACCATTTCAAAATCTCAAATCTGATGGTGATTGTGAATTAGGATGTCAACAAAGTTAATGGTGAACTATCAAGAAAACTTGAAGATATAGGAATACTCAGAGAAGAAAATGAAAAGCTGAGAAATAAAGTGAAAACCCAACAAAAGCATCATGAAATGAAGAAATTGGATGAGGATAGCTCAAAAAGGATTGATGATTTTCTGATAAATCAAAAAAGATTTGGAAGGAAAGATGGACTAGGCTATACCGGGGAAGGAGAATCATCACAACAAGAAGAACAAGACAACAATCAGAGTCAAAGGCCAAAGACATTGTCATGTTATCATTGTGGAAAATTGGGACATACTTCTAATGTGTGTAGAAGCAAAGCACAAGGTAAACCTCTAGTCACTCCTAAGTTTAATGGTTATTGCTACTATTATGGAAAATTTGGACACCAAGCTTATGAGTGTAGAGCTAAACTGAACAAGAATGCTAACAATCCTACTATGAAGAAATTATGTTACACTTGCAATGAACATGGACACACTGCACAAGAATGTAAGGAAAAAATGAAGGAAGTATGGACACCAAAGTAGAAGACACAATGTAAGCCTTATCAACCAAAGAGACAAGGTAACTCTTATGTTTGGGATTACAACACATGGACTAACTATATTGCATGTGGTAGATATGGGCACATTGCAGCAAATTGTAATAGGAAAAGATGGGTTGGACAATCATGAAGCTAGACAAGCACTAGAATGGCATGTTTGCATTGTCATAAGGTCAGTCACCTAAGCACAGACTGTAAAGACTAAGCACCAAAAGAAAATCATGTATTTGGGAGTGGAAACACTATTGTAGATATCATGAGAATAAGGAATGACATGTGGAAGAAAGCATCAAATGAGAATGCTGAGTCAAGTAATGTTATCGGTGAAACCTCATCCACTAGATTGGGTGACATTGGTACTTCCACCTAATGTGATATAGGTATGTATGGGACTAACATTTCAAAATGATCATATTTTACATACAAATCTTTATATATGATGAGAAAATACCAAATCTGCATGAATAAAGATGTATTGTGGTTTATATGTTATGAGCTAACAAAGTCACTTAGTCAGTAAAAGTTAGACCGAGCAATGGTTACCTGTCGGTGATCACTATTCAAGGTTAACTGAGTATCAGTATTAACCAAGAGAAAAATCAAGTATTAATCAAGCTGATGAAAGATTGCGATATTCACCGAGCTGACAGTTGTCACGAATTGGAAGTAGGTTAGGCATTTATTGCATAAAGTTTTGAGCTCATTATTCACAAATTGATTTCTATAAATACACAAAAAATTCTATAAATACACAGAAGACTGAGTTCATTATTCACAAATTGATTTCAAAGAGCTAAAATTTCATAGAGCGAGTTTGAGAAAAGAATCTTTCAAGCTAATCCAAAGTAGTTGCAGATCGAACCGAGCACTCTCTTTGATATATTCTAAGTAAGTTGAAACCCTACCGAGCATATTCTTAACTATTTATTGAAGACCTAGTTTATTGAAATGGCATCTACTACGAGTTCTTCTAAAGTTGTGGAAGAGGAAGTTAATCTTATTGTGTCAGCAAACTATAGTGAACCCCATTACAAGTTACACCTTGAAGTAGCATCTCAAACAGATCCAGCGGGTGCTTTTTTGAGCATCCCACCTAGGGTTTTATTGGTTGAAGGCATACATTCACTTTAAAATTGGGGGAAATAGGAGACTTTGACATGTATTTTTCATATCAGGCACTTTGTGATGAGAAAATGGAACTAAAACCAGAGCATAAACAGGTTGAAATGCTTGGACTCACCAATGCCCTAAATTTTTTGAAGAATTTTAAGAATGAATGGATTAGGGTTGTGTTAAGTCATTATCATGAGGTAACATTCTGGTTAGATAAACTGATCCAAGTGACAAAGAGAATGATTAGCACGGTTATTGGTTATCCTACTACTGACAAAGCCAAGGCATTCCAAAGTTCATCGCTAGTCGATGTTGAGAAAAATATTGGCACAGTATGGGATGGTAGAGCACTAAAAATTGCATCCATTATGGATCCAGAAGTTAAGTTTGCATTGCACATAATTGGCTATAAGTTTTTCCATTCAAGTAGAGTAAATAGTGTACCATGTAGTGCAATAGACATGGCTTACAAAATTATAAAGAAGGGTCATCAGATAGACCTCGCCGAGCTACTTCTGATACAGGTTGAAGAAAACATGAAAAAAATCAGGTCACAAAAGTCCAACACCTGTAAGTTTGGATCATTGCTAGTATGTTTGTTTTTCTATCTCCAAAAATTCTTTCCTTCTATCGGTCACACCAATTGGCCTACCAAAAAATTGATAACTTCACAAATTTTTGATATTATCAAAGGTCTGGGAGGTAATGCGGAAAATGTTATGGATAGTTATTTTGAGGATTTTAAGATAAAGATGAATCTGAGAAGCAGGATTCTGAGCTCACTGGTTGAGAAATATGAGATGGATATATGTTTCCTAGTGAATACCAACCACACTATGATAAAATCTATTGAACCAAGGATTAAGTGGCTAGCACCAATGGGATATGAGATGGATCATGATTTTGGTCTAAAATCTATTGAAGTACTATTGGCTTTACCGAAGGACAAAAAGGCTAAAAGGTTTGGAACCTATGAGGAGGCAAAATCAAGAATAAAAATTGATCTTTTCATAGGTAAAATGACACAAAAATCAAAGAAAATGAAGAAATTTTTATCTGAGAAGTTTGAGAATGTATTTGACTCATTAGAGGAGTCACCAGTTGAAACTACAACTGAAGGTCAGTTAATATTGCCTGACAAACCATATGATAGTGAGGAGACTGAGTCTGAAAAAGAACAAGAATCTATACTAGTTTCTCCCACTCTAGTTCCAAAGAAGAGGTAGTTGCCAGTGCAAATAGGTCCACGCACAAGGTCATCAACTACAACTTCATCACCATAGAAAAAGGGAGCTATGAAGATAGCAAAACATAAGGCAGCTACACCGACAAAAACATATGCAAAGAGATAACACAAGGTTGTAGCTAAGGCACCAAAGAAAAGGAGAAGATTGATAAGAAATAGAGAAGACATTGAGGATGATGAAGATGACAAAAATCAATTCAAGGTTGTCAGTAATAAGAATAGGTCAATTGATGAGGTTGCTGTTGACATAATCGAGAATGGAAATCTTGCAGATCCAAAACTTAGTAAGTTTAACAATATGTCAAATGAAGACCAAAACAAGATTGAGGAAGAAGTCATCCAGATGATGATACGCTTCAAATGAGTTCCATTAGAATTTGAAATTTCACTTCCCAAGGTATTAGAAGATAGAATTAATCAGAAGTGATCCTATGCCTTGGAAACCAAGAAGAGGATGAGGAAACAAGCCCTAGTATTGATTGTACCAAACTTATCTCTTGATGAAATTAAGGAGCTTATGGATACTTATGTTCATAGATTCAAAAAAAAAACTGAGCTATGCAAACAATAGATGAGAATCTGGTAGATCTTGATGAGTCTGGTCAACTCATCTAGAGTTCACTTTTAGCTATTAGAGAGCAAAATGAGAACGTTGCATTTCAAAATTTGTCTAAAAAGAGATAGAAGTCAAAAGGTAAAGGTATATTCACTGATGATGATGTAGCAATGAAAACAACAGAGTCCCTTGTATCATTTACCGAGGTAATTGATATAACACTTGTACAAGAAATTAAGGATAGCTCACAGGATGCACCGGATCTAGCAGAGATCTAGGTCAAGGAGAAAAATGATAATGATGTACTCATTGAGGACATCACAAATGGTGATCTTGATGATAGGGATGAAGATGATGATGTGAACATTGCACTTGATAATACACAAGATGAAGGTCAAGCTACCGAGTGTGCATTTACTTCATTTTTGGGTGAGCTTCCTATTCTTGTTGAAGTAGTAGACATCTTATCATGGGAACAACCTGATGGCTTAGACCCCAAGCAACCACAAGATACAATAGGGGAACAAAGCACCGAGACACCTGCTCAAGAAAATGAGCTTGAAGGAAAAGAGGCTACTAAGGTAGAAACAAAGGATCAAGAGAATCCTACTATAACCAAGGCTACTCCATTAGACACTACATTAGAGGCTCAATCATAGTCAACTGACACCAAGGTTACTGAGGAGCAGCAAAAGGTAGATACAGTTTCAGCTGGGTAGGTTACACAAAGTTATGAGGTAAAAGATATTGTTCTAGTTACAAAGAGTTCACCTCATGAACCAAAGAAGAAGAAGAAGAAGAAAAATAAAGGAAAAGGGTTGGTCACACTTGATGAAGTCATAGTTATACCCGATTGTGACCCAAGGACCCTTAGCCCCGAAGAACTAAGAAAATATGGGGAATTATGTACAAGAAAGGCAGCACAAGAGAAGTTGAGACAAGAGAGAAAAAGTAAGGAGATATTAGAAAATGTAAGAGATATCTTACAACAGGTTGTACCTGAGGTACATGTAGATGAGGATACTCTGATTATGGACCAACTTGCTACACTTGCTGAAGGAATTAATGCCCCAGATGTCAATTCTGATAAGAGAATAGAAGAAAGGGCAAAGTCAAAAATTCAGGATAAACTTGTAGAAAGAATCAACCAAGAAGTGGCAGTTAACAAGGTTAACCTATTTGAGGTAATAACTAAAATTTAGGGTATTACTCAATTAATTTGTCAAATCTTGTTGAAGCTATGCACTATGGAAACCTTCACTGCTAAGATTAGTAAAAAGATCAAACAATTTGAAAATAAAATCATAGCTAGTGCACATGTAGGTACAACCGAGCCACAAGCTTTTGCCAAGCATATTTTAAGAGTTCAAGAACTTAGGTGGTTGATAGCAGATCTCAGGAAACAAGAAGAAAGGATAGGTGATCAGGTCACTGAGTTACAAATTGAGCTCCTACTCTACCTAAAATTTTTTGAGAAACACATTTTCAGGGCACAAACGCTTGTTGCAACACTAGAAATATCTGTGTTGGACAACATCTTTGACATGCATGCACAAGTCGGTCTTGAGCACATTGTTGTCACCAACTTTAAAGAGGAATGGGCAAACCTCTTGGAATCATTGAATAAAACCCATCAACACATTTTTGTATTTGGAATTAATATCAAAAAGGGGGATAATAATGTATATGCCAAATATGTAAATAGATGCTAAGTATACTACATATTACTAGAGCATGCACCGAGGGGGAGTATATAGAATTTTTTTGATAAGTATATGTATATGGCAGAAGATATAAATTTTTGAGACATAAGGTCTGTATACATTAAGGTTTTGATACTAATGCCAAAGGGGGAGATTGTTATCTCTATTTGAGCATTAATGATTGTCCCTAGTATCAAAGGAAGTCAAAGACATCGGTTGGTTACTTATATTAATCTAGTCATTAATTGCAAGCAATACAAGCCAGTTGGTTAAGTCTTCACACCAAGCATAGAACAGTTTTACCGATTATTAGACACCGATACCGAGTGACAGTAAACACCAAGCACCAGTATAATCACCGAACAATATATATAGTATTTATTGAGGATCACAAAAAATGGCATAGGAATCAGGATTGGCACATCTATCTATGCAAATGGTTACAACAGAATCACAAAACATTTTACCAAGATCATGGATCATTTATTGTAAGATTTTGTCATTAATTGCGATGATGATCTTTTGTATTTGTTAGATCTAGGTTATTTTTGTACACTGTAGATCTTAGGGTTTTCTCTAAGATTTTGTAACCTACTTTTGTTAAGCGACATAAATAAGTATGCTATATAATTGTATTTTGTATCTTTTTGATGTAACTGATGGATGAACGAAGAAGTTCTTGAAGCATTAGCCAACTTCAAGATTATTAGTTGATAGACAAAGAAAAATAGTAATAAGAGGTAATCGGAATAAAGTAGAATCATAATCAGGCTAACTGAGCAGTTCAGAGAAGAGATCTTCACACAGAAAAGGTGATATCTATTCAGTATTTCATAGATCTATATCAAACAATTGAGTTGTCATTAGCAGATAGTTTCCTATTTCTTTCTAATCATTGTAATAGAGTTTTGGTAAAATCTCTTAACAGAGTAGACCTAACAGTCTTTTTGTAAATCTCTTAACAGTGCACACTCAAGTAGTGTTGCTAAAATCCTATCACTAGGTAGATCTAGCTGACCTAATTTGTTACTCCTAACAAGGTAGGATCACCAAAAGTGATCACCACTTGTAGCCCTAACAAGCAAACCTTTTCTATCTGCAGTAGTGAAGAATTTGTGGGTGTCATCCCCACCGCATTTTTTACCATCTAACAAGGGTTTCTGCATTACCAAAATACTTGTGTTATGAGTTGATTATCTTGTTGATTTCATGTTATTTATCTTTGATAGTTAAATGAATAAATGATGCATGCAATGGATACAAGTATTGTTTGAAGGTTACTACTATTTGGTGTTTTAGATCTAAAAGGTTTAGAAGTGAAATTTTTAGTGGGCACTGATTCACCCCTCCCCTTTCAGTACCCTATCTCTCCAATCCAACACTCAAAGTTTTGTAGATCAAGAACACAGGGTTAGGAAAGCCCTAAAAAGCTTGAAGAAATAGTATTGGATCCCGAAGTAGAATTCAAGTTTGTGAAAGCTTTAGAGGATGCGAGCTTGATTTGGTTAGAAGAAAATAAGGATAAGGTTGATGAGAATGTATTGGATGCATCCATAGTGGACGCACCCTCTACATCAGGATGAATTGCCCTTAAGGTCATAGGGGGAGCTAATTTAGCTCTAGACCGCTGCACGGATGGTATACTCACTCTCAAAGTATGCACCTTTGGACTTAAGATTTTGGAGACTAGCAGAACCTATGTGCAAGAACGCACTAACTGATTATTTGTATAATGAAAGTTAAAAAATTTCAAGTGACAGCCTGGTTTACATGACAAGCATTAATGGCATAATTCCTACTTTAAACTACACAAAAGTTTTTAAATTACTCATTGCATTTGAATTCAGAGTGATTGGAGAGTAGAAGAGTCCTAGCATTTGATTGTGAAGGATTTTAGATTGATTCATGAAGTGACTTGCTGTGCATTTGATCAGTTGTGAAAACCCTAGTTCGTCGCGATTCAGAATATCTTGGAAACCATTAAGAAAGCGATATACAAGTAAGTGATGGATACTCCTATATTATTTGATGTTGCAAAGAAGAAAAGATATGTATTTAAGAGGCACCCATTCAAATCCACTTTGGATGATCTAGAAGGGGCATTCTCCCACATGCCTATGGGTGTTATGCATGTCAAAGACATTAGGGCATAAATATATTGTAAGAAAGAACCAGTAGAATTGGATAGATTAAGGGTGCACATGGAAACAATGATGAAACCAGACAAAACATTCATGGACGAGTATGCGCAGTGGAATAATCACCCTATAGTGGAATATGCTATGGCATATGAGTTCTACGAATCGGAATGGATCAAGATTCTACTGAGCAGGATTCATGATGACCTATTTTGGATAGGTGAAGTGCTGGTCAGGATTATTGTTGACCTAATTCATGAGATGACAAGACTCTCAAAGACAAGCATCGTTATTCCAGTGGGAAAGGATGTAAGGAAACTTGTTGAGAAAACATGCAAGTCAAGAAGTGATATGCGTGGAATGACCAAAGATAACATCAAATTGACCAAGATGACATCAAATTGATGTCCATGATACTAGGTTACATGTTCCAACATACCAATAGGGTAAATAGTGTGTTTGCGGCCATAATTCTTGCAGCAATAAGACTTGTGAAAGAGAATGGAGAGTTAAATCTATGTGAGATCTTGCATGCATAGTTAATAGATAACATTAAGGCAATCAAGCATGACAAGACCAAGATATTTAGGTTTGGGTCCCTAATTATCTATATGTACTTCCATACTATTGGAAAAGTGTCTGATTTGTACCTAGACATGAATATTCCTACCATGCCACATATATCCTTCAAGGCATCTACTGAGAGCACTCTAAGAGATTACATGACTCTGGAATTGAAGACATTCAGGGTTAAGATGCAGATGAGATATAGAATACTAGAGAGTATTGTAGAGAAATACAAAGATAGTATTTGTTTCATGGTTGAGACTGACACAACATGCATGGAGGTAGTTGAGCCAAGGACAAAGTGGATTCATCCACTTGGATATGAGGTTGAGGAATGAATCCTAGAAGCATATGCTCAAGTATTGTTATTAGCCCCTAAAGACCTTAATGAGCCAAGATGGGGAACCTATGAAGAGAAAACAAGAGAAGTTGATGTAGTTTTGAACAATGCAGCAACAAAAAGGAAGCTTGCCAAGGTGACTTTGAAGATTTTGAGAATTCATGGAGTGTCTCAAGAAGACCTAGACAAAGAAAGGAAAGAGAAGATTTCTTTGGAATTAGAGAGCGCAGATGCAACAAAGAGAAAATCAGATGACCCTAAGATGAAGAAGGTGAAAATTGAGAAATCTAATGTTCAGAAGGATAAAAATGATGTTACCCCTTCTACACCCAAGGAAACCATTGACCTTACTACTCCTCCTAAGTATAAGGCAATGCCTAAGAGGAAGAAAGAGATTAGCATTGGTCATCCATCCTTGTGAGTAACAAGAAATAGGAAGAACACTCAAGCACCTCTAGAAGTAAGTTTCAAACCTAGTCTCAGTGTATTAAGTACAAGGATTGTTAATGAAGGAAGAATTGATCAAGTAGGAAAGTTCTACAAGAAGTATAGTGAAATCGACAAGTCTGAGATTCATGGAATGATTGTCAAACATATGCTAAAATTTAAGAAAAAAATCTTAGAACTAAACACTATGATTCCAGACAATGTATGGAATAACTTAGAATTCCAAAAGAGACAAGCTATTGAAGAGGATCTAAGGATAAGAGAAAAGATTATAGATGAAACACTTCTAGTATGTTCTCTAGAGGAGAAATCTCTGTTACTAGATCTAGTGAAGCCACATCTTAGAACCAAGTCAAGGACCCTGCACATAATGGACAAAAATTATGAATTGGTTGCTAAGGAAACACAGAAAGCCTTTGAGAAGGTCTTCATGAATAGGCACATGTATCTAGCTACTATGTCCATAGCTCAAGTACCCACAATGGATGCAAATGAGTCAGAGACTACTAATGTACCATATACAGGTCCATGGGATTCAGCGCATGCAATTGATGCATCCATAGAGGAAGAGAAGTCTATGCCCATAACAAAGACACTCAAGGATGATTCTATCTTTATTGACAATATAAAAGTCACTATGGCGGCCACATACATGGATCTGGACAAGTTTGAAGAGGCTTTGTAACCACTCAAGAGGTTGAGAACTTATGTAGTAACAATCCTCCAACAAAAAAGAAGAAGTATTGATTGAGGATATAACAGATGAAAAAGAAGAAAGATGATAGGGGTATGTGCAAGATCATGAGGGGCCAAACTATTGCCCTTAAGTGGCAATGAAAAATCAGCAAATCACAGTTAGTCAACTTGACGTGAAAATTTCAACTAGCTATCAACCTAATATCAAAAAGTTGTAAGAATAGAATCTTGTAGAAATAGAATGTAGTTTCTAAACTACTAGGCCTTTTTTGAAAAAAAGTTTGTATGATTGGTGAAAAGTATAGATTTCAATGCAGTAGTACAAAAAAAAAGAAGTAGGTGTATGTCTGACCACCTTAATCATAATCAAATGATAATATTTTATTATAAGATTTTTATATATAAGTAGTAGACTCATGCTTGGATTTGACGCATATTTTTTTGTAATTTTATTCCAAAAAACAATTAATTATGAATTTTCTGCTACAACATTTTCAGAATAAAAAAACTCGCGTGTCTGACCACTTTAACTCATTCAAAACTTACAAAAAAAAATTTTAAAAAATTTCCTTATAGTAGGCAAAGCATAGAATGTGATGCATTTTTCAGATTTCAAAAATGTTATACCATCTGAAAGTTATAGTCATTTTTCAATCAGTAATTAAATCAGCACTTTAGACTAACTCAATTAGAAAATAACTAATAATTACTTACCGAATTCAAAATTTGACAGTAATTATATCGATAGAAAGTTGATAATCTCCTTAGATACCCTTTTCATTTCATCAAATTTAGGTGAAAAAAAAGTCGTTAGCTGGCATGGTCGAAGTCTGGAACTCAGAGAAACAAGGGAAAAACATGTTTTTGAGAGCATTTCAATAGTTGACCATGTAGTTTGGTGCACAAAGCAATACCAAGCCTAATCGGATACCCCATATTTTTGTGTACCCGAAGAAGGCCGGTAGAATTTTGATTTTTCACTTTTCCCTCCCTTTTCTCCCTCCCATTTCTCCATCCTTCATATGATTATATATATTAGATTATATCACAATCAAAAACTATATATTATATCAAAAACTATACATTAGATTATATATTATATATATTAAATATTCTATATATCAATTATATATTAAATATTATATAATATACATTTTACAATAAATATTATTTAATATATATTAATATTAAATGTTACATTATATATCATATATTATATATTATTTTTTATGTTAATATATATTAATATGTATTTTACAACTATGTACAAAAGGTTGGAAGATTGCAGAAAAATAATGGATGGCACATTGAGGAAGAGAGAGAGTGAGAAGGTGGGCAGGGGCTAAGAGAGAGAGGAGAGAGAGAGAGAGAGAGAGAGAGAGAGAGAGAGAGAGAGATGGGAGAGAGTAGTAGAGAGAGAGAAGGGGAAGGGGAGAGAGTAGGAGAGAGATAGAAGGGGAAGGAGAGAGAGAGAGAGAGAGAGATAGAGAGAGAGAGAGAGATGAGAGAGAGAGAGAGAGAGAGAGAGAGAGAGAGAGAGAGAGAGAAGAGAGAAGGGAAAGGGAGAGAGTAGGAGAGAGAGAGAGAGAGAGAGAGAGAGAGAGAGATAGAGAGAGAGAGAGAGAGAGGAGGAGAGAGGGAGAGAGAGAGGAGAGAGAGAGAGAGAGAGAGAGAGGGATAGAGTAGGAGATGAGAGAAGGGGAAGGGGAGAGAGTACGAGAGAGAGAGAGAGAAGGGGAGGATAACCAATTCACTATAATATTAATCAGTAAGGAGCAAGGAAAACTTAAATAATATCAAAGCATGCATTAGAAATCCAAATTCTCATTACCTGAGTTTTAAGCAAGTGAGTAAGGTCTTGGAGAGAGACATTACAGATCCACACATTATTTAGTAGATACCTCCAAGAACCCAAATCGCACGAGAGTAGGTTTTAAGTAAGACTAAGATTATTTATCGGTTCAAAAATATTACTGTGTTGTACTTCTGATTAACATCCATGATTGGATGTGAAATTCACAAATTTGATTATATTACCAACTGGTTCTCATTCAAATTCTAGAAAAAAATGTATATTTGACATATGTACATAAATTTCAGTCAACACCATTTTAAAATAACACATCAGTTTATTTTTACACATTGAGAATATCATCAATAAGGAATTGAACTAAAATTGACATAGGTCATAGGAAATAAATGCCCCAGCTATTTGTTGTCTTCTACATTTCGAGTTTCTTATTACAATCAGGAGAAGAATATTACTCTCCAAATGGTTTTGGACAATAACAATTGTACTTCCTCTTTACAAATATTTCTTCCCTCATCTTGCTACCTATTAATACCAACAAAGTGAATCTAGGCATTCCTGCCATGTACTGGGAGAAAAATGGTTTCCTAATTGATATGTGTCTAAATAATACATGCAAGAACCTTCTCTTTGATATTGTTCACTAACCCTTTACAATAGAAAATGTTTACAAAAGTTGGCATGTATTTGCATGAGGACATTATATATTACAAAAATCCCACATAGAAGCAGCTGTCAAGTTGCTCAAAAAGTAGTAACTGATAGCAAGTGGGATAATGTAGATAGTTTAATAAACTACTATATTCTTTACTCGAGCAACATTTGGCTCATCTGCTCGAGTGGGGCATGCTTGGGGACAAACAATCTCCATTTAAACTCAACTCCCCTGCAAGCAGTTATATTTGTCAGTGGAGGAGATACACCCATTCGATCTGCAATAACTTTATGCTCACTGGAATTTCCATTTCTCTTCAATTGGGATACTCTTTCCAAAATTTCATCTACCCTTTTACCAATTTGGGAAATCAATGGATCTATTTGTGGACCTCCAAGTGTTGGTCAACTAAATGAGAACCTTGAGATGAATCAGGAACTTCTCTATGAAAGAGATCAGTACCTTGAGAAGCTCTCCACTTGTCAGATG
>BSBK01011675.1:60000-77880 GCA_027943335.1 Chamaecyparis obtusa | reverse complement strand
GACCGGCCCTTTTCTTTTCTTTTTCTTCTTCTTCTTCTCTGGATCCTACGGTGAACTCTTGGCAACTATAACAATAGCTTTGTCCTCTACCCTTGGTGTGTTTTGTCGAATTGACACACTATCTTCCTTCTTCTGCTCCTTGGTAACCTTTGTGTCAGTTGAATGAGGTGGAGCCTCAAATGTGATGTCAGGTGGGCTATCCTTAGTTACCTTAGGCTCTTCTTGTGCCTTTGTCTCTACTTCAGTAGCCTCTTTTTCTTCAAGCTTATTTGTTTCTATAGGTATCTCTATGCAATGTTTCCATAATATATCTTGTGGTTGCTCAGGGTTGGGGCCATCAGGTTGTTCCTATGAAAGAATTTCAAGTGCTTCAGAAAGTACAGGAAGTTCACCCAGTAATGATGGAAATGTACACATAGTAACTTGTGCTTCATCTTGAGTGATGTCTGGTGCATTATTCACATCATCATCATCCCTATCATCAGGATCACCATTAGTGATGTCCTTAATGAGTAGATCATTTTTATTTTGCTCCTTCAGCTAGATCTCTACTAGGTCTGGTGCATCTTGTGAGCTATCCTTGATTTATTCTACAAGAGTGGTATCAATTACCTCTGTAATAGATACACCTATGTCCCTTGAATTCTTAGTTATAGTTTCATCAATGTAAATACCTTTACCTTTGGACTTTTGTCTCTTCTTAGATAGATTCATAAAGGCATTTTTCTCATTGTGTTCTTTGACAGCAAGAATTGAAGTCCAAATGAGTTGAGCTGACTCATTGAGTTCTATCAGATTCTCATATAACACTAACATAGCTTGGTTTTTCACTTTGAATCTCTATACATAAGTTTCCATAAGCTCTTTGATCTCAACAAGAGATATATTCAGTGCAACTAATACTAGCATTTGTTTTGTCCTTTTCCTTTTGGTTTCCAATGCATATGACCACCTTTGATTTATTCTGTCATCTAATTCCTTTAGTAGAGAAAATGCAAATTCCAATGGAACTCTTTTAAATTTTATCATCATCTAGATGACTGCCTCCTCAATTTTGGTTTGATCTTCATTTGACATTTTGTCAAATATGCTAAGTTCTAGATCAGCAAGATCTCCATTTTCAATTATATCTTCAACTATCTCATCTATTGATCTTACCTTATTGTTGACCAGCTTGAATTGATTATTGTCCTCTTCTTGATCCTCTAGATCTTCCTTATTTCTTATTAACCTTCACCTTTTCTTCGGTGCCTCAACTACAACCTTAGTGTTTTTTTTTAGCATAGGTTTTTGTTGATGTAGCTTCCCTAGGCTTAGTTACATTTCTGCTCCCTTCTTTTGTTGTGGTTAAGCTACAGTTGATGATCTTGTGCATGTACCTATTTGTACTAGAAACTGCCTCTTCCTTGGAGCTTTGGTGGGAGGAACTGATATAGAGTCTTTTTCTTTTTCTGACTCAGTTTCCTCACTATCATATGGTTTGTCAAGCAACATCAACTGACCTTCGGTTGTAGTTTCAACTGGTGACTCCATTGATGAGTTAGAAACATCTGCAAACTTCTCAGACAAAAATTTCTTCATATTCTTTGCTTTCCTAGTAACCTTAACAATGACATGTCTAGTTTTAATTCTTGACTTTGCTTCTTCAAAAGTTCCAAACCTTTTGACCATTTTTTCCTTTGGTAATGCTAGTAGTGCCTCAATTAATTTGAAATTGAAATCATAATTCATTTAATATCCCATTGGTGCTAGCCATTTTATTCTAGGTTCTACAACTTTAATCATGGTGTGGTCGATGTTTACCAGGAAATAAATATCTGTTTCAAAATTTCTCGACCAATGTATTTAGAATCCTACTTCTAAGATTCAACTTAGCTTTGAAATCTTTAAAATATTCATCTAAAACTATGTTCATATTATCTCCCAAATTGTTCAACATCTCATAAATCTGTACTGTTATCGATTTGTCAGTTGTCCAGTTCATGTGACTGACTCCAGGAAAATAATTTTGTACATATAAAAAAAAACAAGTGATCCAAACTTACACGTGTTTGTATTTTGTGACATTATTATATTCATGTTCTCCTATAATTGATTCAACAGTACCTGTACAAGATCTACCTAATGATCTTCCTTTATTATTTTGTATGCCATGTCGACTGCACTATAGGGTATGTTGTTTAATCTGCTTGACTGAAAGATTTTGTACCCAATCACATGTGAATAAAATTTCACTTTTGGATCTTTGATTGTAGAAATCTTAAATTCATGACCATCCCATGTTGCTCTGATGTTCTTCTCAACATCTGCTTGGGATGAGCTTCAAAAAGCTTTGACCTTGTCGGTGGTTGGGTAACCAGTAACCCTACTGATCATTTTATTTGTAACCATGATTGGTTTATTCAACCAAAACTTTCCATCATGGTACCGACTCAATACAATCCTAATCCACTCTATTTTGAACTTGTATGAAAAATGTATGGCACACGATAAACCTATTTTCTCAATCTGGTTATATTTTAGTTTCAACTTTCCATCGTTGCCATACAGTTGTTGAAACACAACAATAGTCTCAAAATCTTCTACTTCCCCAATTTTATAGTGAATGTATGATCTTATGTCTTCCATCAACAAAACCCTAGGTGGGATACTTGAATAAGCACTCGTTGAATCCATTTGAGATGCTACCTTAGGGTGTGGTTTGTAGTTTGGTTTGTTAAAATTTTCTAAAACTATTAGGTCTACTTCATCTTCAACATTTTGAGATTTTCTTGTAGTGGATGTAGATGCCATAGCTTGATTTAGGGTTTTGGAAAAAGTAAGTTAAGAATGTGTTCGGTAAAAAATAAACTTACTTGGAATCAATGAAGAGTGTTGTCAGTTTGATCCAGAGTAGCTTTGAATCCTTTTGAAAAATCTTTAGCTCAAACTCTTCTCTGTGAAATCTTTTTCTCTTCTCAATCGCTTTGAGAAAAAAAATGATTTTCCCTTCCATGTATTTATAGCTTTTTGTATTCCTTCTCAAAAATTTATGCAATAAATGCTCGACCTACATTTTTGGTTCATGACATGTAATGCCCCTCCAACCCTACAAGTCTTGGTTATGTTCACTTGAAATTAGGAAGGACTATATGCGAGAATGATCCTTCTTGTGATGGATGCTTAAACTAAACCTCTTACAACTCACCATAACTTCATATTTAATATGGAAAATAATATTGCATAGGTATGTTACTATACATCTTCTTGTGTGTCAATGATAGTTTAGGACCTTAATGCTAGAAGGATCACCTGATAGATTTATATGCTTCTTTTTGAAATGCTCATTATTAATATTTATGTTTACCTTAGGTTAATTGATTATAATCACTTAAGGGTTAGATTTGTTATCTTCTATAATAATGTTACTTGGGCTTAGAGATTATTAATGCATTTAGGGCTATATGATTTGTTTATCTTGTTTTGATAATGAGACATTTTGAGTACATGCCTGATGGTTAAATGGGTTTGTGAAAGTTAATAGATGATTTACATTTACATGAATATGTTATGATGCATTCTTGTTATACAATATGGAAAAGAGATTATCCTGGTACTAACCACACTAATCCAATTATGCTTTGCTGATGTCACTATTTGATGTGAGTGTAGGATGAGGGGAGGTAGTCATAGTTACTCCTATAGGAGGTCCACACAATGTTTCACTCTTCCTCCATGTTTTCCATTTTTTATATATACATGTATGCATGTCGGTTGGTGTTGCAGGATGTAGGTACCGAGCATCGAGTCCACCTAGCTACAGAGGTCTGAGCGTGCCTTTAAAATCCTCAAACTATTGTTGTGAAGAGATATTACCAAGATTACTCTCAAGGTTACCTATGGACTTAGATTTCCATTTAGGAGGTTACCCTAGTTGGGGGATTTGAATACCATTCATGTTATGGTCATGTGAATTTCGATTTGACATTGTTCTATGATTTTGATGTGAGTTAGAATTATCCTTGTAAGTATATGTATATATATTTATTTTATATGTGTTATATTGATTTAATGTTATATAGGTATGTGTATATGTGGGTGCACACGTATATACCCATGCTTATATAAATAATAATATTTGTATGGATTTCTTGATTGTTTTAGTGGTATGTTATTTGAAGTGAATTCAATGAAGTGTATAAAATAAATGTATTAAAAAAAAAACTGAAAATAATAATAGTAATAATAAAAATAAATCCTCTTTGTAGTAAAACCAGCTATGTAGGAGGGAGTTGAACTCGAGACCTCCTAGAAGTTAGGCTAGTTGGTTTCCATGTGTGCTATGTGATTTTCTTGAAAGTTATTTGTTGAGTGTTCTTGTTATGATTTCTTTTGAAGTTATTTTTAATTAAATTTATTAAAATTTTGTTAAGTGCTTACAAGAATAATTTGTTTATTTTCCAACCAACTGAAGAAGTTGGAGAATTTGCTTCCGTAAAGCAACTCCTCCAACCACATAGTTGGAGGATAAATATTTCAATTCTGCATGGTTTGAGGGAAGGATTTTTTGGGAAGATTTTTGGAATGCTCTGAATGGATTTTTCTAAAAATTTATTTGTGACATGTCTAAGTTTGAGATTATCTATTTGGTGAGGACAAGTGGGATTGGCTTTTTGGGTTTTGATTGCTAGAGGAAGCTTGCCAGGAAGCTATCTACTCAAGGCTTGCAGATTTCCAAGAAGGTCTCCAGCCAAGGGAAGGGAATTCTCCACAGGACGCTAGGTAGGGTCTAAACTAGGATGAATTCTCCAATTCTCATTTGTGTGTTCTTTTGTTTTTAAATTCTATGTGATTTGATTGTTATGTGATAGCTTACTACTAAATAAAAAAAGGAAATTTAAGTGTTATATTGTCTGTGTATTTCTATTATGTTCCCGAAAAGAAATTATGTAAATGTTTGTATACTTTTAATAGTAAAATCTTTCCTGGGAGTTTGGGATTTGTTTTGATACTTCCTTTTTCTATTTGTGAGATTTATGTAATGATTTGGGGAATTTTAGGAAGGTTTGGGATGGTTTAGGAAAGGTTGCAGTCCTTTCTCTCCCATTTTTCATTTTTGTAGGCCTTCTCTATGAATGGATGTTTTTAATTTGATTTAATCTTATATGAGACTTAGGTAGTGTTGAGGATGTGTTTTGGATGTATTACTGAGGTCCCTACATCAAATTGATCTCAGGGAACCTTTCCTAGGCATTCTCCATGCCTTAAAAAGTCATTTTTTTGCCTTTTCGGGCAATTTTGAATTATTTTCGTAAAAGTGCTCTGCAGTGTCATATGAAATTGTATCCATACTTGTACACCACTTGGTCAAAATTCATATGGGAATTCATACATTGTCGTATGCATACGTAGCTGCTGTCTCATCATTTGGATCCCATTGGACCCTTACCTGGTCGACGGTTTGACCCTTGAGGATCAAATCCTGACATTGTAGGATACGTATGGGCTCCAACGCCAGTTGCCCGTCCTCCACCTATAAATAATTCCAATCAAGTACATGTGTAACATCAAGAATATATCGTCTAAGTACTGAAACATGGAATACATCATGAATGCGTGATAAGCTGGGTGAAGTTTAAATTTAATTTTGTGAAAGTGTCTTACAGTGTCGTACGACATTGTAGTCATACCCATACAACACTGGGTCAAATGTCATATGAGAATGCATACATTGTCATATGAGTTTATCTAGAAAGTGATTTGGAGTTTTGGGGTTTCAGGGGCTCAAATTTTGCAGGATTTAATTGGCAGGATTTATACAAATATAACATTTAAGTATAAGTCCGATACTTTAATTTCTTATACTTTAATTTCTTATAATTTAAGTTATATTTGTATAAAGAAATTAAATACATTCTAGGATGTTTGAGATAGGTTTTAGCTTCATAGGAGTTAAGATGTAGATTATAGATTTTTATTTTCCCAAAAAAATCAGACTTAGCCAAATTTCAGGCTCCTGAGATTTCCATAGATGGATGTTGTTTTAATGCATGTGGAAGTTTGTATCACCTATGTATTTTTTTTACTTGTTTTTTTGAGGTTATATGGTTTAATTATGATGATTTTGCACTTGGCATAGAATTGAGCTTAGTTTATGAGGCTAGGACTTGTCTCAGTGGCCTATGTGCACAGGAGGATTCCTTAGACCTATAAAGGAGCCTTGGAAAGTTGTACTAATGCATGTGCAAAGTTTTATGTTTTTCTTTGAGATGTCTTGTGATAGACATTCTTCCAATGTTTCCTATTATGTATATGGCTAAGGTTAAGACTTTCTCTGAGGGCCTAAGTGCGCAGGGGAGTTTCCTAAACCTATGAATCAGGACTTGGAAGTGTTATCTTGTATTTGTGGATTGTGATGGGGTAAGGGAATAGGAACCCTAAGTGAGTGGCTCACCATAGGTGTTGGAACCCTAAAGTTGTTGCTAGATGATCCTATGGGTGGGTTTGTTAAAAGTGATAACCTTCAAAGAAAATTAACCTGGGAAGGGGGGATTCAAAAGATAATGAAAGAAAATATAATAATGGCCACACAGACCTGATTGGAGTACTGGGACCAAGGATAACTGCTAGGATGGATCCCTATTCATAAAGGGGGGACTGGGGTTACATGGTTGCCAGGAAGAATCCCAATATATAGGTTGTGTGATGACACTCACTTAGGTGGTCTCCTAGAACCTTAACCTTAGTGTTTTAATATGATGATATTTTTATGTGCCTTATTCTTTTTATTTTGAGTCTTGGATTTATTGGTATTTAAGACTTAGATTGCCTTAAGGTCTTGAGAGTACCTTGGTTCTATCTCCTAGAATGGGGGGTGGAACTTTATTAGTTTCACATGGTTGGGTGGAAAATCTCTTTTGAGGTATTGTTCATGGTTCATGTCATGGCTTGGATTCTGAGTTGTTCAGTGGTGAAGATTGTATTCTTGTATCATGTATCTCTATCTTTTTTTATCAAGATGTAAAGATGTATTGTAAGCCCTTGGACAACTTGATGTAATTATATTTCTATATGCCTTTGGCAATGTGATGTAACTATAATTATGTTTGTAAAAAGGAAATTGTAAGAATCTAAAAAGGGATTGAATATGGTTAAATCAATGAGTAATTTTCTACCTTATATCTCTTGTGAATTTTAAATGAAATTGAAAGTAATGGTTCTATGCAAACCTTTATAATGAAAGTACTTATGGATGTAAAATTCTTTAAATGGAAACTTGTTTTGATATATGGTTAGTGAAAAGGTATGCTAAGCGTTCAAGGGTATCTCCAGGTGAAGTAATAAGGTGATGAGGAGGCTAGGATAGACTAGCTAGTCTATGCCCCTGATCCTCTCTAGGATCCAAGTGTTCTTCTGACACCTCTAATGGTCTATAGGATTCCTTATTCCTCCAAGGATCCCCTGATCTACCCTAACTTTCCCACCAAGTTAAACTATCTCAACTTCCAACATTACCAACTTTGATCTCTAGCAACTATCCCTTACATAGGCTCATAAGGGTCTTTTAGGCTTCCAACTCCTTCCCAAGCTCTAATAGTGAATTTTATAAGTTCCAAGGTGTTTTTGGGATATCTGACACAACTTCAAGGCATCAATAAGGTTGGGTCATCCATCACTCTGACACTTCCTTCCCAAAATAGGGCTACAAGGAAGAGGCCTAATTAGCCCTCCCTCCGAGTTTATAGGCTTTTATACACCTTCTCATCATAGAACCAAGGATAGTGTTATTAATTCACCCTCATTCATTTTCCCAATCCTCAAGGATTCTTGGGGTCTCAAGTCTCCATCAGGCTGTACAATGCCTATGCCAACATTGAGGGTTTTAAGGGTTTGTAGGATTTCATAGAGTCACTGTTCTATCTATTTCCTTCAAGACCTTTCCTAGATTCCTCAAGGTCTCTCCTTCACAAAAAATTTCCTTCTCCCATGTCCCTTTACTCCCTCCAAAGGGTGTGCCTTGAAACTCTTCCCACTATCTGCTAGAGCTCTTGCACTAATGACCGATCCTAACTAGGCTATGCCTTAGCTCACCTATGGCAAGGTCAAAAAATTGGGTGCACATTCTTCCTAGGGCCCTACAACCATATTCATACAAGGTAGGGTCTACACTCTTAGAATCCCAAGTCCCATGATGTGGCCATGGTGGAATCTAGAGTTACAGCCCTAAACATACATGTCTCTCCAAAACTGGCAGAGTACTGGCAAATGAAAGAACTGAACAAAATGAACACAAAACCTGAAAAGAATCTAAGATAATGCACACACATGAAATAAAAAACACTATAAACAATATCCCCTACAAAGATTCACACAAACTGCACTCTATTCACATGAAATCAGTCCATTAATAGTGACTATTCCATAAAAAACTATGTTCAGACTAGTTTTTCCCGTATAGAACCATACAACTAATATCCAACCCACAAATTAGGGTTTTTAAGATCATAAATAATCACTTCCTTGGGATGAGTGTTGGTTTTAGAGAATTAAGCCACTTTGCAAGGATTAGAAACTTCAAAGTAAAAGTTGCTAGCAACTTTTTAGCAACTTTTGTTGCTTGAGCATCTTTTCTCTTACACCACCAAATGACCAATTTGAGGTCTTTCTAAGGCACACATGTGCTAAAAACATAACCAAAAACCTATCCCTAGACTTCTAACCTCATAGAAAATCAATGATCTTAGGTTGTCAACATTGCCTGCATCATTGTGCCACTTACAAGAAAAGACCAACTGAAGACCTAGCCTAGGCCTAGACCAACACATTGAGCCAAGCTCTTATTTTTATTTACATGCTTCATTAAAGAATTTCAACACAACAAAACTAGATGGTGGGGACCCTTAGAAGGGTGCTCCTACACCATACTCCCCCTCAACACAAACTAAGGCATTTTGGGGTCAAGAAGAGCCAGATCAACTACAAACTTCTTGAACTGTCCTTCCTCAATCCAAGTGGTTTTAGATTTAGGCTGATCCATCCATTTTATCAGGTGCTCCATGTAAACTTGATGCCTTTTAGTCTTCTTCACTTTGGATTTCAAGACCTTCTCTGCTTTGGCTAGCTTCTTCTTAGGCATTGCATTGGTATCTATATCTTGTAGTACTTTTGGTGGACCTGTACCTTGCTAACTAAGATCTCCTTTGAATCTGATCAGGTCTACAACATTAAACACCGGTGAGATGGCTAAGTCTAATGGCAAGTCCACTTTGTAGGCATTCTCTCCATATTTGGCTAGAATCTTGCATGGGCCTACTCTCCTCATCTGTAGCTTGGTGGGCATGCCCTTCTACATCATTCCTTTTCTAAGATGGACCATAACATAGTCCCCAATCTAAAACTGTACTTCTTTCCTCTTTTCATCCACTTTAGCCTTGAGCCTTTGAGTAGACTCCAAAATAGACTTCTTCACCTACTCTTATACCTCCTTGATAGTTTGAGTGAAATCTTCATCTTTTCCACTCTTCAAATTCATGGAACCTAAGTCTCTCAACTCACACACTCCTCTAGGGTGTCTTCCATACACTATCTCAAAAGGACTTCTTCCTATGGTCTTGTTTACACTATCATTGTAAGCATATTTAGCCTGAGATATAACAAGATCCCAAGTCTTCCCATACTCCTTTGTCAAACACCTTAGCAAGTTGCCAAGCACCCTATTGATGACTTCAGTTTGAGGGTGGTATGCTAAACTAAAAGAGAGATTAGTTCCCAGCCTTTTCCATAAGGTTTGCCAAAAATGACCCATGAACTTGCTATCCCTATCTGACACAATACTCAAAGGGATTCCATGAATCCTAACCATCTCTTTGAAGAAGAGATGTGCTACATAGCTTGCATCATGAGTAGTTTTACATGGAATGAAATGACTCATTTTAGAGAACCTATCTACTAAAACATAGATGCTATCCATACCTGATTTAGTTTTAGGGAGTCCAACCACAAAGTCCATACTTACACACTCCTAAGGCCTATCTGGAATTGGAAAAGGTTGATAGAGTCTTGCATTGCTTAAACCTCCTTTTTCTCTCTAGCATACTCCACACTACTCAACATATCTCCTCACATACCTTACTAGCTTAGGCCAAAAGTAGTATCTCTGTACTAACTCCAATGTCTTAATTATACCAAAATGACCACTAAGATTGCCATTATGCTTCTCTTGAATCATATTTTCCCTCATGGATCCTCTAGGTACACAAAGCTGATTACCTTTGAACAACAATCCATTTTGAAGGGTGTAATCTACAAACTCTAGGCACACCTTGTACGCTTGTGAGAAGTCTTCATCCTCCTCATATAAGTCTCTAAAACACCACAAATTCTTTTGGCAAAAGGTAATGCCTCCACTTCTTGAGAGATTGTACCAATGCATACAACTCCAAGTCATAAGCTGAATACTTCTTCTTTGCCTCATTGAGTTTTTCAATAAAGAATGCCATAGGCCTTCCTTCTTGACTCAATACACCCCCTACTGCTACACCACTTGCATCACATTCAATGGTGAACAACTTATCAAAAGTAGGTAAGATTAGAATTGGTTTGGTAGCTACCTCTTGCTTCAATTTTTGGAATGCTTTCTCAGCTGCCTCAGTCCACTTGAACTTAGTTTTCAGTCCTCCCTTGATGGTGTCTAGCACTAGTGCACAAATCCCACTGAAGTTCCTCACAAACTTTCTATAAAATTGTGCCAAGCCATGAAAACTTCTAACTTCAGTCCATGTTTTAGGGGCAGGCCAATTCAAGATTGCCTCCACCTTGCTTGGGTCCATTTTTAGATTACCCTTGGACACTACAAAGCCCAAATAAACCAGCTCTTCCTGCATGAACTCACACTTTTCTAGGTTTATGGCTAATTACTCTTCATGGAGTCTCTTCATGACCAACCTCAAGTGCTCAAGATGCTCTATTTTTGTTTTTCTATAGATGAGTATATCATCTAGATACACCACTACAAATCTTCTTGTGAGTTCCTTCAAGGACTTCATTCATTAACCTCATGAAGGTGCTTGGGGCATTGGTAAGCCCAAATGGCATTACAAGCCATTAATGAAGTACATAGCACCTCCTAAGCAATCCATCAAATCTTCTTTTCTTGGAATTGGGAACCTATACCTGATAGTGATCCTGTTGATAGCCCTTGAGTTTATGCAAAGTCTCCATTTTCCTCCCTTCTTGGATGCTAAGACCACTGGGACTGCACATGGACTAATACTCTTCTTGATCAGCCCTTGATCCAATAATTCTTGCACTTGTCTTGCCACTTCCTTATTCTGATCAAGGGTAAGCTTTTAGGCTGCTTTTTTAGGTAGAGATGCACTGGGTACAAAGTCAATTTTATGACTTATAGCTCTTCTTGAAGGTAAGGTGGCAGGGGTTCCATCACTTACTATATCTCTAAATTCTTCCAGCATTTGCTACACTTCCAATGGTAGTTCTACCTGCAACTTCTTGTCCTCCTCCTTTGGCTTCACCATGATATCACATCCTATGGTCTCCTCATCTTGTAGTGCATGTAAGAACTCTTTACCATTGCTAAGTAACACACTAGGTGTCCTTGAAGTACCTTTTTCATTCTTTGTTATGGACTGAATCTTAAATGTTCTTCCATCTTTCTCGAAAGAAATGGAGTTCTCCGCTCCATCATAGATCACCTTCCTATCAAATTGCCATGGTCTTCCCAAGAGAATATGGCATGCATCCATGGGAAAGACATCACAATGCACTTTGTCTTTATAGCCTCCAATTGAAAACTCCACCCATTTTTTCTCATTAACTAGCACACTTTGCTCTTGGTTCAACCAAGTCACCTTGTAGGGGTTTGCATGGGGAACCTTTGTTAATTTTAGCTTCTTTGTTCCTTCCTCTACTATGATATTATTAGTAGACCCTAAATCTACTATAACCTTGCATACTTTGCCTTGTATCTTGCACATGACTCTAAAAATAGCCCTCCTCTTCTTGGGTTCACCTTGATTAGGCTGCCTTATGAGTACTCTCCTAAACATTGAGTTCTCACCCATTTCTGATTCTAACTTGTTGACTTCATTAGTGCATGAGCTGCTACTATCTTCTTGGGTACAGGCTACCCTCTTCTCATTGTTTAAGGCTGATGACTTATCAGGACACCTATAGGCAAGATGACCAAGCTGTCCACATTGATAGCATTTCATTGTGGCAAAGTAGGAACTGTTTCTTCCTACTCCTCTCCCTCTATTTCCTTGAGAACCTCTTCCTCTTCCAAAATATCCTCTTGTATTGATTTCTGAACTTTGTTCCAAAATTCTGCTCTCCCCTTAGCTTCTTGAGTCACCACCTCTACTAGAACCTCCTCTTTAACCCCCTCTAGAGTCTCTACCTCTTCCCCTATTCTTGGAGTTAGGTTCTTGCTTTCTTCTTTGTTTATCTTCAAGATTTTGTGCCATATGATGACATCCAAGTACTATGGTGGGAGTGATCAAACTCATCTCCTCAGCTATGCTCCATTTCAAGCCACTTAGGTACCTTGCCACTTTGACACTTTCTTCTTCTTTGATCTTGGATCTCAAGCTCAACTTGTGGAACTCTTCATTGTAGCTGGCTACATCCACTCTTTCTATCTAAGATTCAATCTTCTCCTATGCTACTATATTTCATAATCTACTAGTAGGTATGCTTCCCTCACTTTGTTAGCCATTGCCTTCCAATTAGAGATTGGGTTCTTTCCCTCTTACTCTCTTTCATCTTGCAAGTAGTTCCACTAGGTTAAAGCTTGTCCTCTCAACCTAGATTTGGCCACTTTGACCTTTTGTGCCTCTAAGATCTGTTCACATTCAAAGTGATTCTCCATGCCTTCAATCCACTACATCACAAGCTCTATATCCATCTCACCAGTCAGTAATGGGACACCTTCAAGTGCCTTGCTTGTGATAGCCTTCAGGGCTTTAAGAAATTGCTCATCTTGAGTTGGATGATTAGGTGTAGGCATATCATCATAATAAATGGTTTTCTCTTTCCCTTTGGCATCCTACTCCTCCATCCTATCTTTCACCTCATCTTCTTTTCCCTAGACATCATCCAAGAGTTGCTCCATTTGCATCAATATTTCCTACAGGAGTCTATAGCTTCCTCCTAATCTTCCACCTTCTTAGAAATCTCTGCATTAGTCACCATTTTCTACTTGTGTGATGAACCAAATAATTCTTTTGATGGTTGAAACATCCACTATTCACTTCCCAAGCCTTAAGAGGCTCTGATACCAATCTAATGGGGAGGCTAGGATAGACTAGCTAGTCTATGCCCTTGATCCTCTCTAGGATCCAAGTGTTCTTCTAACACCTCTAATGGTCTATAGGGTTACTTATTCCTCCAAGGATCCCCTGACCTACACTAACCTGCTCACCAAGTTAAACTATCTCAACTTCCAACATTACCAACTTGGATCTCTAGCAACTATCCCTTACATAGGCTCATATGGGTCTTTTAGGCTTCCAACTTCTTCCCAAGCTCTAAAAATGAATTTTATGAGTTCCAAGGTGTTTTTGGGACATCTGACACAACTTCAAGGCACCAGTAAGGTTGGGTCATCCATCGCTTTGACACTTCCTTCCCAAAATAGGGCTACAAGGAAGAGGCCTAATTAGCCCTCCCTCCAGGTTTATAGGCTTTTAGACACCTTCTTCTCACAAAACCAAGGCTAGGGTTCTTAAGTAACCCACATTCATTTTCCCAATCCTCAAGGATTCTTGGGGTCTCAGGTCTCCAACAGGCCATACAATGCCTGTGCCAACATTGAGGGTTTTAAGGGTTTGTAGGATTTCACAGAGTCACTGTTCTATTTGCTTCCTTCAAGACCTTTCCTAGATTCCTTAGGGTCTCTCCTTCACACCACATTTCCTTCTCCCATGTCTCTTTACTCCCTCCAAAGGGCCTACCTTGAAACTCTTCACACTGTCTGCTAGAGTTCTTGCACTGCTGACCGCTCCTAACCGGGCTATGCCTTAGCTTGCCTAGGGAAAGGTCAAACAATTAGGTGCACACTCTTCCCAGGGCCCTGCAAGAATATTCATACAAGGTAGGGCCTTCACTCTTAGAATCCCAAGTCCCATGGTGTGGCCACAGTGGAATCTAGAGTTACAGCCCTAAACATACATGTCTCTCCAAAATTGGTAGAGCACTGGCAAATGAAAGAACTAAACAAAATGAGCACAAAACTTGGAAATAATATAAGCTAATGCACACACATGAAAGAAAAAACATTGTAAACAATATCCCCTACAAAGATTCACACAAATTACACTCTATTCACATGAAATCAATGCATTAACAGTGACTGTTCCACAAAAAACTATGTTCAGACTAGTTTTTCCGGTACAAAACCATACAACTGATATCCAACCCACAAATTAGGGTTTTTCAGGTCATAAATAATCAATTCCTTGGGATGAGTTTTGGTTTTAGGGCATTAAGCCACTTTGCAAGGATTAGAAACTTTAAAGTAAAAGTTTCTAGCAACTTTTTAACAACTTTTTTTTGCTTGAGCATCTTTTCTCTTACACCACCAAATGACCAATTTGAGGTCTTTCTAAGGCACACATGTGCTCAAACCATAACCAAACACCTATCCCTAGACTTCTAACCTCATATAAAATCAATGATCTCAGGTTGTCAACATTGCCTGCATCATTGTGCCACTTACAAGAAAAGACCAACTGAAGACCTAGCCTAGGCCTAGACCAACACACTGAGCCAAGCTCTTATTTTTAATTACATGCTTCATTAAAGAAGTTCAATACAACAAAACTAGATGGTGGGGACCCTTAGAAGGGTGCTCTTGCACCATAAGCTAAAAGGAAACATGTATGTTATTGAAAGAAGTAACAAGATGTGATTTCTTAAATGTATAGTTCAATGTGAGTGATGTCTAGTTATTCAAACTAGGTTTTTAATATAAATCCTTTATTTACAAGGTTATAGTTGATAATTTGTGGAAGTTAAACTTGTGGTGAAAATGATTCATTAAATGGTTTATGTTGGTTAGCAATATATGGTTAAGTACTTTACACGCCTATTATTATATTGAAAAATAGAAAGTAAGGACTCTTAATGGAAAAGCTTAATTGATTTTTGATGGTGCATTTTAGTTGAGCATAGATATGGTTAAGGAGTAAATAAATAGGAAAGAATAAATGTACTTAGTGGATGAGATAAGTAATGTGTGCTTATTTCACTTCTGAAAGTAAATTATGTGTTAGTTTGGTAAAGAAAATTAATTCAACTAGCTCATTAATGTAATAGGTTTTGATGTGAAATGGAATCAATGTAAATTGAAGTTGAAATGGAAATAGAATTTGTTAGATTAAGTAATAAAATGAAGTACTTGATAATGGTAATTGAATTCATTAAGGGAACCTTAAGGAATGTAGTTGTGAATGGTAATGATGATATGTTAAAATGTTAAGAAAAAAAAAAATAGTTGTAATTGTAGGTCATAGACCTGATTCCTTATGGGTTCCCTAGTGGGGACATTACATTTGGTATTAGAGCCCTAGGTTTTCTCAATCTCTTTGAGAAAAAAAATGATTTGCCCTTCCGTGTATTTATAACTTTTTGTATTCCTTCTCAAAACTTTATGCAATAAATGCTCGACCTACTTTTTTGGTTCATGACAACTGTCATCTTGGTGATGACTATAGACTTTCATCAGCTTAGTTAACACATGATTTCTTCCTCGATTGATGCATATGCTTGGTTAACCTTGAATAGTGATTACCGATGGGTAACCAATGCTCGTTCTAACTTTGTTAACTCAAAACACATAACACACAATGCATCTTTATTCATGCAGATTTGGTATTTGCTCATCATGTATAAGGAACTACATGTAAGATATGCTCATTTGAAATGTCAGTCCATACATACCTATATCACCTTAAGTGGAGGTATTAATGTCACCCAATCCAGTGGATGAGCTTTCACTAAAAGCATTACTTGACTTAACATTCTCGTTAGATTCATTTCTTGACATAGAGTTCCTAATTCTCATGATATCTGCTATAGTGTTCCCACTCTCAAATACATGATTTTCCTCTGGTGCTTAGTCTTTGCAGTCCTTGTTTAAATGACCGACCTTATGATAATGCAATCATGCCATTCTAGTGCTTGTCTAGCTTCTAGATTTTCCAACCCATCTTTTCCTGTTACAGTTTGTTGTAATGTGCCCATATCTACCACATGCAATATAGTTAGCCCATGTGTTGTAATCCCAAACATAAGAGTTACCTTGTCTCTTCGGTTGATAATGCTTATGCTATGTCTTCTGCTTAGGAGTCCATACTTGCTTCATCTTAGCCTTACACTCTCATGCAGTGTGTCCATGTTTATTACAAGTATAACATATTTTATCTATATTAGTATTGTTAAAATTATCATTTAGTTTAGCTCTACACTCATAAGATTGATGACCATATTTTCCATAGTAGTAACAATATCCATTAAACTTAGGAGTGATAGGAGGTTTACCTTGTGCTCTGCTTCTACAAACATTAGAAGTATACCCTGGTTTTCCACAGTGGTAAAATGTCAACACTTTAGGTCTTTGAATTTGATTGTTATTGACTTGTTCAACTTGCTATGATGACTCTCCTTCATCAATATAGCCTAATCCATCTTTACTCCAAAATCTTCTCTGATTAACTAGAAAATCATCAATCTTGTTAGAGTTATCTTCAGCTAAAATCATCACTTCATTTCTCAATTTTTTATTTTATTCTCTAAGTATTGCAACATCTTCAAGTCTTCTTGACAATTCTCCATTTACTCAGTTGAATTCTCTATTTACAACCATCATCTAATTAGATATTTGAAAGTGGTGATCGGTGAGTCTTTGTATTTCACTTTCTTTAGCTTGTAGTTGTTTAGTTGTCTATCTTCAGTCTTCAATAGCTAGACTACTTTCTTTCTTAGCCTGTCTAGCATTGTTCATTATTTCTACCATTCTCACCATCTAAGATTCTTGATCAATTTACAGTGCTTTCACTTGTTTGGTTAAGTGTTGATTCTTTTCAGACAAGTCAGATATCATGCTTTCATATTGATCATAAATACTTCTTGAACTAGATCAAATGTGATCAAATATAGCATCAATAGCTTCTTCATGATAACCAATCTCATTTTTCAAAATAGCTAGGTTCTTCCTTTCAAATATTAGTTTCTTTACTCCTTCCTTGGCTTTCTTATACTGTTCAACAAACATCTGCATCTGAATCTTCTAATTTTCAATGGTATTATCTAACTTATACCTCTCCATGACTTAGATCTTTACCCTTTAGTGGTTAAACTATTCAATAAGAGAACTATGCTCTAATACCAATTGTTGGATTAGGAGAGGTAGGGTATTGAGAGGGGAGGGGTGAATTAGTGCCCACATAAACTTTAACTCATAAACCTTTCAGATCTATAACATAAAACATTAGTAACCTTGCAAAATAACTTGTATCTAATGCATGTATCATTCATCCATTCAACTTTGTGAAAGTAAACAACATGAAATCAACAATAAACAATCCCATAACACAATTATTCTAGTAATGCAAAAACCCTTGTTAGAAGGTAAAAACTGTGGTGGGGATGACACCCATAAATTCTTCACTACTACAGATAGAAAAGGTTTTCCTGTTAGGGCTATAAGTGTTGATCACTTCTGGTGATCTTACCCTATTAGGATTAACATATTAGATCAGCTAGATCTACCTAGTGATAGGTTTTTAGCAACACTACTTGAGTGTCCACTCGATTCAGAGATTTACAAAAGACTGTCAAGTCTACTCTGTTAAGAGATTTTACCAAAAGTCTATTACAATTATT
>BSBK01011675.1:0-55000 GCA_027943335.1 Chamaecyparis obtusa | reverse complement strand
AGAAATATTTCCTCCCCTTTTATTAAATAAAAAGCTCCCACTTTTCATCTTATCCTAAGTTGCATAAATACAACATTATTCCTATTTTATAAAAAGAGAAAAGTTTTTTTTAGTCTCATATAGACACAAAAGTCAACTTCTATTTTCTCATTGGAGGATATTTGTGCACAAGGATCAAGCTTTCATTTTTCTCCACTGTTGATTAAGTCTTTTGCCTCTTAATCTCAATGGTCCATTCCTTTTCATTTCTTATAAAAGGAGAGCTCTCTTCTTCATTTGGCATCCATTTTTTATTTTTTTTAATGCTAATGTTATGCTGCAGGTTTTCTAGATCACCTTGGAGCTATCTTTGAAGACATTCTACATCAAGCTTTGAAGACTTTCTTTTCATTGTTGCATCTCATTTTAGTTGCATATTTCTTTTGTTTAGTTGCAGAATCATGGCATATTAGCTTAGTTTCCTTTTATGCAATAGATTAGCTTCACATAGCTTAATTAGGAGTTTGTAATCCATTGCAATTTCCTTTCATAGATTAGTTTGCATTGTCATTTCATAGATTAATTTTGCACTCATACTAGTTTCATCTGCATCTTGCACATTTGATTCATTTGAAGATTTTGGCACTCTTGCCCTAGTCTTCAATTTTATGAATCTCTCATTGTATGATTGGCTAGCAAGGTCACAAGTTTGTAGTTCTAGCTGAGGGCAATTTTATCATAGTGTCTTGCAACTCCATGCATAAAGAGCTATGAGCCGCTTTGTGAGGCCTCACCTTTGAGCAACCATTACATTTTCACCAAAAATGTATGGTGAAAATGTGACCACACTCAAAGTTATTATCAAAGTGAGATTAGTCCAAATTCAACGTTAATTTAAAGATTACATGTGGTAGAATTTTCTAGAGCTATTTATTTCAAAGCCAACATCATATTCCAAAGTAACAATTATTTGAATCAACACTTCTAATCTCTTCTTCCGTACTCCTCCTCCCTTTTCCGTACAACTAAGGTGCACTTTTACTTTCTCTACTTCATTATTCTTTGGTTGTCTCTTTTTCCATAGCATTAAGGTGCACTTTTTTGTCTTTCCCTTTAGTGTAGTCTTGTCTTATAGAAGATCAAACGCATTTTTCTAATCATGGTGTTTCATTATTCTTTTGTATCTCTTCTCCCATAGATGATGTGCTTTTACTTTTGTTTGTTCGCTATGAACTTAAATTAGTTCAAATGCATGCTTCTAGATCCAGCTAATTTTTAATTTTTATTTTTAAATACTAATCAAGGATAGTTTTGTTTACAATGAGCAATACCGAGATCCTTGCCTCCATACCACAACTTTTAGTGGCTACATTTACATAAAATGTTGTTGTACCCTTATTCATTTGCTCACGTGCCCTTGATTTGACGTGCATCCATTCCTATCCTATAAGAACAGTCATACCCAACATTCAGAAGTAATTATGCATTTCCGTCATGGTACTAGTACTTGATCTAGGGCGATTCCCCTTGTTAGGATTAACATAATTTACAACCTGTCTTCCTATTCATTGACACCATTTGATGATGCTTTGTGTTTGAAGTTTATACATTGTGTGAAATCTGAATATTCTTGTTGCCTAAGAAGTCTGAAATGACTGCTCTACAAGAACCTTTATATGCACTCAAAGCTCTTGGGAATGAATTGGCACCTTACACTCTGCACTTATTTGAAATCTAAATATTGGAAGACAACCGCATTTCCAACTTCATTGATTATTATTGGCATGCTCAAGGTATTTCCAGTCAAAAAGGTATCATGAACAATTTTAGTGACCCCCAAAAGTACAGGTTTCATTGCACATATATGGATAGTGATGGAGCCCATGAGGCTTTTGCCTCTACGAGATTTGCTTAAAAACCACTTCTGTACTGTTTCAAAGTTCAAATCATTTACGACTGGCTAAGGTCCAGTGCAGTATTGTACAAAATGTTCTTGTACTTGAACGAAATCAACGGTAACAGCTAAATTGCTTTCCAGCGTTGTCACTCATTCGTCACCTAAAAGATAAATTCCAGAAAAAATCGTCTGAAAAATGTTATAAACTTATGAAATTATGTACAAGGGAGTAAAGCAAGGTGTTAAAAGTAAACCTAATTGGGCATGTTCATTGGTTGTAATGTTTCTAGGGCGTACTGCTTAGTCGGCCGTCTGTCATGAAATTGTCCCTAGAACGCATAAGCATAAGTTTGTTAGACAAGATGGATTTCAGATAAGAGAGCCCACCTTGAAAGTGCTTATCACCTGTAACTTTGTTGAGCAATAGAAATAAAATAAAATGGAATCAATGATATGGCTAGTTTCCCCTCCACCTCGTATAAAGTTTAGTTAATGCAATTTGAAGTGGATGACAGAAATACGGACAAAATACAGACAACCCACAGAGCATGGCATGAGGTCCTGTATATGCAATGAAATAGTTCATACGGAGAGATCGGATTCAGGGAATATCAGATAAGCCTCCCCAAGTGGAGGAGACGTTAGTCAGATAGACAACAATGGAATAATCAATTTGAGCAGCAATAAGAGAAGAAAGATGTCCTATTCGTGCACGTCTCAGCCACTTCATTCATTCTTCGTTGAATAAGAAACAACTAAAAAATGCATGCATTGAAGGCCACTGTTATTACATTTCAAATGTTGCTGCTGATTTTTTGTTGATTTGAAACTGGCGACCACAAATTTTACACTATAGCCCTTCACAAAATAATCTACTGTGATTGATTGATTGATTGATTGATTGATTGATTGATTACGTTACAGATGGTTAACCCTTCTTCCATAAGTATTTTTGTTCCTTTACAGAATATAATCTGGGGTTGTCCGTTGTAATTTCCTCATAGAACTTCAGATCTTGTAAATTTAGGGGGACCATTTTGCACTGACCGAGTGATGGGACAAGAAAGCGCAATGAAATGGGGATTGATTGACACAAGATGATGGAATAGAAAAAAATAAAGCACAACAATAATCATGTCCTCTTCGTTTTGGTAACTGGAAAAAGTTAGAGCGGATCTGAGGGTACATGTTTTGTTTTACTTTATAATTATCGCACAGGGTTTATTATTGTGTGTCCTTAAATGCGGGACAGAAACAGTAGAAGTATGCAAAATGCAGGAGTTTGGGTTATAGGGCTTATGAGCTCAGAGGTACAGCGAATTATTCAACCATGGCTGACAGATATTTTACTTATATTCAACCATAGTCCGCAGATATTTATTTACTTATATTCAACCATGGTAGGGACTCGGAGATATTTATGTGTTAACACTGCTGAAACATTCCATGGAATTCACTATCGGCGCTTAGGTCTATGACATCAGCTGATGACCCATTTGCTACATATTTTTTGAAAAAATAAAGAATGTTCACCAGCACAAAGGAAAGAGTGTCGAATTCAATCTCCAATTTTCCAGAGCTCATTAACAAAAACTTGTTGAGCCTTTCTATTTTAATCTTGGTTTCATATTCATATTGCGTTTATTTACTCAAACTTATGAATTGTTTTGGAAAATGAATATGATTTACGGTTAGTACTCAAAAACTCGATCATTGCATAGAACCAGTTTTCCATTATTAAAATTAGGTTGGAAAAAAGAATAAGATAAATTGGCTCAGGTGTTAAAGCCAAAATGAATATGTTTTGGGGTTAGTTCTCAAGAACTCAATCAATGCGTAGAACCAGTTATCCATTATGAAAATTTGGTTAGAAAAAAACCATAAAAGAAATCGGCTAAGGTATCAAAGCCAAATGAATATGTCTTAGGGTTAGTGCTCAAGAGCTCAATCAATGAGTAGAACCAATTATCCATTATGAAAATTAAGTTAGAAAAAAGAATAAATGAGATTAACTAAGGTGTCAAAACGAAATGAATATGTTTTAGGGTTAGTGCTCAATAACTCAATCACTGTTGAACTAGTTATCCATTATGAAAATTGGGTTAGAAAAAAGCATAAACGAAAATGGCCCAGGTGTCAAAGCCAAGTGAATACGTTTTAGGGTTAGTGCTCAAGAACTCAATCAGTGCGTAGAACCAGTTATCCATTATGAAAATTAGGATAAAAAAAAGCATCAAAGAAGTTGTCTCAGGTGTCAAAGCCAATTGAATATTTCAATGGCGTAGTCATTTCGTTCCATTTGAATTCCACTATATTATGCGATATAGAACAGTATGAAAAGACCTAATTATGACTTTGACCCTAAGAAGAAGGGGCGTACACAAATAAAGAAAGCGAACGGAACCAAGCCCACTACAAAATATGGAGCCGTATCATCATTAGGTTTCAGAAACAGAACTTCTGTAATCTTTCAGTGCCAAACAAAATACGGCCTGAAACTGTAATCAACTGCACCTATATTTTTTTGTTGCAGCTAACCAGAAACGAAAGAGCAATGTTCAAAACCCAGAAGCTTGATTTGGCAACAGAGATGGAAAGGAACATAATGACACGGCTGCTATGAACCTCAAAAACACCAAAGGAAAAACATGAATCAAGGATCGAAAATAAAATCATTGTCCCAAAGAGGGCCATTATCAGACTCCATATTCCCCATCGAATGGGAGCTACTCACCATGCCGTTGTCATAGTAATAATCAGAAGCGCCCACCCACATCAACGCCGGCGAAGGAGGCACGCTATGCTTGAAATCACCATAGTCCGGAGCAATATTGGAAACTGACACCTGTTCTAAGACATCTTTGGGTGCAGCAGGATTGGGACAATGCATTAGGGGTATAAAACTTTCAGGAAGGCTCTCCCGGGTCATCCCATTACTGTAAACCTCACAACCATCATAATCTCCACCATTACAGCCATTTTGTTGAAGCAACCCACTTTGGCTCACACAGAGATCAAGCGCGGTCTGCTGAGAAACTTCCTGATCGTCTTTACCACGCTTCGCAGCCGGTATTTCTTCCGCCAAAGTAGTATCTTTTGCGCTCTGATTAGTCTGCCATGTGGGGGCTTCGGATCGGGACAAACTAGGAGTAGGGCCCTGCGGATTCTGATCCGATAGAAGCGGATAAACAACATACTGCGGTGCAACTCCAACTGGAACCGCAACGGAAACCTCGGGCAAAATAATGGACGAATTGAACTGCGGAAAACCGGCATAAACAAATCGCGAGGGCCCGCCGCGAGGGGCCATGCTCGGCGGGCGGGGAAGAAGCGGACGGAGAGTGGATGAACTCCGGGCAGACGCAGGCGGGTGAAGCGGCGGCTGCAAATTGAACTGCGCGCGCGATCCATACATCAAAGCAGCTGCGCGGTCATACGCGCGGGCGGCTTCTTCAGCGGAAGAAAAAGTGCCGAGCCATTTTCGGCTCCTTTTCCTGGGCTCTCTGATCTCCGCTACCCATTTCCCCCAACTTCGCTGCCGGACGCCTCGGAATCGATACTTGTTGTTATCTGGTCCGCCTTTGCCTTTGCATTTTCGCCTCCCAGACTTGGGTTCTGCCTCTGCCCGTGCCCGTGCCTCTGCCGTTGTATGCTCTTGTCCGGTTTGGACACCGCTCTCTTCACCTACCATAGTGAAGAAGAAGTATTTTCTCTACAAACGCAGAGATTTGGTCTTCTCCAAGACCTCGTGGATGCTGCGCCTGCACCAGGGCCTTGTGGCTTTTGACACGACGCCAATCTTCTGCACCAGCCGAACGAAGGACTCAGTAGGAACGCACACGTTATAGACTACGCCAATATTTATAATTGGCGGCTCAGGCGTCAAGGGTGCTTTCTTCGTCGGAGGGAAAGGGTGTAAAAGGGCCTTAATTAATTGCACTCGTCTCATAACACCATTACGTTGTAAATTGGGGGTTTGCCCTTTTCCCCTCACAGCACGCGGTATTCATTTTCAAGGCTCATTGACATGCATAAGACAGTGTGTTGGAAATTGAAGCGTCCAACTCATGCTGTCATTCACAGACCATTCTTTTAACGACCCCAAATTTAATATTCAAAATTTTTTCGCTCTTTTTCTCTTCCACACCCTTAACTTCTCTCGGGAATCCCAGCCACCACCTGACCATAAAAGCCAACGTTGCTTCCTTCCCGATTGTGTTCTTGCTCTACCAGTTTTCATATATATAAGTCGGTCTGATTGAATTTGCTTTCACTTTAGCAGGCTTTAGTGCCATGATTTGACAAGAAAATTACCTTATATGTTAAGCAAAAGTTAGTGTACAAGTGTTACAAGAAGTTCACATGTTACGTCGGAGTTGATATTTATATAGTATAAAAGGGAAAAAAAAAGAAAATTAAGTTATATGTGAAAGAAAAGTTCTTTTCTAATTGTAGTATTGAGAACACTTAAAAGAATTCAAATGTCACTTCAAAGTTGATCTTTGTAGAATGTACAAGAAAATTAATTTATATGTAAGATAAAAGTTAATTTAGAAGTGTGTAGTAGTGGAAAAAATCAGAAAATAAATAAATTTAAATATCACTGAAAGTTTGTCTTTGTAGAATGTACAAGAAAATTAAGTTATATGTGCAAGAAATGCTAATGCAGAAGTGTGTAACACTAGGAACATTCCAATGTAAATGTAAATACAAATGTCACTGGAAGTTACAAATGTCTCTTGAAAGTTAAAAAGAGTGTAGTACTCAGAACTATTCTCCCAATCGAATCATTAACATGGAAGTGTCTAGCATGGAAGCACTCTGATGTTAAAGATACTCAATTGTGGCCTAAAATGTTATATGTTGAAGTGTGTAGCGGGAGAGCTCCAATGTTATTGAAATTGAAATGTAACCTAAGAGATTAATGTAGAAGTGTGTAGCACCGGAGGCTCCAATGTTTAAAAAATTCAAATGTGACATAAAAGGTTAGCTTATAAGTGTGTAGCACTAGGAGCACTCCAATGTTAAAGAAATTCAAATTTCACATAAATTGTTAACTTAGAAGTATGTAGCATGGGGACCACTCTAATGTTAAAGAAACTCAAATGTCACCTAATCTTTATAGAACGTACAAAAAAATTATGATTTATTATAAATCCAAATCTCTCCCTAAGATTTATTATAAATAATATTATAATAATATTTTCAAACTAATATTTTCAAACTAAGTTAATGTACAAGTGTGTAACACTAGGAACACTCTAATGTTAAAAGAAGTTCACATGGTACCTGAAATTCATATGTCATCTGAATGTTGATCTTTGTAGAGTGTAGAAGAAAATTAATTTACATGTAAGATAAAAGTTAATTTAGAAGTGTGTAGCATGGGAAAAATCAAATTAAATAAATCTAAATGTCATTGAAGGTTTATCTTTGTAGACTGTACAAGACAATTAAGTTATATGTGCAAGAAATGCAAATGTAGAAGTGGGTAACACTAGGAACACTCCAATGTAAGCGTAAATACAAATGTCACCTTTAAGTGGAAAATGTCTCTTGAAAGTTAAAAAGTATGTAGCACTTGAGAATTAATCGAATCATTAACATAGAAGTGTGTAGGATGAAAGCACTCTAATGTTAAAGATACTCAAATGTGGCCTAAAGTGTTAAATGTAGAAGTGTGTAGTACTGGGAGAGCTCCAATGTTAAAGAAATTGAAATGTCACCTAAAAATTTAATGTAGAAGTGTGTAGCATGTGAGCATTGGACACTGTTAAATAAACAAAAAAGTGAGATTTGCGTAAACCAAAAGTTAATGAAATCCAAATCTCTCCCTAAAGTTAATCTTTGTAGAGTGTACAAGAAAGATAAATAATACGTGTAAGAGAAATTAATGTAGAAGTGTGAACACTAATGTTAAAGAAGAAATTCAAATGTCACATGAAAGTCAATCTTTATAGAATGTAAAAAATTGAAGTTATATGTAAAACCAATAGTAATTAATTTAACCAATAAACAATATCACACACACACACACACACACACACATATCTTGTGACTTATGGTTCAAAAATAAATAAATAAGATCATATATTATATTTTTAATAAATAATATTTTTAAACTAATTTATTTAATATTTTATATGTTCTAATTAAAAAATATATTTAATATTAATAAAAATTCAAGTATATAACTATTAAATACCCAATAAATATTAAATACTTTTAGAAGTTTGGAAAATTTATTTTTTAATTGAATTATATATTGATAAGTAAAATAAAATATAATTTAAATATAAATTTATTCCATATTTCAATATTGATATGTATATTTATATTATAAATAAAATGCATAATTTATTTTTCAAATATCATTATTAGATTTGCAAGAATAATAAATAAATTTAAAGTCTAAAAGAAAGTCTAGACATATGTATCGAAAATATATAAATAAGTTTAAGAATTGGTTTAGAGTTTAAAAAACTTTTGATATGAAAGGGTATCATTACTCTATAAATATTAAATATATTTTGACTTAATTTAACATATTAACTTAGTATATTTACATGTTAGGTAAAAGTGATATTTGATCTTAAATTTTATATTAAATACAATTTGGTTTGAAATATTTATATTAAATGTATATCTTATTTATTCAAATTATAACTTTTGAGAACATTAATTATAATAATTTAAAAACATTAAATTTCAATAAATTAAAAGTTGCAAAATAAATTAATTTGAAAATTATCAAAAATTTCTTTAAAAAATGAATAATCAAGAAAAAAATTAAATCATCTTAAATATTTAAAATTTTATAGATAAAATAAATTTGAGTTTAAATATTTAAAAATAAAATAAATTCTAATTATATTATAATAAAAATTAATTAAAAATTTAAAAACTAATAATAATCATTTAAGAAAAAGGATAATTTAAATTCCACCAAAAAGATTTGAATTTTACAATGACTTACATAAAGAGGTTAGTTTAAAAGATGTACAATTAATAATAATCATATACATAAAATCAAATTGCCTCCTACCATGATGAAATTGGTTTTGAGGAAGATGCAAAAACTATATATGGATCAATTGAACTCTCTCCTCCATGATTCAAAGGAAACATCTCGAATGAAATGAACTTGTCATACACTAATTATGCTATGAAGCACCTAAGCCTTCATATATAGGGATTGGGGATTCCCTTAATACCACTCACAATATCCATTTACCATTCTTTCTTGATTGAAAAATCTCGTAATAATCCTTACACCAAATAATTAGGACAATATTTAGAAGATAGGGGATATTTATAAGTGAAAGAACTAGTAGGATTTAAGAGACAAAATGAAGGATAATAATAAATGAGAACAAAAAGTTGACATTGATTGTTGCATAGAAGAGGAGAACAAATAGGTAGAGATGAGCAACCAAGTCTAACCAAGAAAGGAGGAAATTGATGGAGTGGTCGAAAAAGTGCCGAAAAGATTATGAGGATGTGTCAAAATGAAATCAACACATCTCTAGTAGACTCCTAAATGTCAATAGCCAACTAGACACCTCTCCTAGAACAAGTAGAATAGGCTACACCTAACTAGGCTTAATAAATCCATGTGGAAAATTAAAAACACTAACACCCCCCTTTAGAATAGCTTTGGTGGGCATGAAAATTATAATTCCCAACAAAAAGGCCTAATGAGGTACACATGTTCAATGAAATCTATCATAAAAGGAGAAACAATGAAAACCTAGAAGGAACAAAACGTCCCTCCAAAAAAGAGATAAGATGCAATAGCATGTACAATTGAAGTAGAATAAGAGTGATAGATGGAGGACACACGATACCCAACCCCCCAATGACTACTTCTACTATAAAATACTATATTTTCTCCCCAGAGGAAAGAAAGTAGAGAAGGTCATATGACCTCCCCATAAGATATGAAGTGATAAACTCCATGCATGTAGTGATGGTAGATGCATGACACTAGATGTTGAAGATGACCAATGAATGTTGAAGAATATTCCTCCCCATGGGAAGAAACAAAAATATAAATGTGTGCAAGATTACAAACCATTCTTGATAGGAATATGTAGGAAGCAATCTGAATGTCTCTAAATGTTGTACATAACCCAAAGAATGAAATGGTGCCACTGATGCATTCAATTGATTCTCAAAGATATCCAAGACAACGTTGATGTGTGATGTATCATGTACCATGAAAGATTCTGGAACAACGACCATGGATGTATGGTGATGTCTAGACCAATGTGAGTTTGATACTGTGACAAAGAAGATAATTGACTTGGGTTTTGTAGGTCCTGAATGTTTGCACAATTTATTATGATAGGAGCCGATATAGGCAAGTAAGAACAATGTCCAAGTATAGAAATGATGATGTAACTTCATGAAATTCATGACAAAATAGAAGATGAATGCATTCAATGTTGTCATCCAAATCTACAAGATGGGATTCTAGAAGAAAAGATGCTATGTTTGATAGATATGCATCTCAATATGGTGGATCTAGTGTGACTATATAAAATACCTGATACAAAGAAATTGTGGATCTCATGAATGAGGGAACAATATCTACTCTGATGTAGCAAGAAGTGATGGTGTTCCACTAGATGGCCAAGTGAGACTCGATGGTGTTTTAATATGAGTTGGAGAATCAGGTAAGACAATACCATGATTGAGAATAGTTTGTTGCATTTCCTTAATTTAAGAAAATCAATATTCTTTTTCTATATGCTTATACTTTCCACAATAACAGCATTTGATTTTTCACTTATTAAGAGGATTTTTCAGAATTATCAAATGTAATGGATTTTGTGTGGGAGACATGATCTCTTAAACCAACAAAATTAAACAAAAAAATCACACAACACCCCCTTAATTATCTTTCTCCCTTTATTTTTGACACTTTATAGGAGTGCTTTACAACCAAACCAAAAGAAAAAAATTGAAACTGGCATTGGCCACTTTGTAATGATAGTGTGTGAGTGTGTCTGTTGGATTCAAGGTGAAAACACATGCACTTTTTCTAAAAAAGAACTGAATTTCAAGTTATTGAGAAAAAGTTATAAGAAAAGTTCAAATTTTCCCTTGTTAAAAGATTATTTTTCCTTCCAAAATATTTTTATGGTAAATAAAATTTAAATTCACCAAATATAATTTGTGAAAATAAAAAATAAAGCCTAAAAGTTAAGCCTCATAGGGTAGGAAAGAACTAGGAGATAAAAATCCAAGTGAATAAAGGCTAAACTTTTTAAAAAGTACATTCTTTTTTCTCTAATACACTTAAAGAACTAACAGGAACTAAGAGATAAAACAAAGAAAAATAATGAATGAAACCACAAAGTTGACATTGATTGATGAATAAAAGAGTACACATAGGTAGAGATGAGAAACCAAGTCCAACCACGAAAGGATGAAATAACTAGAGTGGTGGAAAAACTTCCCAAGAGACTAGGATTATATGTTGAAATGAAATCGCCACATCTTTAGTAGACTCCTAAATGTCAACAACCAACTAGACACCTCTTCTAGAGAAAGTCAAATAGGTGACACCTAACTAGGCTTAATAAAGTCATGTGGAGAATTAAAATACTAACAATAAGCTCCTCTATAAGGTTTGGGGTTCCATGCTCTCTTAAGTTGTTTTAGATTTGTTATTGTTTAGTTTATCTCATGTTGAACTTTGAATGGATTATATTTTATTAATTTGTTGTTACTATGCTACTATACTAGTTTACCATTTGTTGGTTGGTTCTCTCCAACTTCTAGATATAAATGAAGATTATTATTTGTTTCTTATCTTGATATAAAAATTATTCACCAAAGATAAAAATATTGATATAATTATTTTTTATTACGTAAAATAGGTTTTACAAGGTTCCTGAAATCCAATACATTTAAAAATAGAGCATTAAAATTTCAAGTCTTAAGACAACATTAACTAAAAGTTGAAACAAGCCATTGGCAGGGCTCAGAGTAATTCCACCACAATAACAGAACAGTCAAAAAAGAAAAAAATAGAGACAAGAAAAATGCATGAGAAAAAAAGGTCAGGAGAGATTCCTAAGCATTGTGGCCACATTAGTCTCAAGAAGCTCCATCTCCTTAGCAACCTCCTTGATCTTATGGATATCGTTGGAGTCTTCTTCATCCTTGTTCTCCTTGGATCTGGACCTTGTTCTCTTTCTAGGACCTTTGTTGGGCTTCTCCTTTTTTTCATCTTTCATTATTTGCACTTCCTTCCCATCTATCTTTTCTTTCATTTTTTCTATGAGCATATTGATGTTGATGAAGGGTGCTCCCCTTAATGCCACAAACACATAACAGAAATAGAGAAACAACAACAATAATATGCAAGAACAGAAAATTGGCTTCTTATTATCTCCACAAATGTGGAATTACAAACTTTCAGAATTACAATATGCAAAGCCACATGGGCATTCCCTTAGAATATTCTTTAGGACAAAGCCTCGAATCAATACCCAGATCTACTACCCAGAACTATTCTGAACTGCCTAAGACAATAATACAGCCTTCCTTATATAGGCAATTTTCCACCGCCTGGGAAGGTTCCAGAATTTTAGCCAATAAGGCCGACCAACTTAGAATTATTTTATTTTACATTTTATTACATCATAGTCGGCTCAAGATAACCTTTGAAACCTGAACAGAAATTTTGAAGAAAATTATTTTTTGCCATTTCAGGTGGTCCAACTTCCGAAGACCATAAGTCATCACCAGTTGACCCGCTCGGCTATTATAGCCCCATTTTGAAAATGCCACGAAGCGCTCTACAGGCTTGACCAGAGCAAGCGCTCATCACCCAAATTTTTGACCTCATCCGGGGCCTTTAAAGCCTTCAAAACTGAGTTCAAAGTTTCTGTACCCTGCTGCCAATACCGAAAATCTTCAATATCTTCCAATATACACTTGATCTGGCAATGAAACTTTACTGGCAGACTTATATGACCAAAATGAACCTCCAAGAAAGAAATCAGATCATTCTGAGCACATACAAAAATTAACAAAAATAGTAACTTTCCATAAATAGTAGCTCTGCACAAAATAGCCCTTATTGAATACAAAAATAGAAATATTTTTGGGTGATGCAAGATTTCTCTTACACCCAGGATGCTCCTGCATCAGACACCCGGGGTAATTTGAGAAGTGACCCTGTCACGACTCAGGTGTGCAGAGGAAAACCAAGACGGCTAACCTCCTCCTTTGTCAGCCATGATGAATCTTCAATAGGTCATCCTTTCCATTTGACCAAATATTCTTCATATGTCATGTTCCTTGTGCTTCTGCCAACACGACTGTCCAGTATATCTTCGATCTCCTTAGTGTCTAAACTAGTTGCTGGAATACTCCACTGTGCTGCTGTGATCTCATCTTCAACACCTCCTTCATGATACTCTGTCAGATCTGAAATGTTAAACACTGGCGAAATATTTAGCTCAGTAGGTAATTCTACCTCATATGCATTTCCTAAATCATGTTTCTTCAGTATCCTACATGGTCCAAACTTCTTCATTTTCAGCTTGTTATATGTACCAACTGGAAACCGCTCCTTCCGCAAATGAACCATGACTTCATCACCAACCTGAAATTCCTTATACCTCCTTTTCTCATCTGCCTTAGCCTTATACTGTGCATTCATCTTGCTAATATGCTTCCTCACCTCCTCATGGATGTTCTTCAAGTGTTCTACAAAATCCTCAGCTTCAGCACTACTTATTTCTCCTTTATCTATCTTCCTCAATTCAGATGCATTTCTTGGACTACTTCCATATACAATCTGGAATGGTGATTTACCAATGCTTCTACTGACAGAATTATTGTATGCAAATTCTGCCTGTGATAAAATCAAATCCCATCCTGTTGGCTTATCTCCAACCAAACATCTCAGCAAATTTCCCAAGCTCCTATTCACCACCTGTGTTTGTCCATCAGTCTGTGGATGATGTGATGAACTAAACTTCAAATCTGTCTTCAACTTCTTCCACAATGTACGCCAGAAATATCCAACAAACTTAGTGTCCCGATCTGAAACTATGGTCTTTGGCAAACCATGAACTCTCACCACTTCTCTGAAAAACAATTCTGCTACATGAACAACATCATTAGTCTTCTTGCAGGGAATAAAATGTGTCATCTTTGAAAATCTATCAACTACCACAAACATTGAATCGTGTCCCCGCTGTGTCCTCGGTAAACCAAGAACAAAGTCCATACTGATATCCTCCCAAGGCTTCTCTGGTACAGATAATGGCTGATACAACCTTGTATTCTGCTTCACTCCTTTTGCCATCTGACATGCTCTGCAACTCTGTACAAACTTCTTCACATCTTGCTGCAACTGTGGCCAATAATAATTCTCACTAACCAAACCAAGGGTTTTGTCACGACCAAAATGTCCAGCCAATCCTCTGCTATGCTTCTCCTTGATGAGATTCTCCCTCATAGAACTTCGTGGAATGCACAACTGACTCCCTCTGAATAGCATATCATCTTGGATGATGAAATCCAACCATTTTGTCCTGTCTAGAGTAACAGGTTCTGTACAAGCTTTCCAAGCTTCACCAAAATCAAGATCCTTTGGATACAAATTCTTGAGTTCCTTGAACCCAACCACTTCAATCTGCATTTCTGTCAGCAATAGTTTCCTTCTGCTAAGAGCATTTGCAACCCTGTTAGACTTTCCACTTCTGTGTTTCAAAACAAATGTATAACTCTGCAAAAACTCAACCCATTTCAAATGCCTCTGATTCAACTTTCCTTGACTATTCAAATATTGCAAAGCTTGATGATCATTATACAAAACAAACTCCTTAGGAAGCAGATAATGTCTCCACTTCTTTAATGCTTGAACTATAGCATAAAATTCTTGATCATAAACAGAATATTTTCTCTTGGCATCATTTAACTTCTCACTGAAATAAGCAACAGGTTTACCTTCTTGGCTCATAACAGCTCCTATTGCAGTACCACTAGCATCACAATCTACTTGAAACACCTTATTGAAATTTGGAAGTGCTAAAACAGGTTGTTCTATAACTTTTTGTTTTAATAATTGAAAACTCTTTTCTGCTCCTTTAGTCCGCTTAAACTCTTTTCTATCCCCTCTCATTGTTTCAATCAAGGGTCCACAAATACTGCTAAAATTTCTAATAAACTTTCTGTAAAAGCTAGCTAGACCATGAAAAGATCTTACTCAGTAGCACTCCTTGGAGTAGGCCATTCAAGGATAGCCTGTACCTTCTCTGGCTCCATTTTTAGACCTTCTGCTGAAACTACAAATCCCAAATACACTAACTCTTTCTTCACAAAACTGCACTTCTTCATATTAATCAACAATTTCTCTTCTCTCAACTTCTCAAATACCATACGAATATGTATCATATGCTCATCCAATGTCTTACTAAAGATCAAAATATCATCTAGGTAAACAATGACAAACTTACCCAGAAATTCTTTCAGAACCTCGTTCATGAGCCGCATGAAAGTGCTCGGTGCATTGGTTAGCCCAAAAGGCATGACTAACCACTCATATAGTCCTTCCTTTGTCTTGAAGGTAGTCTTCCATTCATCTCCTTCTCTGATCCGAATCTGGTGATATCCACTTTTCAGATCTATCTTTGAGAAATACACAGCTCCACTCAAACAGTCCATAATATCATCCATTCGTGGCAATGGAAACCTATACTTGATTGTGATCTTGTTTATTGCTCTAGAATCTGTACACATCCTCCATTCTCCATTCTTCTTTGGTGCTAATACCGCTGGTATAGCACAGGGACTCAGACTCTCACGGATCAATCCTTTCTGTAACAGTTCATGTACTTATCTGTTCAACTCCTCACTTTCTGCAGGTGTCATTCTGTGTACTGCCTTATTCGGAAAACTCGCTCCTGGGATCAAGACCATCTGATGACTGATCTTCCTGACTAGTGGTAATCCATCAGGCACGTTATCAAATACAATATCCTGAAACTCATTCAACAAATCTGCAACTTCTACAGGCACATCTTCTACTTTCTCTTTACCAGCTTTTGGAATTAAAGCAAAACATACATGCTCATGCCTCATACCATCTAGGAAATTTCTTCCATCAACAAAAGTTATCCTTGCATTACCACATACCTTTTCTTCAATCTCTTTCAATGGTTTTAGCTTATGCCGCACTCCATCCTTTGTCAGGGAATAGGTATTCGCACGACCATCATGTACAGCACATATGTCAAACTGCCATGGTCTACCCAACAACATATGACATGCATCCATAGATATGATATCACACAATACCTCATCTTGGTATCTGCCAATCTTGAACTTCACCAGGCATTGTTCATTGACCATGACCTTGTGGTCATCCTGTACCCAGGCAATCCGATATGGATGTGGGTGTTCCTGTCTCTTGAGCTTCAACTTTGTCACCATCTCTTCTGACACCAAATTGTCAGTGCTTCCACTATCAATGATCACATCACAACATTTACCTTCACACTTGCACCTGGTGCGAAACAGGCTCCTCCTTTGCTCAGGTTCATTCTCACCACTCAACAGGACTCTTCTGTTAATCAACGTTTCTCCTCTTTCAGCATCTTTAGAATTTGATGATCTGGCATCTTCATCTACATGTGCAACTCTGGCCTGGCCTTCATTTCTTCTGTCTGTTCTGCCTTGGCGCTGAGGACATTCAAATGCCCTATGACCTTCTTCTCCACAGTGAAAACATGTTCCACGGAAGCCTCCTCTTCCAGATCCTTGTCCTCTTCCTCTTCCTCTCTGATCTCTATTATTCTGATCCTGGAAGCGATTGGAATTATTTCCACGCTGATTCTGACTGCTACTGGCCTCATCCTTCTTTTTCAGATCTTCATTTCGGCCACCATATGACCGTCCACCAGATCATCCACTGCGACCTCTTCCATTTTGTCTGCTCTCGAACTTCTTGTTAAGCTTTTCCTCTACTTTTAGGGCAAATTGGTATGCCTCCTCAATACTGCTCATTTGAACCAGATTCAACTCCTCCTGAATGCTTGGCCTTAACCCATTAAGGTATCGGGCAACTTTCTCCTTATCAGCTTCTGCATGGCCTGTTCTGATGAGGAGTCGATAGAACTCCTCTGTATACTCCTGAACAGATCTTCCTGCTTGCTTCAAACTTTGCATTTTCTTTAGTAGATCAAGCTCATAATCAACAGGAATGAACTGTCGCTTCAATTTATCCACCATCTGATCCCATCTTGTGATTTTATCTTTCCCTCTTTTATTTCACTCCAATTGAATTTCTTGCCACCAGATCTTCGCATGACCTTTCAGTCTGGCCTTCACAAATTTGACCCTATCAGGATCCTCAACATCTTCATACTCAAAATATTCCTCACATTCATTGATCCAGTCGATCAATTCCTCTGGGTTAAGATTTCCAGAAAATGTAGGAACCTCAATCTTAGGTCTTTTCCCAATCTTAGAAATCGCCCAAAAAAGTCTTTCTTCCTCCTGGTTCACAATTTCAGCTTCTCCTTCTTGATATTCTTCTTCGGCTTCATCCTCGCTTTCGTCTCTGACATTAAGATTCATTCCTCTACGAATCTCTTCTTGTAATGCTTGCACTTGTCTCTGTAGCTCTCTAACCTCAGGTGTTACAACACCAGCTCTTCCGCCACGTTCCCTTTGTGGAGGCATTTTCACGATGCGCGCTGAAACCCTAGCCACGGCCCTGGTGCAAACTGCCTCACAGTCAGCGATCTGTTTACACACTCAAGAACTCCTGCTCTGATACCACCTGATGAAGGGTGCTCCCCTTAATGCCACAAACACATAACAGAAATAGAGAAACAACAACAATAATATGCAAGAACAGAAAATTGGCTTCTTATTATCTCCACAAATGTGGAATTACAAACTTTCAGAATTACAATATGCAAAGCCACATGGGCATTCCATTACAATATTCTTTAGGACAAAGCCTCGAATCAATACCCAGATCTACTACCCAGAACTATTCTGAACTGCCTAAGACAATAATACAGCCTTCCTTATATAGGCAATTTTCCACCGCCTGGGAAGGTTCCAGAATTTTAGCTAATAAGGCCGACCAACTTAGAATTATTTTATTTTACATTTTATTACATCATAGTCGGCTCAAGATAACCTTTGAAACCTGAACAGAAATTTTGAAAAAAATTATTTTCCGCCATTTCAGGTGGTCCAACTTCCGAAGACCATAAGTCATCACCAGTTGACCCGCTCGGCAATTATAACCCCATTTCAAAAATGCCACGAAGCGCTATACAGGCTTGACCAGCACAAGCGCCCATCACCCAAATTTTTGACCTCATCCGGGGCCTCTAAAGCCTTCAAAACTGAGTTCAAAGTTTCTGTACCCTGCTGCCAATACCGAAAATCTTCAATATCTTCCAATATACACTTGATCTGGCAATGAAACTTTACTGGCAGACTTATATGACCAAAATGAACCTCCAAGAAAGAAATCAGATCATTCTGAGCACATACAAAAATTACCAAAAATAGTAACTTTCCATAAATAGCAGCTCTGCACAAAATAGCCCTTATTGAATACAAAAATAGAAATATTTTTGGGTGATGCAAGATTGCTCTTACACCCAGGATGCTCCTGCATCAGATGTGCTCTCTTGAATCCTTCAAGATGTTGAATCTCTACTCTACTGTGCCTTTGAGGGTTTCCTCAAGGCTCTTCATCTTTTCCTCCATCTTGTTAACCCTTGAATCCAGTCAAAGGAAATCCTCAGTAGCTTTGTTGTCCTTGTTGTTGTTGGTTCCTTTTATTTTGTCCTTGAGGTCTCCTGGTTCATGATAGAGCCATTTAATTGACCTAAATTGATCCAACATACTGTTCTTGGCATTATTGAGAAGGTTTAGCTCCATTTCTCCAGCCTTGTCACTAAGGACTACCAAAGTCAGGTCAATCAGATGTTCTTTCTGAATTCTACCATCCTCATCCTCAAGAATTTTGGGGTTCACCGCTTACCTTATGATCCCCATCTTCGCAATTATTCATATTGAAGTTAAGCCAGACTTTTTACCCCTTGCGAGAGTCATTGATGTGACACTCCTCTCTATTCTGGTCCTTATCAGCTGAATACTTTCAGGGATTCAGGGACTAGTTTGAGGGGTCATCCTAGTAGTCATCAGACACATCAATTTTGGGTCTTGAATCTTCTCATGGGTACCAGAAGGGGGAGGGGGAGCATTTTCATCACTGATAGCCAGATCTACTGATAGTCAGCCTAAGCGTTCCCCCCTTAAATTGTTTTTTTCCCCATGGCTTGATCCCTATTCTTCTTGACCTCACCTCTAGAGATTTCCTCCTCTTCATTTGTGTTGATACCTTCCATATTTTTATTGTACTCCTCTTCTGAGGATATCTCCATTCTTGCCTACTTTTTGTGGGGATTTTCATTTTTGACTGAACTCACAATTCTCTTCTTAGAAGATGATCCATGTTTCTTCTTTTTGGACTCTTCTTCTTCTTGGTCCTTTGTTTGTAAACCCACACTGTCATCAAAGTCTAAGGGGACATAGTCTAAACTAGAGACATCTTCTCTTTCTTTCTTGACAATGATATCCTTCCCCAGGTTTTGGGCTTTGAAATATTCATAAATTAAAAGTAACAATCCCTCATGTAAAGTAGGGTTAGCTATATTCTTTTCCCTATAGCCATTTATATTATCATTTATAGAAGCATACAAGTAGAATGGGATGGAAACCTTCATATCATGTCTGAGATGATTCAGCAGCATGAAGTGGTAGGTCCTTATCCTATCAAACCTTGTGTTCAGTGTCACATAAGAGATCAGAGCTCTGAGAAGAAATCTCCATAACATTTTTATTCCTTTAGGCTGGTAGTTCATTCCCACTTTTATGATGGCTTTCTTCTTGTCCTCATCTCTCTCAAAATCATTGATGACAATGTCAGAGTTTTTGCGGTCCCTATAAAATTTCTTGCCCACGATGGGGATTCCAGTGACTTTCGAGGTGACCTCCTCTATAACAGTGAAATTCTTTCCTTCTATCACCACACAACCTTCATTCCAGCTCTTCACAAATATCATTGTAACCATCAGCTTGCTTCCATGAAACCTTTCTATGAAATTCAAGATTTCACCTTTTTGCAGAGCATTCCAGACCTTGGTGCATCTCCTCCATTTCCCATTGTCATTCATGGGCTCCCTTATGTATCTTTCCCCTCATATCATGCAAGGTTGAATTTGGACAACACTCTAGTTGAACAAATAGCTGCAGTTTTGATTCTTTCTCAAAACAGTAATCTAGAACTTTCTCTTGTTTTGCCTTAAAAAATAGATGTTAATCCTGGGAATGAACACCCAAAAAGTGGGTGAAAGGGGTGCGTAGCTATTATCCTTCCTGTCAATTTGATACTCACCATTTATGGAATGACACATCCAATAAACCACATTACAATTCATTATTTTCATTAATATATTTGAGATTAATTTCTTTTAATTTGAAAAATGTATTTTATATTGATAAAAAATTAAATATTTAATTATTAAAAATTAAATTATATATTTTAATTTTTAATTTTTATATATTAAAAAATAAAATTAAGTATTCAAAGTGAAGAAAAATTCTAGTAAAATTCTAGATTACAATTTAAATATAAAAAATAAAATTTAACACATAAATTTACACTCTACAAACAAATAATTATATAGATATATGTGCAGGTACAAAGAAAAAAATTATATATTATAGAAAGATATTTTAATAGAACAATGAAAACAGTGAAGTGAAATGAATTATAATGTTAGGTGAAAGGTGATTTTCTTAACTTAAAATATTTATAGTATATAATATGTTTTTTTGGCACTTATTCTTGTAAGAAAATCACTCTTTAGTTTGATAAACAACCTCATGTTCAAGTTCTAAGATGGAAAACTAGTTATAATATTAAAAAATGAAAATATAAACTATGATCTTGGCATTGGCAAAAAAAATATTAAATGGTTTTCTATAAACATAATAATTGCTCATATTTTAGTTTAGAGATAATATTATCTATAGGTTGGTCTTCATAACATAGTCAAAATGAAAAAGTATTTAATTTTATATTATAAGTGTTCTCCAAAATTACTTTGGAAGATATGGTTTAAATTTTATTGACTAGAGACCAATTAGTTGCCATTATATAGAGGAAATCCTAAAAAATAGAGCATGATTGAAGTTCTAGTTGGTCTACTTGTATTCTTAAGACCTTTTAGAACAAGCTTATGTTTTTTAGGTTGAAAGGAATCTTGACTAAGGTGAAAAATAATGTAGTCCTTAGTTGTTCCTTTATATGATTAGAAACATGGATGCACATATTTTAATGGATACCTACCAATTGGTTGTCAAGAAGTCTAAACCCTAAAAAATAGAGCATTATTGAAGTTATAGTAGGTCTAGTTGCATTCCTAAAACCTTTTAGAACAAGCACATGGCTTTTTGATGTTGAGAGACATATTGAATAAGGTGAAAAACACTTTTAGGATTCATTTTTTTATTTATATGATAAGACGCATGGAGTGCATTGAGTTGTCATTAAGTGGGAGCTTTATTTTCTAAAGCTTCATCTTTAAAAAGAGATATCATTAAAAATATTGATATTAATATCCTCCTCATGGACAAAAATATCCTGATGAGACTTTAATAGAAAAAAAATCTTGATTAGTAGGACAAATTTTGGTAGAGGGAGAAGCATGATTCATCAGCACTACATTTGCAAATGAGATTGCATTAAACTGAGTAGCATGTAAAGTGTCATTAAGAGAAGTCTTAATGGTATCATCATCTTTCAGTACTATATCCTTATGGGTTTCCTCATGGATTGGGCCAATTTTGGGAGAGAGACAAGTATGATTCATCAATACTTCATCTTTAGAAGGGAGAGAATTAAGAAAGGTGATAGCATCTTTTGCCCAATTTTTTACGCGTATTTTAAAATTGCCAAAATTTATAAATTTTCCAAGTCCTCTCACTATTGGGATTTCGAGAAATAGATGCATGTCAAAATTTTAGGAAATAGGTGCTTGTCGAGATGTTGAGAAAATGGTTTCTCGTGTATGTTCAAGTCAGTCTTCATCCTTTTATTCTTGAGTCTCATTGGGATCTGACATATTAGTGGTAACTTTGAACTTAAAAGAAACACTAAGTGTTCTATTGTGGAGAATTGATGCCCAGAGTACTAAAGGTTGCAAAAATGGAAGCCTGGTAGTATAATTCCTCAAACTCTGAAGAGATGTTGGGATCCATACTATGTGAATTCATGGGCAGATTGAAAAATGATAGAAGAAGCTAACTTAGTAGATTCCTAATTGATGAATGATGAAAATACTTATTACCTTGGCATAACTCCTTTATTCGGGAAAGGGATTTTTGAAGTACGCATTCATTATAAAGTGAAGGGGGAAAGTGCAATTCCTAAAATACTAAAAGTAGGAACTCATGAAGGCTGGTCTCAAAGATTTGTGAATTTGAAGATGGGCTTCAAAAAATATTCATCGTAGTTGCTCCATCATTCAACCTGATCACTCTCCAAATAACATTTAATTGTTCCAAAGTATGAATAGTCTTTCATTGGTGGGACCCACAAATTTATAAGAAAGGTTATCAGATTCAAAAATGAAATGTTATAGGAAAAATATAACAGGTGGGAAAATATTTTATTGTCTAACATAAAATGATAAAATTTGTCTTCTCATTCAAGTCAACAAAGAACAAATTTTTTTTTATCGCTTGAATTTTGGTGAGGGTTGGACTAGCGTCGGGTTCCTATAATATTCCTAGAACATCATAGAAACTTGAAAACCTTTAGGAATAATAATGAATGTGAAGTTATTATCAGAGTCCAATGAGACCACCTAGAGTACCCAATAATATTACAACAACATCTTTAAAACCTGATAAGTGGTATCATATTTACAAAGTTTGGTGATATCCCAAGGTGAAGAAAGTTGGGAATCATCATTAGAGCTACTAGATAGGTGAGTTTCAAACATGAGAATATATTTGATGATATTGTCATCACAATGAGGAAATGAAGTGTTCCTATCCCCTCCGCATAGGCCATACCTATTGGAGAGATAGAAAACTAGCATTACGAAGGTTGAAGTGCCAATTTTAGAATTTGATAAGATGGAAGGTGATTCTCCTAAATTCAAAGGTTCCATTTATTTTAAAATCTTTTCTTATATATTGTACCAATCATAACTTAGAGCGTTAAATGCATTTAATGACTAGTTGCATAGAATCTCTTTTCCAAAGCTTAATATATTTAATTCCGTACAATTGCCACAAGTTTCCAGGCCGTCACAATTACATGAAAATTTTCAAAGGAAATTGATGTAAGTTATCATCATCACAGTGACAAGTGACATCATAAAATATTTTAAGTTTTGTTTTGGTGACACATTCTTGCAGCAGCTGATAAAGAAAAAGATGAAAAGTTCGCATAGCCCTTTTTCAAACTGCCTTTTGAGTTTCTAAATTCTCTTTCATGGCACTTCTCCTAAAACTATTTAATCTAGTTTTCATGAACTGTATTGTAACCACCTACCTAGGCAAATGGAATGTATATATCTATTTTGAACATTATGCTAGGGATCAACAATACTAAACTAAAATTCCCCCAATTATTATGACAACTAGGTGACACTCAAATTTTGAGTCATGGTTGTTGCTAATTAAAATTTTGTTTTTATCCTTTACTCTATGATGAGTGAATATTGGATGATTCAATAAATTAGTCATTGATGTCAAACTTTGTTTTTGAATATGTGATTATAAGGTGACTTTAAAGTTGTAATCTTCATGGTCGTGGAGGCGCATTTGCATAAATATTTATGGTGATTTCATTGTGTTTTGGTTTTCATGGTAATGAGAATCAAGGCACAACCTTATTAATTAGGCACATTAATTTTGATTGCATATTTTCTTGTGAATGTATCATAGTGATGAACATTCATTAGAAGCCTCTCCTTCTCTCCGGTTAAGAGCATACTCCCTTTTATTCATAAAACACAAAATTATATTAATTGAACATCTTTTATAGTGAGTTGTAACTATCAATTTAGAGATCGATTTGACTAATAGCTTGTACAACTATTTTGAATAGAGGGGGATTTTGTGAGGGTTTGAGTCATATTATAAAAGTCCTATGTGTTAACCAAAGAAAAATTGGAGAATCTTTTGGGGAAAGATTCGAAGGAATGATGCTTTCATTCTCCTCAGAAAATCTGAAGGTGCCTTCCCTAGAATGAAGGTTGTTGGTGACTATGTTTATGAATCTTGAATCATGTCTTGGTTTCAATGGATACCATCTCATTGTACTCCTATGATTAGTGAAGATGATATGGAAAGTGATGATGATATTTTTTCTTCTTAAGGGAATAGTGTGATTGAACTATTGCAAACTCATTTCTTGAAAATCTTTTATGGTGTTACGTAGTTTCAACCTTGAGAGGTTCATCCTTCTTTATTAAAATTTTTGCAAGATATTGAGAGGGAAACCAATGGAAAGAATATTTTTCTTTCTAAAAAATTGAGTGTTCTTAAAGAAGATGAAGTTGCAAAGGTTGAACCAGCTTGCATCAGTATGAGCAATCTAGTGGAAGATTAAATAGATGATGATGAGATCATTGAAGATTCATCTCATGAACAATCAAAATTACATGTATCTACCTACATGGATGAATAATGTTGGTAAAAGCTCTATGTTAAAAAGGGAACTATTGAAAATTATTCTTCATGTGCAAAAAATGTCCCTTGTGTAGCTATTTGCAGATTTGAAGAATATACTAATGAAGGAAAGGAAGAAGAATTACAAAAAAAATATCAGATTTTTTTTCGTGTTCGCGTAGAAGAATCAGATGTTGATGAATGTTTGCAAGAATAAAATATCGAGGGAAGAAGTAAAGACAACTTCTTCATGGGTAAGGTAAAGGATGACTTGATTTTGAATCCTTAAAATTCTAAAAATAAAGACATGCATGCTTTCCATACCTTTCCTAGGTTTGATCAAGGAATTTTAAAACATGAGATATCATTTGGAGTACATGGATTTGACACAAATGTTTCCTTATCTAATTTTTTCCATCATCATAGACTATATAAATGATATCCTATAAATGGCTTAATTCATCTTTATGAAATTGTCATGCCGAGTAATGAAGAAGACATTGCTTTTAGTCAGCCTGTGTGGTGTGACATAGATACATTCTTTTTGCCTCCTAAAGTGTTTAATGGAAGATGGATTCTAGGTTGTCAGCTTGTGCATCATGGTTTATTCATTTCAACAAGTCCCCATCTAGCTTGGATTTCAGCTTTATGTATACATGTGCTTCAAGGATATGCATTCTTGTCCTGGAGTAGCTCATATTTCACCTAGCCTGTAAATAGCTTCACAAAAGTCACCTAGACTTTTCCTAAGGTAAGGGGTTTCATTCTTGTATATATTTGTAAATAATTGTTTGGCTTTCAATTTTGGTTTGTCATAGGTTGTAGGAAGTTTTGGGTTGTTTCTTTTTTCTTGTGCCCAATTCCCCACCACCCTCTTGCAAATAAAATATTTGTACTCATGCTCTCTGATTCTCTTGTTAAATGGATTCTATACACTAGTCTTTGTTACAAATTCTAGAGTTCTCAACTTCTTGCAAGAAAAATCCATCCACAATCGGTGCTATTTATTTCCCAATTTTAGAACCCTATTTTAAAATTACCAATGTTTACAAATTTTCCAAGTCCTCTCACTGTTGAGATTTTGAGAAATAATTCCTCTAAAAATTTCAAGAAATAGCTACCTTTTAGGATGTTGAGAATGTGGTTACTTGTGTATGGTCAAGTCAGTCTTCATCATTTTAGTCTCGAGTCTGATCAGAATTGGGCATAATAGTGGCAGGTTTGAACTCCAAAGAAACACTAAGTGTTCTATTACAGACAATTGATGCCCAGATTGCTAAATGTGATAAAAATGGAAGTTTAGTGCTAGAATTCCTAAAACTCTATCGAGATGCTAGGACCCACACTATGTGAATTCAAGGGAGAATTAAAAAATGATAAAATAAGTTAACTCAATAGATTCCTGGTTGATGAATGATGAAAAGAATTATTACCTTGGTGGAACTCTTTTGTTGCAAGAAGGGACATTTTAAGTACACATTCATCAAAAAATGAAGGAGGAAAGTGCAATTCTTTAAATACTCAAACTACAAACTCATGAAGGTTTATCACTAACATTTACGAATTGGAATATGGAATTCATCAATCTTCATCATAGTTTCTCCATTAGTGGACCCTAACACTCTCTAAATAATATTTAATTGTTCCAAAGTTTGATGACTCTTTCATCGGTGAGATCCAAAAATTTATAATAAAAGTTATAAGATTCAGAAATGACATGTGCACAATGAAAATATTTATGATGGGAGAAGCTTTTATGGTCTACCATCAAACAATAAAACTTGTCTTCTCATTCAAGTCAGTAAAGAACAAATTACTTTCTATTAGGAATTTTGGTGAGTGTTGGATTGTCATCGGGTTTAGACAATGTTTCTGGAACAACATAGAATCTCAACATCCTTTAAAAATAAGAATAGATGTAAATTTATTATCAAATTCTGACATGACCACCCGCAATACCTAAGAATATTACATTGACATCTTTCAAACCTAATAAGTGGTATTGGATTTACAAAGTGTGGTGATATCTCAAGGTGAAGAAAGTAAAAAATAATCATTAAAGCTGCTACATAGGTGGGTTCTGAAGATGAGAAGGTATGTGATTAGATTACCATCACAATGAGGAAATGAAGTGTTCATCACCCCTTCACATAGGCCATAGCTATTGGAGAGATAGAAAATTAGGATTACAAAGGTTGAAATGCCATTTTTAGAATTTGATAACATGAAAGTTGATGCTCCTAAATCTGAAGGTATCATTTTTTTGAAATATTTTCCGACATATTATACCAATTGTATCTTAAAGCATTAAATGCATGAAATGATTAGTTGGAAAGAATGTCTTGTCCAACATTTAATACAATTCCTTTCGATTTCCATTAATATATATACCATCGTAATAAAATGGAAATTTGCAAAGGAATTTGAGTTAAGGCATCATTATAATAGTGATAAGTGACATAAGAAAGTAATTTAAGTTTTGTTTTGGTGACACGTTCCTACAACACTTGACAAAGAGAAACATGGAAAGGTCACATAACCCTTTTTCAAAGTACATTTTTAGTTTATAAATTATCTTTTATGACACTTATCCTAAAACTGTTTAATCTTGCTTTCAAGAACTATATTGTAACTACCTGGTTACGTGAATGGAATTTATATATCTATTTTAAACATGGGTATGTGCAGGATCATGGTATGCCAAAAAGTGGCGATGTGAAAAAGAAGTCCTGATTGATAGACTCTTTGAAAAACAACTATAAATTTCAAATAATATAACATTTTTGAAATTTGAAATATAAATCACATTCTATACTTCACCTAATATAATAATAATAATAAATAATTACTACAATTTGATGAGGTTTAAACTAAGTTAAGGTGGTCAGATACGAGAGTTTTAATATTCAGGAAAATTTGTAGTAGAAAAATCATAATTAATTATTTACTTGGAAAAAGAATATAAATAATATACATCACATGCGGATATGAGTCTACTAATTTTATCTAGAATCTTATAAAAAAATTATTATCATTTTTTTTTTAAAATGTGGTTAGACATACACCTACTTGTTATCTTTCTAGTTCTGTTTGATAGACGCATTGAAAAATAGTTATAACTTTCAAACTGTATAACATTTTTGAAATCCAAAATATGTGTCACATTCTATGATATTTGTACTACAAGGGAAATAAAATAAAATTCAACTTCATAAAGTTTAGACTAAGTTAACGTGGTCAGACACAAGATTTTTTGTATTCTGGAAAATTTGTAGAAGAAAAATAACAATTAATTATTTACTTGGAAAAAAATTACAAAAAAATATGTGTCACATCTAGACATGAGCCTACTACCTATATCTAGAATCTTGTAAAAAAAAATTATCATTTGATTGTGTTTAAGGTGGTCAGACATACACCTACTTCTTATTTGTTTCCTGAAATTTTTGTACTACTATATTGAAATTTGAAATTTTCAACATATAGAATATTTTTTTTTCAAAAAAGGACTAATATATTAGAAACTAAATTCAATTTTCTACTGATTCTCTTCTTACATATTTTTGATATAATATTTATAACTTGTTCAAATATTTATGTCAACTTGCTTAAACCTAATTTTATGAATTTTCATTATAACTTAAGGGCCTAGTTTGGCATACCATGATCCTGCACATACCCACATCATGCCAAGGATCAAAATTCTTTGACCATAATCCCCTCTATTTCTATTACAATTGAGGGAGACTCAAATTTTGAGTCATGGTTGCTTCTCATTAAAAAAATTTCATTATTCTTTAATGTGGGATGGGTGATTATGGGATGATTCAATAAATTAGTCATTTATGTCAAACCATATTTTTGAATTTGTGATTATAAAGTGATCTGAGAGTCATTATTTATTATTTTCTTCTATTATATTCATGTTGTTTGATAAATTTATATCATTTGTGGGTACATTGCAAATATAATCTTCATTTTCGTTGAGGTGCATTTGTAGAAATAATTATGGTTATTTCACTTTGTTTTGGTTTTCATGGTCATGAGAATTGAGGTACAACCATAGTAATTAGTTACATTAATTTTGATTTCATATCTTCACATGAATATTTCATAGTGATGAACATTTATGAGAAGCCTCTTATTCTCTCTAGTTAAGAGTATACCCCATACTATTCATAAAACACAAAAATATATTCATTGAACATATTTTCATTGAATATATTCATAAAATACTTTGACAGTGAGTTGTACCTATCAATTTTGAGATCAAGTTGATTGATAACTTGTTCAACTATTTTTAATAGAGAGGGAATTAGCGAGGGTTTGAGTCATTATAAAAAAGCCCATCTATTAACAAATAGTGTCATGATTATCTTGCCTTAAAATGTCCTTATTTATAGGATGGTATTTAGGAGAGTGATACAATGATATAAAGGATGTTAGGGAACGATTACATCTATGAAATATCTTCATCATTGAAAAGTAACTAATCGAACATAAAATGAAATAAGTTTTCTTAAAATGTTATGACCAAGACATAGGTGATAAAAATACGTAATTATGTGAATATTTGACCAATACAAGTATATAAAAAAATATTTGATAAATGAATGAATTAAAACTTAAAAGTTTAAAGTAAATATCAGATGAAAAAATAAAATGTGGAAAGGATGAAAATGTAACATATGGTAGGTTCACTAAAGTTAATTGTTGTCAAATGATATTCTTAAATTAGGTACATAAACTAAGATCTCGATACCAAAATCACTATAATGCATTAGATGAAATAGCCACTAAGGTCCAACTAATTCCCAAAGGGTAGTTGGATGTTACATATGATTATTTTCTCTTTTATTTTGAATTGCTTTTAATATGAAATATATACATATAAAGTCATATATAATAGAAAATATTCAACGTAAAAAGAAAGATACAAAATAGAAAATCAACGTAGAAGTGTAGGTTTGAAAATGTGATGCAAAGAGGAAAGCATTTAGATTCAAACTTAGGAGGATGATTTTGAGGTTATAAAGTTTTATTTGCATTGATACTTACGTGAAAAAATACCCTTTATGATAACCTAATAGTTAGACCTTTATCTCTAATGTTTATAACTTAATTTAGGGGTAAAATCACAACCAGGTGTCACCTTTTAGGCTAACTTATCAACATGACTGAATTTTAGTATTTCTAACTAAAAATTAATTTTAGTCAAACATATGGTCTAGCTAGATTTGTTATAGCTAAGTTAGAGAAGTGCTTTAAATTTTCCAATTAGAAATGTCTATTAAATGCATATTTTATACCACTTTGGGTCCAATTACCATAAAAATAAAACTATTTCAGAAAATTGACATTTTAATAAAACCTAATCTTTTTAATGATATTTAAAAAAAAAAATAAAAATATACACTTTTATAGAGATGAGAGTCAAGAATATCGTCACATATATTTTATAGTATTTTAATTAGATATAGTTTATTGTAATTAAAAAATATTGCGAGTAGGTATTTTAACAGTCAAGAAGATGTTGATTTAGAGAAAGAAAAAAATAGTAAATCATATTAAATAAATTTGAAAAAAAAATGGTGCACTAGAGAAGAGAGTCCTCTTCAAGTGTGTGAATATATATATATACATATATATATATATATATATATATATATATATATAGATATATATATATACATATATACATATATACATATACATATATATATATATGTATATATGTATATATATATATATATGTATATATATATATGTATATATATATATGTATATATATATATGTATATATGTATATGTATATATCTATATATATATATATATATATATATATATATATATATATATATATATATATATGTATATATATATGTATATACATATGTCTATATATATACATATATCTATATATATACATATATCTATATATCTATATATATGTATATATATATATATATATGTATATATATATATATGTATATATATATATATGTATATATATATATATATGTATATATATATATATATGTATATATATATATATGTATATATATATATATATATATATATGTATATATACATATATACATATATACATATATACATATATATATGTATATACATATATATATACATATATATAGGGATAGATTTGTTATGAAAAATATGGTGCGAGATGAAAATTGTTGATTTCAGTGAGTTGAAATTTGAATTGTTATAAAAGAGAAAATATATGTCACAAATCAAGTTTTATTTCTTCATACACTAGATATATATGTCATCTATGACATATTTTGAAATTAGGGGAAACAATGTTTATTTAAATATAATTTGTTGGTGGGAACTAGACCCCTAATTTTCAGCATTTTTCAACAACCAAAAAATCATCTTTAAAAATTAAAAAAAATATCAATTATTATTCAAAAAAAATATTAAAAATATTAATCATAAACGTCATCCATTTTATCACATTTAATTAGTTTACATCATCTTCAAATTCCAAATATAAATGTCATTTTTATACTATTAAAGTTGAACAACTTCTATTTTGTTAGCCTTTTCCTTTGAAAAGGGTGACAAATTATTGTGCTTTTACCCTTAGAGGTATGTAGAAACTTGAAATGTGTATTGAAAGACTAAATTAATTTTGGGAGACTAAAATCCAACTTATTATTCAATTTTGTTCAAATCAAAGGATAAATTTACTTAATATAATAGGAATCTTCATGAATTATTAGTTGTCTTGATAAGATTTTATCTCATTTATTATTTCTCCTAAATAATTTAATATTTTTTTTCTCATTCCTTATGATTTTTCAAAATTTTTGAAGATCTTATCATATATCTAATGCATTGTGTTGTCCTACATAATATATTTTTATTATGGTAAAAGAAGGTTTTGAAGGGTCCTAAAGCCTAAGGTATAGTCAGATTTTTTGAGGGATTTGGAACCCCAAATAATCCATTAGCTAAAAAAGTTAAAGCATACAAATAAACAATAGACATATGGAAAATAGACAAAAGCCTAAAAGAATCGATCATACAACATTCCATCTTCCCAACAAAGCATAGAAAAATTGGCTAAATCATTACATCACTAGGATTTCAAGACTCCCCAAGCCTATACAAACAACTAAACCTTATAAAAAGAAGGAGATTTGAAAGGCTCACCTAACCTTGAAAATTAAAGAGTGAGCCAAGGAAAAACAAAGGGTGACCTATCCAAGACCAAGGGAAGAGGGCTTTTGAAAGGCTCCCCAAACCTACAATAAAGAGCACCTACTCATATAAGGACCTTTTCGAGCACCACTAGATTCCACCTCTATGGGAATCACAAAACCAATCATGGACAAACCTAGGAGAATCCTCATGCATATGGATATACAGAAAACCTCCATATATTTTCCATCCACCTCATCAGGATTAATATCCAAGAAAAAAGAAACCAACCATAACTTTCTCCCAAACTCCAATAAAACTTCAACATCTAAGAGCTTAACAACTAAGGTCTTACCAATCTAGGCACCAACATACCTTTACAAGTTGAAAGACATAAATCCATAGAAGAAGGGGTAAAAGGGAAAAAGCACAATAGTTCTTACTACCTTCCTCCCTCGACACTAAAAAAGCCAATAACCACCAAACACTTACACCAAGAAACACCACCTCAACTTCCCACAAAGAGAAGCCACACAGAAACCAAACACCACCAGAAAGGAGAAGTACCTTCAATAGGAAAGGACCACCTAGGAGAAGGATAAAATGAAAGGAATTGATATCATCAAAGAACCTTTTCTTAAAAAAATTAGAGCCAACCAACTTTGTCGTCTCAACAAATAGGAACCCAAAACTCCACAAAGAGGATCCTCCTAGACAACTACATATACCACCTACACCAAGTGAAAATATCTCAAGTGGACTAGGATACTTGATGGAAAGGAGGAATTCAAAAGGAATAAGGTCATCGAATCTCATGCCCTTATGAAAATAAACACCAACCATGTGTCCAACCTCAACAAACAAGATACCCAAAACCCACAAATAGAAGACTCCTAAAGAGGCATTCCCCAAAGAGAAACCTTTGAAAACCAAACACTATAATAATAGGGAAACACCTCTAGTAAAAAAAGGTCCACAAAAGAGTTAGAAGAAAAAGAATTATCTAAGAAATCAATGCACCCTAGCTTTAAAAAACAACAACCAACCAACTTTTAGGCTATCTCAATAAACAAAAACCTAATAAACCACAAAGAGAATCCACTCAAATGAATGCACCAAACACTAGCACAAAGGGAATACACCTCTAGAAAAAGTGGAATCTTGTAGTGAAGAAGGAACTCATAAGGTTTGAGATCATAAAAGAACTCTCCCTTGAAAAAATCAACACCAACCAACTTCCCAAACTCAAAAACAAAGAAACCAACTACCCACAAAGGGAAGCCTCCCAAAGAAACTACCCATGGAGAGAAACCAAACCTCCCACTAGTAGAAAGGGGAATCATCTTTATTAGGATAGGACCCAAAAGGAGATGGAGATAATCAAAAAGTCTTCTATCATCAAGGAGCCCTATCTTGAAAAAAATAGAACCAACAAACTTCCCTATCTCAACAAATAGGAACCCAAAATCCCAAAAAGAGGATTCATCCAAGAAACTAAGCCAACCTCTAGCATCAATTGAAGACACCTCCAACATAAGGGGAACCCTAAAGAGAGGAAGTAAAATTAAAGGTATGGGATCATCAAATCCCCCTTTCTTAATAAAATAATCACCAACCAACCTGTCAACCTCCACAATTAGGATGCCAACTTCCCACAATGAGATAGCTCCCTAAGAAGGATCCTCAACATAACGGGAAAGAAATTTCAGAGAAAAATTAGTCTTGAAAAAAAGGAGCAAACTAAGAGGTTGACAATCATCAAATAACCCTCTCTATTAAAAATCAACATGAACTAACTTCTTCACCTCATCTTCCAGAAAACCATCTCCCTTCAAAAAGGAACCTCCCACACACTAGGGATTAGTAAAAATAGAAACCAAAAAGGCTCCAAGAAAAGGAAAACACCCAAAAAAGATAGGGAGTTGAAAGGGTAAGGAACATAAAATTTCCTCTCTTAAAGAGACCCAACCCTAAACTCTATCAGGTCCAAACAAAGGAGTCCTAGATAAAGAAGCCCAAGAACTACGCTATGCAAAACATTACACCCATATAAGGAAGGCACACTGAAAGTCCTTAGGAGAGAACCAAGAACTTCAAGGAGAAACACGCTTACTTGGTTAAATATACTCTAACCCCAAGATTCACCAACAATAACTCGAAGGAAACCAAACAACCATTAAAAATTGTGGCACAAAAGGGCCCTGCCTCCAATCCAGAAAAAAATTATGAAATAGGAAAAAGTAGACAACAAAAACAACATTGGATAAAGGAACAAGCTAACATGAGAATTCTCAAATGGGGCTATTAAAAATCCCCACAAACCCAGAATCAACAAACTGAGTCATATGAAGGAAAAAATCCTCCACTGAAGTCCCCACCAAACGATCCACCTAGGTTGAAAGGGTTGCATAAAGAAAAAAACCCCAGAAACATGGATAACCATGCCACCAAAGGTTATTGGTAAGAATAGGTAGGCTTCCCTCTGACAATGAAGGGAGGAAACAACAAAAACCAAGGAAAACAAAGTAGCCAATGTGGACCTTTTCCTCCACACCACTGATGAAAACATAAGTAGAATAGAAAGTCTCAAAATAAATGATCCATCCTGAAACATAAACACCCCCAACAGCAAGTGCAACGAGAAAAAGTGAAGTCTTGAAATACCAACAGAAAATCCCTGAAGGAATAGGAGGACCAAATACAATAAAATATATATATTTATCATCGGATCAGATGCTCTATCATAACAGACTTTGAACCTACTTTGCCCCTTTGTTTCCCACTCAAAACTCATCTAGATCCATCCTAAATATCTCTATTTTTTATGTGATATCTCATGTTGTCCTATATAATGTTTAATTCTTAATATCTAATTAATATTTAATCCTTATTATTTAAAATAATAAATTCATGGAATTTTAAATGAATTTTTCAAAATAATATATAGGGCAGGGTAATGCATTGGACTATACAAGACCATGATAAATGTATCAATCTCAAAGCACAAAAAAATAAATATTAAATTAACTATACATATGAGATAAAATATTTTTAAGTCAACTATAACTTCTAGGAGATTCTTATTGCTGTAAAAACATTTATCACAAGGAACCCTCTCAATTATTTGAAAGGTTCGTTTCCAAATTTAAAATCGTCCTAATGAAAACTTGTTACCAATCTTTGAAGCCATATTTCAAATCTCTTTTTCTTCCTAAAATACTTTTTAAAAATGAAAAAATGAAATCAATATAGGAAATCAATTTCACATGATTAATAATAAAACTAATAATTTATATATTTCAAAGGCACTCTCCTAAGCTCAAATCTGAGAGTATGAATTAATAAATACAATTCACTCCACCTAAATATTGGAATAATGTGCAAATATTTGCTTCAAATATTTCTATCAAAAATTTGAGAGATGTTTCTTCATTAATGTCAATATATTTCTTTGTCTCTGATAGCATTCCTCCTATGTTCAGTAAGAATACTGGTGCATTATGGGTAGAGTATTGAAGATCAGATGTAGTGAATGTATAAATTGTTTTAGGGATGTGTTAGAATAACTAAGAGGGGCTAGGGAATCAGTTATCCAGGGTCCCACAATTCAAAATGTATAATCCAAAACAATTCTACTACTTCTGCTACTTGGTAAACGTAAAATACTTTCACTGTCAGTGTTTTTACCGATTATCAGTCTAAACTTTATAATAGTTACCGATTAAATCTAACATGTAATATGCAAAGTATGACAATAAACAAATATCAAAATCAACACATAACACGAGAGATTTAACGTGGAAACCCTCTGAAGGGAAAAACCACCTAGGACCAGCAACCCAAAATTGTTCACTCTTTTGAAGTGAGGTCGGTGAAGACCCAACCCTGTTAAAGATTACAAACACAATGTTAGGTGTGACCTTGTTAGAGAATTTTAGACCAAAAGTTATCATCCAACTAGCAGTCACTCTGGGGTTGACATGATAACAATGTACACTCTATGAATGAAACATCAAAAGACATTCATAGTCCACTCGGTTAAGAGATTTGACTGTGTACAATGGTTAAATATGTAACAATAGATGATCTGCCTTGAAACAACTTCAATTTGCAGTTTATAGATCAATGTTCAGCTCATATGAAATATTTTTTATCAATATAACACTTCAGATTCAATACTATATCAACTTACTATCCATCAGTAATTACTCTATGCAGCTCGGTAATTGTTCTGCAGCTCGGTTCTTATTAACCAATATGATCAGAATGCATGAAAACTTCTTCATGTGATAATTCTGTAGTATCTTCTTCTTCCGGCTCTTTTCAATAATGAAACCAATCTCTCTTATATAGACAAGTAAATCATTTTCTTTTCCTCCATCAGATTTTGCCGCCTAAGATTTTTCCACTTTAAACTTCCTCGACTGATGTGTCAGTAACACATTTCAATCTACTCCATTAGATCCCTTTTGATTTATGTTAGTCTTCAATCTTCATAACAAACCTTATCTATTACCTCAATTTCATACACTTTACAACTCATCACTTTATCGACTAAACTGAGCATTTAATTCCTTTCTATTTTGCTTGGTTAACAAAGAAATGCGTCGGTGAACACAAGCTTAGTTAACACTGCGCTCAGTATACACTACATTTCATTGGTGTATACTGAAATGCTTTATTTACTGACAACACTACTTTGTGTCTTTCAGCTCTATTCTTCATCATAGATGAATATAGCATAATAAAGTCAATTTCATCAAGTCATAGACTCATCAACAAGTTACTCAATGTATTCCTTATCCTCATTTTTCATATACATCTTCCTCATGTAGATATTTTTGTTCTTCATCTCTTTCACCTTTCTTCAGATGTTTTGGTATAGTAACTTACAAGATAAGTATTGTCAAGCTAATTGACATCAATGACAACATAATACTGATTTGATCATCTTGCATATCTAATCATCAACTCCTCAGTAATCTTAAATTATAGATTTATTCATTCAAGTTCTAAATCAATTGTAGTTCATCAATCTCTCCCTTTGGCATTGATGGAAACTCAAGTAGTAGGAAATGTACCATACACATACCAAACATGTATTCTACAACTTTATGATCAAATGATTTTCTAAGCTCATACAACATTAATATGTTTAATCACTACGTTACTCAACAACATTATAAAATATGACTTTGTCATTCTGTAGATATAACCTTTTAAGTTCTCAGGTTCCTTTCAGATTATCTCTCCCTTAGATAGTTCTCATTAGTGGTGCATATCTCCTTTTCCTTTTCATATTATTTATCTCTCCCTTTGACAACAATGTTGAAGAAACAAATAAACAATCAGCTCTGTAGTTGCTAAGTAACTCTCCATTGTCCATTACTTCCATTGTATCTTAGTATACTGATATCCCAATCTATTTCAGTTCTTCAAACTTAATCACAACCTTGAACAAAATCCAAAGTGTGAACTATGCTACATCAACACGAATGATCTTCTGATAAGATTAGGCTAATGCAACATCCAAATCACATTAGTGACTGATAGACAAGGGACAAACCCCAAGTCTAGTCCTCAAATATTCAAATGTGTCCTTTGGTAGAGGCTTTGTAAAAATGTCTACAAATTATTCTTTAGATGTAACAAATTCTAACTTCACTTTCTTCTCTTGCACTTGTTCTCTTAAGTAGTGATACTTAATTGATATATGCTTTGTCTTAGAGTGCATCACTGGATTCTTTGAAATATTAATAGCACTTGTGTTGTCATAGTATATGATCACTGGGTCAGTGATTACCTCATTCATTCCTTCCAACACTTACTTGATATATGCAATGTTTGAGCAATTAGTAGCAGTAGCAATATACTCTACTTTAGCTATAGATTGAGAAATACAAGCTTTCTTTTTACTTGTCTAGGTTACAAGTCTTTCACCAAAGAAAAATGCTCCTTTGGTGGTACTTTTTTTGTCTTCCACATTTCCAGCCCAATCAGCATCAGTATAAACCTTCAACTCAAACTTACCTTCCTTAGGATACCATAATCCATAATCCTCTATCTTTTTTAGATATCTTAAGATCCTTTTAGTAGCAATCATGTACGATTCTCTAGGATTAGCAAAATATCTAGCAACAATTCCCACAACATGTGCTATATCTAGTCTACTGTGAATTACATACATAAGCTCACCAATCATGGATCGGTAAAGTGTCTAGTTTACCTCTGTAGTTTCATATTCCTTCATCAATTTACTTCTAGTAGCCATCAGTGTTCCCACAGGTTTAGCATTGTCCATGCCAAATGTCTTCAAGACTTCCTTTATGCACTTGGACTATGTGATCAATATCCCATCACTCTGCTGAATCACTTGTAATTTGAGAAAGAATTTAATCTCTCCAAACATAGACATTTCAAACTCATTCCTCATGTCATCAGAAAAAGATTTACATATATGATCTTGACCTCCAAAAATAATATCATCAACAAAAATTTTAGCAATAATAATAGTGTCATCAGTATCATCTTTCATATACAAATTTTTGTTCTCACTAGTTCTTACAAATCCAATACTTAACAAATAACTATGTAGTCTTTCATACCATGGTCTCAGTGCTTTCTTCAAACCATATAAAGATTTGTGTAATCTACATACCATTTTTTTGTTGTCTAGATCAATGAATCCTTCAAGTTGTTCTATGTAGACCTCTTCTTCAAGTATACCATTTAGAAATGTTGACTTCACATCCATTTGATAAACCTTAAATTTCTTGTGTGCAGCATATGCAAGTAGCATTCTAACTCCTTCTAATCTAGCAATAGGTGAAAATGTCTCACCATAGTCAATGCCTTCTTCTTGTGCATATCCCTTGCATACCAATCTCACTTTATTTCTTGTCACTTCACCATTTTCATTTAGTTTGTTTTTGAATATCCATTTAGTACTGATAACATTCTTATCTTTAGGTCAAGGTACTAAGGACCAAGTTTTATTTTTCTCTATTTTTTCTATTTCCTCCTTCATTTCATTAACCCATTCTTCATTTTCTAATGCAAATTTCACGTTCTTTGGTTCAAATTCACAGACTAGACATGTACCTTGTCTTGTTTTGCTTCTTGTCTACATTCTAGCTTGTCTATTTCCAATAATTTGTGTCTCAAGATGATGTCCTTTAAAAAAACTAGCCAGTACTCAGTTTCTTCTTTCTTGTTCATCCTATTCAGGTTCATGTGCTTGCTCGGTAGCACCATCTTGTTCGTTGGTTTCCCTTTCCTATTCCTTCGGGCTATTTTCCTACTGACTGGTTATCACAGGTTGCAACTTTGATAGATAGTCAAGAAGTTCAATGTACGTGAATCTACCATAGTCTTTTGGTTCTTTTCTTTCTTCTATGTTCTTGTCATCAAACTCATCAACACAGACATTAGTACTTTCAATCATCTTATTTGTAAACTTATTCAAACATTTGTATGCTTTACTCTTAGTAGAATATCATAAGAATATTCCTTCATCACCTTTAGAATCAAATTTCCCATTTCCCTCATCTTTCAGAATAAATCATTTGCTTCCAAAAATCTTGAAATAACTTACAGTAGGTTTGTGTCCAAACCATAGCTCATAAGGTGTCTAGTTGGTGTCCTTCTTCAGTTGTACTCAGTTAAGCACATATACAGCTATGCTGACATCTTCCCTCCAATATGTCTAAGAAATATTATTTTGTAGCATTAGTATTCTAGTACAGTCAATTATTGACCTGTTCCTTCTTTCAGCAATCCCATTCTGCTGAGGTGTTCTTGGTGTAGAGACCTATCTCTTAATACCATTCTCATTACATAAATTAGTAAATTCATCAAAGATAAATTCACCTCTTCTATCAGATCTTAAGAATTTAATTTCTTTTCTAGTCTCTTTTTCTACCTTCACCTTATACCATTTAAACATCTTAAAAGCTTCATATTTCTCTTTCAGGAACATAGCAGTCATCAGTCTAGTATAGTCATCAACAAAAAAGAATAAAGTATACCATAATAGCTCTGAGTTCTCATAGGACCACATAAGTCGATATGAACCAACTCAAGTATCTTCTTTGTTGAGAAATCTTTTCTTTTAAAACTAGACTTAGTCATCTTAACTTTCTGACATTCATGGCACATAGCATGATCTGGTTTTGACAAGTTAGGTAGCCCTCTAACTCTTTTCTTCTTACTAATCTTGATCATGTTATCAAAATTTACATGACATAACCTCTTATGCCACAACCATGCATCTTCATCTTTCATTAATAAACAAGAAGACTGATCAATATCAAGATAAAAAAGATTACCTCTGGATTGTGTACTGGTTCCAACAATTCTTCCTCCATCATCATATATTCCTACCTTTCTGCTCTCAAAAGAAAGTTGGTGACCTGAGTTATTTAGTTGTGCCACACTTAACAAATTGTAGTTTAGTCCATCTACCTAGTATGCATTCTCACATTTTATTCTATCATTAATCATTAGTGAACCTTTACCTCTCACCATACAAGGTGCATCATCTCCCATTTTAATAGATCCACCATCATATTCATCAAGTAGATCAAATTTCTCTATATCACCAGTCATATGATGTGTGCAGTCACTGTCTATGATCCATGTATCATTTCTGCTTACTTTAGAGATCAGTTTTGTTTCTTCATGTTTCTCTTCTTCCTCTGAATCACCTTTCATAGCAACAAATACTACTTCTACATCATCATCAGTGTTAGATTCAGATTCAAATTCTTCGGCTATGAAGCATACCTTTTTCCCTATCATAGCTATCTCGGTGTCTCTGTTGTTTTGTCGGTAGCCTCTGTTGACTCTTCTCCCATAGCTTCCTTCGGATCGATCTTTGGATCTATCATCTTCTTTCTTATTCAGACATCTAGCAGTGATGTGGACAACTTCTTTACAATTAAAACATGCTAAAGGTAACTTGCCTCTACACCTTCCCTTACCTTTGGGAAATCTTCTCGCAATAAGAGCTTCAAGCTCATCAAGTTCATCATCGGTATTACTATCACTATCATTATTCTTATCATTCCTACTACTAGACTTACCAATCTTTGAAGAAGACGTGAAAGCGGATTCAACAGAAGGTACAACACTATTGTCAAAGTTATTCAATTCAAAGGTTGTAAGCTTACCAATCAAAGTGTCAAGGGTGAGGTTGGATGTAGCCCTTGTTTCATGAATTGTAGAGATCCTGATCGCATAAACTAGCAGCAAAGTTCTAAGAATCTTTCTTATTACTATTTCATTGTCAATAACTCCACTATATGCTCTAATAGCATGTACTACCTCCTTTATTATATTTGTATATTGCACAATGTTTTCACCTTCTTTCATCTTCATATCATCAAAATGATGTCTTAGGCTTTCTACTCTGGCTCTCAAGTAACATTCGCATCTCCATTGTAAATTTGAGTTAGCTTGTCCCACATCTTCTTAGTTGTATCAAAATCCTCAAGGTCTTTGAATTTGGTATCGGTATAGGCAAAAACAAGTTCCATCATAGTAATATTGTGTTCATGCCTATCCTTCAGTTGATCAAGAGTCAGGGGACCTGGTGTTGGTTCAATGTAGCCATTCTCCATTAGTTCTAGTGCAGAATTCCCAATTCTAGATATGTGCAACTTCATCCGGCTTTGCCATACTGTGAAGTTATCTTTGTTTAGCTTTGGCACTTCCCTCTTATACATCTTGAGACCTTTTTTTCGGAGTCCTTAAAACTCTGTTCTAAGCAACCACCGCTCTAATACCAATTGTTAGAATAACTAAGAGGAGGGGGGGGAATCAGTTATCCAGTGTCCCACAATTCAAAATGTATAATCCAAAAAAATTCTACTACTTCTGTTACTTGGTAAACATAAAATACTTTCACTCTATGTGTTTTTACTGATTGTCATTCTAAACTTTATAATAGATACCGCTTAAATCTAACATGTAATATGCAAAGTATGATAACAAACAAATATCACAATAAACATATAACACAAGAGATTTAATGTGGAAACCCTATGAAGGGAAAAACCACTTGGGACGTACAACCCAAAATTATTCACTCTTTTGAAGTGAGGTCGGTGAAGACCCAACCTTGTTAAAGGTTACAAACACACTGTTAGGTGTGACCTTGTTAGAGGATTTTAGACCAGAATTTATTGTCCAACCAACAGTCACTCTAGGGTTGACAGGATAACAATGTTCACTCTATGAATAAAACATCAAAAGACTTTCATAGTCCACTCGGTTAAGAGATTTGACTGTGTACAATGGTTAAATATGTAACAGTAGATGATTTTCCTTGAAACAACTTCAATTTTTAGTTTACAGATCAATGTTCAGCTCATTCAAATATTTTTGACGAATATAACACTTCAGATTCAATACTATATCAACTTACTATCCATCGGTAATTACTCTTTGTAGCTCGGTAATTGTTTTGCAGCTCGGTTCTTATTAACCAGTATGATCAGAATGCATGAAAACTTCTTCACATGATAATTCTGTAGTATCTTCTTCTTCTGGCTCTTTTCAATAATGAAACCAATGTCTCTTATATAGACGAGTAAATTATTTTCTTTTCCTCCATTAGATTTTTTCTCTTAATCATATTCATAGATTTTTCATCTTTAAGCTTCCTTGGCTGATGTGTGAGTAACATGTTTCAATCTACTCCATTAGATCCCTTTTGATTTATGTTAGTCATCAATCTTCATAACAAACCTTATCTGTTACCTCGATTTCATACACTTTACATCTTATCACTTTATTGAATAAACTGAGCATTTAATTCCTTTTTATTTTGCTCGGTTAATAAAGAAATGTGTCGGTGAACACAAGCTTGATTAACACTACGCTTGGTATACACTACATTTCATCGGTGTATACTGAAATGCTTTATTTACCGACAACACTGCTTTGTGTCTTTCAGCCCTATTCTTCATCATAGATGAATGCAACATAATAAAGTCAATTTCATCAAGTCATAGACTCATCAACAAGTTACTCAGTGTATTCCTTATCCTCATCTGTCATATACATCTTCCTCATGTAGATATTTATGTTCTTCATCTCTTTCACCTTTCTTCAGATGTGTCGATATAGTAACTTACAAGATAAGTATTGTCAAGATAGTTGACATCAATGACAACATAATACTGATTTGATCATCTTGCATATCTAATCATCAACTCCTCAGTAATCTTAAATTATAGATTTCTTCATTCAGGTTCTAAATCAGTTGTAGTTCATTAGGATGTCTGTAGTTGATTCATGTTAATTTATAGAGGTTAGCATAATTATTTGAGTGAGTCATGGGTGATTAATCAAAGATTGGTATTTTGGATGTTCTAGAAAAATAATGTTATATAGTTTTTGGATCAGTGTGGATCGGTTGTGCAATATTTTTGGTTGCTAAACTTGTGGCATGTTTGGAACATGAATTTTTTTCCTTTTCTCAAGTGGTTCATGATGTGGATGTTGGCAAGCTATTTTTATTGAGCAACAAAGGTTAATGTTGATTTTTTTGATGAACAGCGGAGAGATAACGGAAAATTTTGAGACAAAGTTGCTTTGGTTATTACTATGACATTTGATGGTTCTTGCTTATGTTTCTAGATCATTTCCTATTCATTTTTATAGATTGTATTGAGTGATGTGATCATATTTGGTGATTTTCTTGTGGTGTATTGGTGTTCTTTTTATTCTTGGCCAACTTGATGATGTACCATGTTGTGATGGATTGACGTATGATTTATGGACATGGAGCATGTCTGAGGATGAAGATTTGGATCCTTTCTATGTTCTAGCTAACATATTTTGGCTCACATTGATGATTGTGTTGTATTTGATTAAATATTTGTAACTAGATGTTAAGGTTGAAGATGAACTAGTTTATTTCTACAAGGTTCATGAATTGTATAAATGTAATAATATGATATCCATTTATAGACAAAGGGTATACATGTGTATGTGAGATTGTGCAAAGAGGTATGAGTGGAATTTCCAATTGATGAGTGGAATTTCCAATTGATGAAGAGATCTATTGTACTATGTACTTCATTAGAACTTTATTGGCATGATGAAGATGCTATCAGTTAGTTCATGATTTGTGGATTGTTGTTCATCTACGTATTGTAAGGTAGTGAGCCTTCCTTTGGGTTCTATCCCCTATTTTATTTGAGTAGTTAGCTATAGGAATTTTTCCTAAATGCATTTGTATTCCCCTTGTAGTACTCCTAGTAGGGTATAATGCTTTTAATAGAGTACATCATCTCATGGGTTTGATTCCCCACCGTAGTTTTTTCCCTAATAGGGTTTCTACGTCAAAAATATTAGTGCTATGTGATGGTTAATATGTTGTGTTCTTTGGTTTATGTTTATCATTCAGATATGAGATTTAATATTAAGAGTTGGTTAAGAATTTATGTTTTGCGACACATCTTATTCACCCCCCCCACCCTTCTTAGTTGTGTGTACTACCTTCTTTTTATCACTAACTATAAAATTTTCTATGCTTAAGGGTCAATTCGCTCCACCAATCTTCTCCACCTAACTAGACAATTTTCTATTCTTTAGGGTCAATTCACTCTCACAAATCCCTTCTTGGCATGAAATCACTATCTATGAGTGATTCAATTAAATTTAATGCCAAAACCTTATTAGGACAAATAAAACTTCTGGAATATTTTTAATACTAAAGGAGTGAACAAGATAAGGTGGGATACGATTTCACCAAAAAATCCTAAGACTTCTTGAATAATCCTTAAGATCTAGGTAACTTTAATAGGCCCTAGTAGATTTTCATTGTTTTCAAAACCATTTATTTGTGGAGTTCCCTTTCCAATGTTAATTTTTCTATAACGTGATCTCATCAACAATATTAAAAGGCATATTTCAAGGATCTAAATGTTTTTGATAGAAAAGAGAAGCAAGAGGGTGCTGGCCCATGGTACAGAGAGACTAGAAGCACATTAACAACATATTAATAGTACTAGTCCTATAGCAGTTCAACAACATTAAGTCAGCAAAAATACAAGTATCTAGTCTGCCTTTATCAAAAACAAAATTAAAGGTTCTTTTCAAAAATAGAGAACTGGATTATCTTAAGTAGATAATAAAAAGCATATTAATAGTATCATGCCACACAGGGCTAGTCCAAAAACTAGATAAAGTAACATTAACATAGGAAAGCAAAAAATAGAAACCAGGGCCACCATGCCCAAGCCAAATCAAAAACCTCATGGAAGCATCTAAATATTTCATAATTGTATTATGAACATTAAAATATAAGATCCACCCATAATTTATCACTATAAGGGTTCAATTTCACATAAGTAATAGTAATAATAATTTCTATGAAAATACAAAGATAAGAACATCATAACTTTTTATAATATATAAATATTTAGTTCAAAAAAAGATAAGAACATGATAACTTTCTATAATATATATTTGAAAAGATGTAATAGTAATAATAATTCCCATATATATTCTAAGCTCTACAAAAGTCATTTTTTATATTTTCATGATAGTTGTTGACTATTTAGAGAAGGTTAGAGTTAAAATTGAAGGTTTACTACATTTACTCCAAAAGAGGGGTTAATCTTTGACATGGGTAAACACATACATAATTTGGTTGAAATTATTTCAATGTAAATTCTTTTAATCAAATCCTTTTCACTTGAACTATTACATTCAAATTTGATCATGATTCAAAATTTTAGAAGAAGAAATTTAATTTTAAGGGTTTGAGTGAAAGGGTTTCACCTAATACTATAGTGCCATTTATCTAAAATACCTCTCACCTAAAAATGTTATACCTAGCATTTTAGTAGAAATTTTTTAGATGGATAAAAGTGTGACAAAACATTGTGTTTCTATTCCTTCCTATCTTATTACTATGGTCAATGTTCGCTAATTTTTTCTTCATGTACTTGATGGTTTTCAACATTTGCATAAAATGTTTGTCATTATCTTTCCTCACATTCTTAAGATTCTTTCAATTCTATTTACTCCTTATTTTCTATCATGATCACAAGGTTATCTTGAAAACCTATCTTAATCTGATTAGTGAATTATTTTACTATCTTGTCATGGAATATTTTGATAAATGTTTAATTGATTTTTATTTATCTAATTTTAACTCCTTTCTTTCTAATACTTTAATTTATAAAGGGGTATTGCAAGATAGTTAATAGTACCAAAAATTTATTTTTAATACATATAGTGATCTACGTCTTATTCTATATTCAAGTGTAGGATAATTTTAAACAAGACATGAAAACATATATCAATGAAAGCAGAAAACATGCGAAATAAGAGAATTATGCTTTTAGAGGCCGCAAAACTAGGGTTTCTTGCAGGCAAGACCAGTGAGGTGGGATCCTATGCGTCTGCTGCAAAGGATAACTATGGTAGAAATTCGGAGGTAGCTAATGGAAATTATGCCAATCAAGACAAAAGCAATACTATTTTCTCTGGCTATTGTTACAATTGCTACCTCTATGGTCACAAAGTCAATGACTGCAGAAGACCAGATCTGCACTCCTCTAGACCCAACTATGATTATCTTAAGGAATTTATAGAAAGGCAGAAGCATAAAAGTATAGCAAAAGGAAACAAAAGAAAGGGTTTACAGTTATCCCATAAGGAGGATATCCTGGCAAAGGAACAATCCAACACATCAGTGATACTCATTGATAACAAAAAGAGGGAATGCAGAAGAACCCCAAAGATATTCATGGTTAGTACCTTGGATCATCAAATTAATTTCTTTACCAAAACAAAATATGTAGTAAAGAACACTTGCACTCCTGGGATCGAGCGGGCCCCTAAAACCCAGAATTGATTCAATTATGAACTCTGATGACCCCCATTATGCATTGAGGAGAGGTGGATCTTTAGGGGTCTAGATCCATCCTGGGAATGCGAAGCCAAAAGAGACACAATGGCAAGAGGTAAAAAGAAAAAGGAAGGTAAGAAGTCATGCATCTGATAAAATTAGCAATACTATTTCTCTGTAAAATTCTTTTGAATCGCTAAGCAAAGAGCAAGTACCATTAAAATGGGTTTTTTTTCTCCCCCCCATAAGCATAAGAGGGTTTTGGAAAGGAAGGGAAAATCTAGGGATAAAGATCATCCATAGCCAGATCCAAAATATATCCCCCCTTCCTTTGCCAAAACCCTAAACCCCCAAATAGGGTTTTCCAAAAATTGGGGGAATAAGGATAACCCAAAACCCAAGCAAAATTTACATAGTGATGGGGAAATTGGAGAGATTAGGGATAGTAAAATGAACAATAAAGAATCTATAAAATATTCACCTCCCCATCGAAGAAGTACTGGCAGGTATCAAAATCAAAAGTTGAAATCAACCACTAGTAAGCCAAATGAAGGTATAGAGGTCCCTCAAACTAAGCTTTTCAATCCAGTTTATACACCTCCACACAGACGCAATAATTGCTACATATCTGATCATTCTAAAGAAAAGGAGTCTTTTTCTAACAAGATTATCTTAGATGATAATACTATATCACAAGAATAGAAATACTATGCAGAAATAGGTGTTATTGTCTGATGGAAAGGAGCTAGAGCAAGCATTCGTGATATCACAGAAGCCTTGACAACAATGCTACCAAGAGAGGTAAGTATCACTACCCTTAATGATAATTTTATTTTGATAGACTGTAAGAGTTCAGAACTTGAAAGGAAAATAATAGAAGGTAACAACCTTAAATTCAGGCATGAATCTTTTTTTGTGACTAATTGGACTCCTCTTTTTAATCCATTATACCTTGTAGATTTCAAGGTAGAGAAAGCAATAAATCTGAGGAACTTGCCAATAGAATGATCTAATCAAGATACTATTAGTCAGATAGGTAACAAAATTGGTAAATTTATAAGAGTTAGTGAAACCAAACCTAATAATAAGGATAAAATAATCATCTTTAAGATGAATATACATCAGAATCATATCCCACATTTTTATCTATGTTTCAAATGAAACAAAGTAATTATTAACCCCATTATCATGGAAAATTTCATAGAAACAGCCAATGATAATTTAGCAATAAACAATGAACTCAAAGACCTTTCAACTAACACTCTTAACAAAAAGGAAGGTTGAAGTAAACTTCCATAAAGACAAAGGGGGCTTTACTATATCAAACAAAGGGGACAAGCTCTTAGATATACATATATCCCCCTCAAATAAAAGATCTCCCTTGGAACAGTCCCCTTCAACAAAACCATGCATAAACACTAACACCTCACCCCCAAAGGACAAGGAGGGGATACAACCCCATGATACTGCACAAGTATCAAGCACCAGTAGTAAACCAGAAATGGTGGTTTAGAATGAAAAGGAAAATGTATATCCAAGCAGATAAACAGAGAGTAGCAAATGAGGAACTAAATTCTGAACTAATAAATAAGGATAACAAGAATACTAAGATCAATTATCTGGAAAATCAGAGTCTGGAAACAGTAAACATATCAGAACCAGCCAATAACTCAGAGGAAGATAAATGCAACAAGGAAATTAAATTAATTATAGGAGAAACTCTTACAGATGAGCTAATGGATCTCTTCATGGATGAGATATGTGATAGAGAATAATTACAGTTCCAAAAAGAAATTCTATCAAAAAGATCAAGCTAATCAGAGAAGAAGAAAAAGAAAATGTGGATCCAAAGGAGCTCCAACAGAAAAAATATAGAATCTATACTAACAATTCCCATTGAAGTGGAAGCTCTGGATAAAAACTGTGTAAATAACATAGGAAACATCATGGAATCATATGGCTAAGAAGCCATAAATCAAGAAGATGCCCTCATCAATACAGAGATGGGCCAAAGAAATATTAGTCATAAGGGGTTTAAATATAACCTCCCTCATAACAATGAAGATAATATAGAAAATATTAATGGCTTATTCAGTATAAAAAATGAAGATAGACAACTTGGAATAGCCATTAATAGGGAAGGGTTAAGAAGCCCTAAAATTGACAAGATTAAGAAGAAAAGGGGAAGGAAATCCTTCAAAGAATTAAGAAACTTAGCAGGCAACGCGAGTAATCAAAAAAAGCTAACTGATATTCTAAACATAGGGAAGGGGAAGTGCCTTCCCAAGGAGCAATGAGAGTTACTTCCTAGAATGTTAGGGGCCTAAATGCCCCTAACAAACAAAGATTATTAAAAAGTTATCCTAAAAACTTTGAATTAGAAATTATCTTAATATAAGAAACCAAACTTAGTATAGAAGAAAGTGCAAAATTTGGAGGTAAACTAGGAATCTGGAAATTAGAATATGTTCCATCTTTAGGTGCCTCCAGAGGTCTAGCAACGCTGTGGGACCCTCAGAAAATCTCAGCCCAAGCATTAATAAAAAATAGCAACTGGATGATAATAAGGGTTAATAGCCTCAAAATAGACCTAAAATTTAATCTGATTAATGTATATGGACCTATCCAAAATGAGGAAAAAAGAAGAGTTTGGTAGGAAATTCAATCCTTTCTTCAAACAAACAAAGAGGAGTTACACATATTAGGAGGAGACTTCAATGCCATCTTGGACATTAAGGAAAAATATGGAGGATCACAATACATCTCACAAGCACAGAAATGATTCAGTAAATGGATCATGGATAATCATTTAATAGATATAGATACTAATAATGGTATATACACCTGGAAAAATAGAAGACTAGGCTTTAGTCATATAGTGGAAAAACTGGATAGATTTCTGATCAGTGGAGAATCAAATCATATAATGAATGTGGAAATTCTCCCAGAAACAGGATCGGATCACTTCCCGATTAGATTAACTATTACGGAAAGTAGCAAACCAACTAGAAACCCCTTTAAATTCAAATTTATGTGGTTTCAAGATCCAGAACTTATTAATCTATTAGAGCAATGGTGGAATCATTTGATGATAGAAGGTTCCAAGATGTACAGCTTAGTAGCGAAACTAAAAATTATTAAAAATAGAGTACTGGAGTGGAATAAAAATAAATTTAACATTTTTAAAGAAAAAATTCAAATTGAACAAGAATTAGAAAATTTAAATAATACAGTTATAGCTCAAGGCATGAATGAATCCAGCTATCTTAAAGAGAAAGAACTCATGTCTAAATACAACGAGGTTCTTCTTAAGGAAGAGATATACTTGAAACAAAAATCTAGGGAATCTTGGTTAAAAGAAGGAGATAGTAATACGAAATATTTCCATAAAACCACAAACATAAAAAGAAGTATAAATAGAATTTCAAAAATTAAAAATGAAAAAGGTCAAATCGTAGAGGACCCAAGCCAGATAACAGAATAGTTCACTCAAGTCTATCATTCTCTCCTAAATAACACTGAAGCAGTGAATCTCAAAGCACAAAAGGAAATGCTAAAGGCAATCCCAAAATTGATTACAGATGTAGATAACAAAATGATTAATAGTAAATTTACTCTGGAAGAAGTCAAAATGGTAGTATTCCAACTACATCTAGACAAAACACCTGGTCGGGATGGGTTCTAGGCAGTTTTTTTTCAAAAGTGTTGGCACTTTATGGGAATAGATATTTGGCATGCAGTGGAAGCCACCAGGAACTCTGGCTCCATATTAACTAAAACAAATAACACTTTCTTTACACTCATCCCCAAAAAGAGTGAATGTATGGAACTAGGGGATTTTTGACCTATAGCTTTATGCAACACCATTTATAAGATATTATCAAAATGTTTGGCTAACAGACTAAAAGCTCTCCTTCCCAGTATTATTTCAAAAGAACAGACAGGCTTTGTAGCCAACCGATCAATCTTAGATGGAATTGTGATTGCCCAAGAAATCATTCATATAGCTCAAATGACTAAGGAACCTAGCATGTTTATTAAAATAGACATTCAGAAAGCTTACGACAAAGTCAACTGGAGATTCCTTTTCAAATGTTTGGAAGCCTTTGGTTTTTCTAGACAATGGATCAACCTTATATACAAATGTATCCCCATGCCTAAAATTTCCATACTTATCAATGGCACACTGGAAGGATTTTTTGACATCTCTAGAGGTACCAGACAAGGTGACCCATTATCACCTTTTCTTTTCTGTTATAATGGCAGAAGCATTAGGTAGAACCATAACCAAGAAGCAAACAAAAGGGAAAATTATAGGTTTAAAAGCAGCAAAAAATATACCCAATATAACACATCAGCAATTTGCAAATCATACAATACTCCTAGGCGCGGCCAATTGTCAAGAAGCAAAGGCCTTTAAAGACATCCTTAACTTATACTTGAGAGCCTCAGGCCAACAAGTTAATTCTAATAATCCAAAATTTTCTTTATCAATACGCCCCCAAGGATAGAAAATTTAATTTGTAATAAACTTCATTATAAACATGGAAAGTTCCCATGCAAGTATTTAGGAATTGACTTAGATAAAGGCAGTCAAACTTCAAAACTTTGGCAACATGTTCTATCAAAGATCCAAAAAAAGAAAAGCTCCTGGAAAGGAAAATGGCTCACAAAACTAGGCAGGACCACAATGATTAAATCTGTATTATAAAAAAGAACCTAGATAAATCTCTTAGAGATTTCTATTGGCAAGATACATCGAAAGACAAAAAAATAGCCCTCATTAAATGGGATAATTTATGTAAACCAATCTCATAGGGAGGTTTGGGAATAAATTTTTTTCTATAACAGAACAGAGCATTAGGGGCAAAACTCATTTGGAGAATGTATAAAGAACCAAAGAGAAAATGGGCCTCAATTCTACTACATAAATATATTCTAGAGGCAGATCCTATTAATTTATTTAGGGCTAAATCGCATGTTAAAGGTTCTCAAATTTGGAACTTCATAAAGGAATCTAGAGAGATCATCAACAACTTCCTTACTTGGGATGTAGGTTCAGTGGATCAGGCTCTATTTTGGGATGATTCCTAGGGGGGCTACCCCCCTCTAACTAAGATGGGTTTTTCACAAACTTTCATTAAAGAATGTAAGGAAACTTTAGGTGTGTTTCTAAAGGATTATATCTGGATCAAGGGAGACCCTAACTAGAGTGTAGTAGATAGTAGTAGTACAACAGGCATAGAAAGACAAAAACTCATCTGTATATTGGAAGATAGAGAATTATCTAGAAAAAATAGACTAGATAATCTCATTTGGGTAGGTTCTAACAATGGTGAATACTTTGTGATGGAAGGCTATAAAATCATAGTCCATGAACAAAAAATGGATAATCTTGATATACCCCTGAATCTGTGCTAGAATAAAGCATGTCTTCCGAGGGCCGGAATGTTCCTATGGGCTACTTTGCAAAATAGGATTTTAATTGCAGATAGGATCAGAATGTTGGGTTTCGAAGGGCCATCAAGATGCCCTTTGTGTGAGAATCATGTAGAGGATGTTAACCATTTACTTCTTAACTGCACCTATACCCAGGAATGCTGGAAATGGTTACAATAGTGTCTTGACTGGAAAACAGCATTCCCATCAGACTTATTGGGTCTCCTTAAAGCTTGGCTTGCTTTGTTCAAAGAAAACCTTTTTCATGATATATGGACAATTTACCCTTCTATTCTAGTTTGGGAAGTGTGGAAGGAACGTAACAAAAGAATATTTACAAATCAAAAACTAGAATGTAAAAACATTATAAATAGAATAGAAACTTCAATCACTAAAATTATTAATAGAAAACTTCGGGATCAAATATGTTACGAGAATTCCTTTAAAGTATGGGATAATAAGATCAGTCTAAAATGGTCTGCACTAAAAATTCCATCTTTATATGGGAAAGGAGGTATAAAATCAAAAGTGGATAGATCTGAGTGCAAATGGACCCCACCTAAGGAGGATGGTACAAACTAAATTTTGATGGAGCGTGAAGAGGTAACCCCGGAATAGCAGGTATAGGAGGAATTATTAGAAATTGGAAAAGAGAAATTATCACTAAATATGCTAGACCCATTAAACCCACTACTAATAATATGGTAGAAGTTATAGCTGCCCTTGAGGGCCTAAAAATATGAAAAAAACTCAACCTGTCAAAACTAATCATTGAAGGAGATTCTCAGATAATTGTTAACACTATTCGCACCAAAAAAACCCCTAACTAGACTATAACCTCTAAAATTGAAGAAATTAACCTAATTTTAGATACCATACTGGAGTATGAAGTTAAACACACTTACAGGGAAGGCAATTCGAAAGTAGATATATTAGCCAACCAAGGAGCTATTGGAGTCACATTAATGGAAAATAAACCAAGGCATAGTGGATCACCCCATGTGTAGGATGGGGTACATAGGTATAATGAAAACCAAAGAAAACTCTTTCATGTAGCTTCTTAAGTAGCTCACATCTTCATTCACCCTTACCTTTCTTATCATTATAACCCTTGGTTCATTTAAAGATTACTTATTTTTAGTAGTTTCAATCCAATCATCACCCAAGGATTGCTTCAGCAGGATATTTTCTTGGCCAATGGGAAAGAACTAAGATTTTAACCAAGGAATGCTCCAGAAGGAAATATCCAAGGTTAGCTCAAGTAGAATTATGCTTGGAAGGTAGAAATACTCATCTTTGTAACTTGCTCTTGTCTTTAATAAAGCTATCTAGAACTCAGGTATTAGATTCCATAACTATGGCTTATTAATTATATTTTGTTAGTAGTAGTGTTTTTTTAGTATCACTTGCACATCATGGCACAATAATTAATTAAGGAAACCTTGTAAATTCATGAGAGATTAGGTCTCACCTCTCTTTACATTATTAAAACTAACTACCTTCTGAAGTTATACATGTAAACACATAGTTATTACCTTCAATCTTATTTTTAACTCTGCCAAGCAGGTTTTAGTATTTGTTACTTGTACCATGATTCTATCATCCCTAGTCCTTAACAGCTATCATTGCAACTTGGGGTACCTTTCTTTGTCAATACACTCAGCACTGCAATGATTATAATGTTGAGTTTCTTTCCAAGAGAAATTATTATCTAGGAAACATCGATATTTTTCTTAGAGACTAAGGATGATCGAATCCAGACTTTAGTTTTTTCCTCTCAGTAAAAAGCTATCATTTCTCGATGGCTCTGTAGGCCCTTATCATTAATAGCACATTAAAGAAAGAGGTTGTGATATCAATGATAAGAGATTATTACATCATTTTTAATAATAATATATTTTTCTCAATCATAAATAAAGCATATTGGCTATGAAGAGCCCCTGGTCCTATTAGATCGCAAACCACACTCATAAGTATTTTTTAAAGCACATCCTCATGACATCCTCATAAATTTTTTCTAGTAACTCACAGAATGCTATTATGATCTAGTAAATTATGGGCTTCCATAATGACAAGATAAATGCTCAAACATGCGGATTTAGGCTACATCCTAAGTATTAGTTGAGATCAAAAAAAGATTTCAAGTACGCAGAAGGAAGCTCTTGGTATCTTCCAGAAAGCTTGACCACACATTGTATATATAAAGATTTAGAGTTAAGTTGCTTAAAAGGGAAGATCATGGACACCAGACTTATCACTTTTCATACTAAGAGTGACCGTGCTATGGCTTTCAGAGGGCTCATATAGCTAGAGAGGTGGAATCAAATTCTTAATCCTCTACCAGATTCTACTAGAAGGGCAATGGAAAAATCCATTGGAGATCAATTTTTCAATTATGCAAACTCCATAGTAATGGCTGAATGTCCGCCACTCACAGATATATAAATAAATATATCCAATTTTACATACATACATACATACATATATATATCTATGTATGTATGTATGTATGTATCTATGTATGTATTTATGTGTGTGTGTGTGTGTGTAGATACACACACACATATATATATATACACACACATATATATATACATATACATATATATATATACATATATATACATATATACATATACATATTTTGTATATGTATATATATATATACATATATATATATATATACATATATATATACATATATATATATAGATATATACATATGTATATATATATATATACATATATACATATATACATATGTATATATATATGTATGTATATATGTATAGATATATATATCTATATATATATATATATATATATATATATATATATATATATACATATATATATATATATATATATATGTATAGATATATATATGTATGTATATGTAT
>BSBK01011674.1:0-105000 GCA_027943335.1 Chamaecyparis obtusa | reverse complement strand
GTTTACAAGAGTTCATGTGAAATCTAGCAAATTGGAGCTTAAGATCTCTTTTATAATTAAGCATCCAAGTCTTCAATCCTTCAAAGAAATCTTCTCTTTCTTCATTAAGCATTGTTGGAAAAATATAAAGTCCATCATTCGAGACATTCCTTTTAGATCAAGTTGTTGCATCAAAATGTGTGATCACATCTAAAGGAGCATTGGACCATCAAGGTATAAGGTGATTTTACCATCCATATCTGGTTTCTATTTCACCTTTCATTATGCCAATTCATTTCATTTTAAAGGTTGATTCCTAAACATGGGCTTGAAAAGGAAAAAAACCTTTAGATAACCTTCTTCCACTTTTTCATGTGTGTAGGAACAGGTTGCAGAGCAATCAGATTAGATCTGGGTAGATCAGGAATAGTTAGACAATCTATGAAAAATTCATACAAAAAAAATAGGGACATGTCACCATTCCCATAATGTCTGAGGGATACATTTCTATTACCATCATGTCCTTGGCATTTTGAGCTCAAATTTGGTAGAGAGTCAAGTTACAACCTCCAGGTCTCTAATATGTGGTTACAGGTCATTCCAGAACTCTGATAGTTAGAAATTCAGATTTGAAATCTCACTTTTTCTATTCTATTTATAGGTGCATTCAAATCTTTCTCCATCCCCCTTTTATATCAATTTTATTAGCTAGATCAGATCATATTTTCTCTTATTTAGTCTCTTGCATATCTATATCATTCCTTTGTTATAATGTGAAGTTGATGGTGTTCATGTTGTTATCATTAATGGTTTTCATTGATATCAACATATCTAATGCATAGAGGATATCTATTCATGATTTTCATTTTCTATATCGGTTGATGTGTACTGATATCCTTGATATATTGTTAGAAGTGTTTACCAAAGTATGTGCATTAAAAGTTTATTCTTATCTATTTTAGTGGTGGTTCTATTTCATGTGCAACATATGGTGGATCAATTTTTTTTGGGTTTGATCCTATTTTTCCTCGATCATTTATGTTGGTCCCATTAGCTACTGTGTAATGTGTTGATCTTATTTATTGGCACCAAAAGTTGGAGATGGTGTAGCATGTTGATATGTAAGAGGCATGTTGTATTAAGAGAAGTGGTCCATGTTTCATTGCTTACCACTGTGGGAATGTTTTGGTGTGACCTATTTCAAATTGGTTTAGGATGACTTGGTTGATGGTGTCAAGTAGTATAAGGAGAGTGATGTTTTCAATTATTTTTGTGTCTTGTATGATGCTATGTATGAAAAGTGAATGTGAATTTGATATAATAATATCTATGTTCTGATCACATGTGTGGATGTAATTGGTATTAGACTGATACCATTTCTCTATTGTAGAGTATCAATGATAGTGATCTTAATGGTCAATTCAATCTCATTTCTTATATTCCAGAAGTGAGCCTATTTGTACTAGTAGTTAGTCATATTCATATCTAAAGATAGTTATCCAGACCAAAAGTGAGCCAATCATTAATGAGAATATTGGCAGTGAACCTTTGTAAAAATCACCTTAACTAGTGTCACCTTAACCGATGTTTCATTTCTTGAGAATTAGCTTCTCCATGGTTTTTCCCAATTTAGGTCTCCACATATATTCTGGTGCTCTTTGTGTTGGTGGTTCTATGCTTTCATGTGTACTTTTATTATAATTTCTTGATGTGGTTACTAATAGAAAAAAGTTAACATTAATATAACTATCATTATCATTTGTATGGTTTGTAATTTTACTGACATATTGAAAGTTTTAGAAAGTGTTTGCAAATAATTAATTCATCCCCCCTTAATTATTCATCCTATTAAACAATTGGTATCAGAGCTTGGTTCCTTGGTATAAAGATTAACCACTCGAGGTAGATCTGATGGCACACAAATTAAACATTCCTACTTTTGATGGGTTAGACTACAATTCATTGAAATAGTATATGATAAGTATGTATTCCCTTAGAATGGCCTTGAGACTCCAAATATATCATATGAGAAGAATGAAAAAGAAATGTATGATATCACTAGTGCTTTATCAAAAACTAAATTAGCTAAGGTTATTTATTTGAATACTTCTTATGAAGATTGATAAAAATTGAAAGATATTTATGAAGGAAATAGGGTAAGTTATCTAAGAAGATAATAGCTAAATGTCACTATGAGAACTTGAGAATGGAAGAAGTTGAAGACACTAGAAGATAGTTTCAGAGAGTTGAGAATGAAGTTAATGAAGTAAAAAATAAAGGAGGAAATATTCTTGATGGTGATTTTACAGAGAAGATCTTGATGACATTACCATATAGTTATAGTGATAAGATTTTGGCTATAGAGGAGGTTTATGATCCAAACAAGTTTACTAAAGAATAGTTGTTTGGCACCTTGACCAGATTTGAATTCAGGAAGTTAAGTAAAGAGAAGAGTAATATTAAATGACATTCAAGACAACTAAATTAGGATAAGATCTTGATGGTGGTGATGAATCAGATGAATCTCAAGAAAAATTTGCAAGGAGACTGAAGAAACGTAGTAAAAAATACAAAGGTATGTTACCTCTTAAATATTTTAGATGTAGAAAGATTGGTCATTTGGCTACTAGATATCCAAAGAAAGGCCCTAGATAGAAGTTTAAGAAGCTCAATAAGAAGGCTTACTATGTAAATGAAGAGGCTAGTATTTTAGATGATGAGTCAGAAGTAGAAGATTGTTTATTTTATGCCGAAGAAGACAAAAAACTAGAAATTGATATTTCTAACATTTGTGCTGAAGTTGATGATGTTATTGAGACTAATTTGTATGTTAAAAGGAGAAAAAATGAATGGTTGATTAATAGTGGTTATTTTCATCATATGATTGGAGATAAGAGTAAGTTTATGTCACTTGAAAAATACAATGGTGGTCTTGTTAGATTTGGTGATGATAAGACATTATATATTGTTGGTAAAGGCTATATTAATTTTTATGGAAAGAATAACAATGATAATGTCTATTATGTGAAGGGTTTGTGTCACAATATCTTGAGTTCTAGATAGATGTTTGAGAATAGATATGATGTTGTGTTCAATAATGGTAGATGTGAGATTTGGAAGAGATCTGGACCAGGGATTGTAGTTGGAAAAAAGATAGGAAGGAACATGTTCCATCTTGAAGGAGCTACAAAAGGATGATTTTTACTATCTTAGACCGATGATAGTCAAATTTGGCATCGAAGGATGTGCCACATCAATTTTGATAATTTGGTAAGAATAAGTTCATCACATGCAATAAGAGAGTTTCCTAGATTATGCAAGGATGTCAAGAAGGAAAGTAGAGGAGAGAATCATTTACCATAAAATAATACTCATCTATCTGTCTTCTAAAGCTAGTGCACACTGAACTTTGTGGTCCTATCAGAAAAATAAGTTTTCAAGTTGAGAGATACTTCATACTTTTTATTTATGATTATTCAAGGTTGAGTTGGATTGCATTTATAAGAGAAAAACTAGAAGCATTTGAGAAGTTCAATATATTCAAGGCTAGAGTTGAAAATGAATTTGGTAAAAAGATTACATTTTTGAAATCTGACAAAGAAGGAGAGTTTACTTTGAATGAATTTGAACATTTTTGTGAGAAACATGGTATTAAGAGATAGTTTCTAGCGACTAGAACACCATCATAAAATGGTGTAGTGTAAAAGATGAATCAAACAATTCAGGAAGCAATAAGGATTATGTTGAAGGAAGCAAGTTTACTAGAAATTTACTGGAGAGAAGTAGTACAGATTGTTGTATACACAATAAACAAAGTTTTATACTAGATAAAATATGGAAAGACATCATATGGGATTTAGCATTGAAGAGCACCTACAATGAAGCATTTCAAGATTTTTGGAAGGATATGTTACATTTAGAAAGATGAAGACAATTTTGGAAAATTTGATATCATAGATGATGAAGGAATATTTATAGGATATTCTAAAAAGATAAAAGCATACTAGTGTTACAACAAGAGACTAAATAAGATTGTGGAAAGTGCGATTGTGAATGTTGATGAAGATCTTGAAAAGAATCTTGAAAAAAATATTAAATATTAATATAATAAAGAAGACAAAGGAAAATAGAATAAGAAAGAAGTGGAAGAGATAAAACTAACACTAACATATACAACTAAGAAACCAAGGTATGTATATAGAAAAATCATTCAGAGAATCATATTAGTGGTGATAAAAGTAGAGGGGTTGTTACTAGAAGTAGAGAAACACAAGGTCATACTTTGTTGTGTTTACTTTTGGAGGTTGAGTCTAAATATATAGAAGCATGAAATGATTAGATTTGGTTAAAGAAATGAAGGAAGAACTTGATTAGATTGAGAAAAATAAAAAATGGGAACTTGTGCCTAGATTGGCTGATAAGAATGTGATCGGTACAAAGTGGGTTTACCAAAACAAGCTGGATGAAAGTGGTAAAGTAATAAGGAATAAGGAAATGTTAGTATGCAAGGTTTACACTTAGATTACAAGAATTAATTTCAATGAGACTTATGGCCCTATTACCTGGATGGAGGAGATCTGTATATATTTATGAATTTCAAAGTTTATCATGTGGATGTCAAGTCAACATTCTTTATTGGGGAACTAAACCTGAAGAAGTTTACATTAAACTGTTACTCCTATTTTAGCATTAAAAGGATTTTCATTAGTATCAATTAGTTATTCAGTCGGTAAAGGGGACAAATAGGATATTTATTCAACCATACAAAGCCAATACACTAAGCAAAGTCAAGGCAAATCTCTAACATAACCAAACAAGGGTTTGATTGAGTACTCTCACCGAGTGACATACAATTACTGAGTACTGAGCTAGTGATCACCGAGCATTCATATGAGCCGAGAACTAGTTAATTACCGAATGGAGAATGCTATGATTACCAAGTAAAGAAGGAAATGACATAGTAATTTGAAATGGAACAAAAATCTATGCAAACGGTTCACATCGATCAGGAAAATGGTTTACCAAGATCGAGACATAATTAAATATGGATGTAATCATTAATTTGTTGATGATGATTCCTATGTAATGTTAGATCTAGGTTATTTTGTTACACTGTTGATCTTAGGTTTTCTCAGATATTGTAAACCCTAATTAGGTCAAGTTAGTTTGATATAAAATTGTAAAGATTTCATTATGAATAAGTATCATGAAGGAGTAGCCACACTAAGGACATTAGGAGATTAGAAAAAGGGTTTTTGACAAAAGGTTTATGAAAGAAGAATTCAATTTTTCAGAACACACACAAGGCTACTGAGTAGAATAGAAGGACACATACATCACAAGAAGGTGATATCTATTTGATATATTATAGATCTGAATCAAGCAAGATAGAGTTTCTATTTACAGATACATTTACTGTTACCTTTTAACCATTGTAACATAATTGAAATCTCTTAATAGAGTGGACTTAACTGTTCTTATGTAAATCTCTTAACCAAGCACATACATGTATTATGTTGTTAAAATAATTTAATCAGGTAGATCTAGTTGATCTAATTGTTACTCCTAATAGGGTAAGATCATCAAAAGTGATCATAATTTCATAGCCTTAACCGACATACTTTATTGTTGTAGTAGTGAAGATTTGTGGGTGTGATCCCCACCACAGTTTTAACCTTCTTACAAGGGTTTCTATGATACCAAAATATCTATGTCATGAGTATGAATTTTCATGAATGATTTATTGTTTATATTACATACAATTTACATTTTCAATTATTTGAATGTATGTTTCACAATGGATTCAGTCGGTTAATTGAGATCTACACTTGCAAAGTTTTTAGTCTTGAAAGTTTTGAGGGTACTGATGCACCCCTCCCCTCTCAGTAATTATCTTTCCATAATCCCAACAATTGGTATCAGAGCTAGATCTCTTTTTAAGGAAGTTTAATCACTAAAGAGGAAATATCTAAGAATGGAAAGATATAAGCTGGATAAGACTATTGAGAATGAAAGGTTACATATGCAAATCTTCATTGAACAATTCAAAGAAGCCAAAGAAGAACTGAAGAAGTTACTGGTCAAGATGAAGGATATGGCAATTCAATATAGCGAGACTGATTATCATGAAGAGGAGATAGATGATCCATTTGAGGCATTTGGATTTGGATCTAGTAGCATATCCCATGCATCTGAAGGAACCATATCAGATCTATTTGAAAAGAATCTATATCTTATTGAACAAGTGAAAGCTCTGCAGATCGGTCAAGAGACAAAAATGGTTAGGATGATTGATGTCATGAACAATGCAAGGAAAGAAGAAAAAGAAAGAAACTTGGATATTGAAGACAAGAAAAATGATTGATAAGTTACAAGAGAAGGAATCTGAGATACTGAGACTCATCGAGCATCACTTTGAAATCTCCAATCAGATGGTTGTCATAAGTTAGGAAGTCAACTGAGTAAACAATGAGATTAAAAGGAAACTAGAAGACATCGGTGAATTAAGAGAGGAAAATGAAAGACTGAAGAATGAGGTAAACATGCAACAACAACATAATGAGATGATCAAGAAAGCTAAAGATAGTACTAAAATAATAGATGAATTTCTGAAAAGTCAGAAAAGACTTGATAGAATAATTGGTTTAGGCTACATCGAGTAGAGAGAGTCATCAAGCCAAGCTGAACAGAAAAATACCTATGAAAATCCAAGGCCAAATAAGCTATCATGTTATCATTGTGGAAAACTGGACCACACATCAAATGTTTGTAGGAGTAAAGAAAAAGGTATTCTTAAATCCACTCCTAAGTTTAATGGTTATTGATATAACTGTAATAAGTATGGCCATCAGGAACATGAGTGCAGATCAAATTTGAATAGGACTCCCAAGAAACCTTACATGGAGAAACATTGTCACACTTGCAATATGCATGGACACATGTCACAAGAATGCAAGACAAATATGAAGCAAGTCTGGACATTGAAAGAACATAACAAAACATATCAACCGAGAAGGAAAGGTAATGCATATACTTGGGATTACAATACTTGGGTTAATTGCATAGAATGTGGACATATAGCAACAAATTGCATGAGAAAGAATTGGATATGAAGATCTCGTAATTGGACAAGTACTGGTATGGCATGTTTACACTATCACAAGGTTAGTCATTTAAGTAAGGATTGTAGAGACCAAGCACCAAAGACACAAACAAATGCAAATGTTAATAAAATTGAGGAAATCACGAGGATAAGAAATCAAATGTGGAGAAAAGCATCAAATGATAATGCTGGATCAGGCACTGTAGTCGGTGACACCTCATCCATTGGATTAGGTGACATCACCACCTCCACCTAAATAAAAAAGGTATGTATGGAACTAAATTTCAAATTGGTTATATTATACAATAATTCCTTATATATAGTGAATGCACACCAAATCAACATGAAATAAGATGCACTATGGGATTACATGTTTAGAGCTTAAACTGTGTACAATCGGTAAAAGCATAACCGAGTGAAAGTTTGCTAGTCGGTGAATATTGGCAAGGTTAATTGAGTCATGGTATCAACTAAGTAATATTTAAGTGTTGACCAAGCTAAGGACTTTGAAAGTATAAATCGAGTGCAACTGTGTTTACCTAGCTGTGGTAGGTAAAGCATTAAATGCAAAAGTATGAGCGAGAAATAAATTTTTTGGTATAAATACTCAATGAACTTAATCATTTTTCATATAGTGATTACAAAGAACAAGAGTGACTTTGAGAAGATTTGAGCAAAAAGATTTCAGAGCATTTTAGCTGAGATTTGAAGGATTTCCAAGCAAGTTATTCATGATTAAAAGTAAGTTTCGCATCCATCGAGCTATTTCACAGTATATTTGCAAAGCCCTAAATTTTAGAAATAATGACATCCTTGTCTAAGGTTATGAAATCCAAGTTTGAAAATGATAAGAAGGTTACTTTGATAAAATCCACAACCTATAATGAACCGAAGTACAAGCTACACCCTGAAATTGCTTCACAGATTGATCAAACCGGTGTGTTTTCATGTATTTCACCTAGGGTTTTATTGGATGAAGATATCTGTGCATACATCCACTAGAAACATGGTGAAATAGTGGATTTTGAGCTTCAATCCACCTTCTAGGAGTTAAGTGTTGATGGAAAGCTCAAGGATGAGCATAAACATTTGGAGGTGAAAGGTTTAATGAATGCCTTGTATTTCCTAAGAGAGTTCAAAATTGAATGGATTAGGGTTGTACCGAGCCAAGTGTATGAAGGGAAATTATGGTTGGATGAATCGATAAAAATCACAAGAGACATTATACATGTAGTCACTAGTTACCCTATTACTAACAAAGTAAAATCTATAAGAAGTGCATCGAGAACTGATGTTGAGAAGTTAACCAGAGCAAAATGGGATGACAGAGGTATGAGAGTCAACACAATTATTGATCTCGAGACAAGGCTCAATGCTTATGCAGTCAGTTATAAGATATTCCAATCAAGTAGGCCAAATAGTGTACCTTGTGGAGTGGTAGACATTGCCTACAAGATTGTAAAGAAAGGCTTTCAATTTGACCTAGCCGAGCTCTTACTGAAACAGTTGGAAGAAAATATCAGAACCATTAGGTTGACAAAGAAAAATACTTGTAATTTTGGTTCCCTACTGATTTGTATATTTTTATATGTGCAAAACTTCTTTCCCTTAGTTGGTAATGTTGACTGGGATGTTGACCGACCAGTCATTATGAAAATCAATGATTTTGTTCAAGGTTTGGGTTAGAATTTTTTTAGTGTTATGGATGTGTATTTTGAGAAATTTAAGGAAAGAATGCATCAAAGGAGTAGGATACCAGATCAGATGGTTGAAAAATTTAAGGATGACATCTGCTTCCTAGTGGACACCGACACCACTTTGATCAAGGTGGTTGAACCAAGGACTTCTTGGTTACCCTCTATGGGATATGAATTAGATATTGATCAAGCTTCCAAGTCAATATAGGCATTTTTGGCTGAGCCCAAAGATCCATAGGCAACTAGGTTCGATACCTATGAAGAGGCCAAAATAAGAATCAAGATGGATCTAATCAGAGTTAAGGTAAGTGTATACTAGGGAAAGTATCTTCATAGGATTAGTATTGACAATAATTAATATAAAAACTAAATAAACCACAAGATAAAAATATATTTAAGCTAGAAATTGACAATTAAGCATCCTATGGTTCTCTAACTAAGAATGTCAATGCAAAGCTCTCAGCAAGCCTCCATTAATGACAGTCCTAGAATGAGAAAGATAAATTATTAAAGCTAAAGCTTATTGTTCAATTAAATCTAAATTTCCTTTATAAACTCAAATTGCAAGAGGTTCAATGCAATTCTCAGATGTGTGGTTATTCATTATGAAGGAATTTGGTCTTCCTTTTATAGATTTTCCCAATGGTAGGGGGTGTAGTGTAGTTGATCATGATTAAGCCTTGGTTGAGTCTTTGGTTCCACCCTTTGAAGACAATGCAAAGTTTGTGTCCTCAAAGCTTGGGACAAGTAGACAAGATCAATGGACAAGATTCTTTTTCACTTTGAGTGATTGAGATTGAATTTGGCTTGATCCATACGAATGCCTTTCCTCAAATCCTATTGGTTGATTGAATTTCCTCCCTTTATGGTTGTTGAGGGAAATTAGGATTTATTAATTGATTTAAACTGATTTATTTAGCCATGTACCCCTTGAATGGGTTGAATTTGATTTAATTCAAAACTATACAATTAATTGATTTAATTGCACTTTGATTTGATTGGATTTGATTAAAATGCTCTCAATTTTGATTGATCTTGAATAAAGACTTGATTTTCATTTTGATTGGCTAATTATGCATTATGATTCAATTGATTCAATTATATCCTTGATTTGATTTGATTTGACTTGATTTATCATTGAATTGTCTTTGTCCATTTTTAGGTGATTACAAATGCCCTTCTTTGAGTTGACATGCGAAGCATGTCGATTCAAAGAATACTCTGATCTTGCTTGATGATAGGTCTTGATTCATTGATGATCAATCTTTGATGTTTGTTTGATCTCTTTCGATGGTTGATCCTTGATTTCTGATATTAGATTGATGCAGATTTGATCGATATGAAACTCTCAATTGATGTGGTCCTGATGATTGTTCTGATATGATGGTCATTCTGATGATGGATCCTCAATATGATGTTTGATTCGATGAAAGATCCTGATATGATGTTTGAATTTGATGATTGATCTTGATGTAATGCCCCATTCATTTGATTACGAAAAATTTCTTGATAAAAGCTTTCACTTTGATTTCATGATCAGTCTCTTGATTTTCGATGATGTTATTGCTGATGTTGATCTTGATGATATTGCTGTTGATGTTTATTTTGATGATCCGATGGTATGCCCCCTCATAAATAAAATAAAATTCAAATTGATTTGACCGTTGATTGTGTTTGGATGATGTTGGTCATTTTATATTTAATAAAGTTCAAATTTATACTGAATTTTATTTTATTTTCCGATTTCGTTGTGATGCTTGTTTCATTTCAAATGCCCCTGTTTCAATTATTCTGATGATAAAATCACTTTATTAGGTCAATTTTGATGAAAATGGTCCTCTTTTAGGTCAAAGTTACCTCTTTTTAGGTCAAAAAGCTATATAAAAGGGTCAAAATCTCTTTTTTACTATTCATTTTTACCTTTCACTTTTGACTTTTACCCTCTCTGCACTTTTGACTTTCCACGATGTCTATCCCTCTTCGCAAGCATCGATTCAAGAAATGCCACTGGTATCAGCGTCTTCCTAGCTTAGGACCTCCGATGAGTCTATGTACCTCTTTGTTTTTTCTATTTTTGCATTTATTTCACCTTTTTCTAAATTTTTCATGGTAATTAGCCCTTTTTTTCTCAAATGGGCACTTTTGCCTGATTTAAGGGCACTTTTGCCCTTGAAAGTGTGCTTCCACACTTATATTATGCACTTTCACAAATCGGTTCAGTGCTTTTGCTCGTCAAACTGATGCCCTTTCCCGCTTTTGCAATGTTCTTGTGCACTTTCAATCATGATTGTCGCTTTTACAACTTTTAATAGTGCTTCCACTATATATTTGGGCGCTTTTGATTTTTTTCACTTTTGCACTATTAATATGCACTTTTACTCTACAAAATTTTTGAATTTTGTTCAAGTCCATTTTGGCACTTTTCTTCCACGTCATCGATTTGTTGATAGGTTAAGTTCCCAATCTTGATATTTTCAACAAGTTGTAATATGACAGTTAGGAATCAGTTATAGTTAGGATATCATCTGTCAATCTAGATTCAAATGATGGGTGAGGATAAAATTTCTGTTCTATCTGAGTAGAAACATGAAATTTGATTGTGGTTTGATAGGTTTATATAAATTTTTGATTGACTTAGGATAGTCCAAGTAATTTTTGATTTCAATGCTGATGTGTTTGAACTTGCTTTTTGTAGGAGGATCTTAGGTCTTTAGATATCCATGGTTCATATCCTTTGTCATGGGATATGATACCTAATTTGAGTGCTGCTAACCGTCATCACATTATTCAGTGTGGCTTGTCTTTTCTACTTTATCTTCCTTGATTCCATGTGAATCAGGGTCTCATTACTACTATGGCTGAGCGTTGGCACTTAGACCATAACACCTTTCATCTTCCCATGGGGGAGATGATGATTACACCAGAGGATGTATATCATATTCTATAGTTTTTGACTTGAGGAGAGCTCATGTACTATGATACTATTCATGATGGCTTAGCTTGTCGATGAGTCTTTGGTGATCCTTCTATTGGTGATCAGCATATCCAGTGGGATCAGTTCATTTCATTCCCTATTTTACCAGCTATTCTAGGTACTCTGATTAGTGGTTTCCTACTTCTTGATAGGCATGGACATGGATTTTCCATTGGGTGGGGTCCCATTCTAGAGGATTTGATGGTAGATCCTCGTCAGTTCGACTGGGGTTCTTATTTGCTAGCTCAGTTATATCATGAGTTACATACTGTTGTATATAGACACTCGACCACTTTGACTACGAGAGCTATTTTGTTACAACTTTGGACTTGGGAGAACCTCCCAGTGACATGTCTTGTGATAGCACAGGATCATCAGCCGGGTTGGTATTTTGCCTAGATGTACAGTGGTATTATTATCTAGACCCACATGGGTAAGCTGGATTATTGGTGATGTCAAATTGATGACATGGATACTATCATTTGGAGGCCTTATCTTAGTTGTGAGGCTTGGCCAAAAGATGATGGCGAGCTTCCGTACATGTTCTACCCTCGCCAGATGATCGACCATTCTACATTTGTTATCGAGAGATTCTACTTCCACCATGTTTTCTGTTAGTATGAGAGTGTTCAGGATATGCCACAGGGCATAGCTATGTATGCTCGTGTGCAGGCCGAGAGGTCATTATGGGGCCCTTGTGTAGATTTTTCTATAGCTGTTCAAGAGATACAAGAGATTGGGTATCATCCTTGGTCTCCTAGATCACAGGTTATGGATGCTGGTATTATTGATGAGTATGGGGCCTAGTTACATCGATATCCTTTTCCTAGGTTTATAGATCTTGCTGAGAGGATTCCCACCATTGATGAGTTATTAGATGGGGATGACGGTGCTGGTGGAGATGGTAATGATGATGGAAATGATGGGGATGATGGTGAAGGTGGTGGTAGGGGTCAACATGGATGACGGGGTTGTCATGGAGCTAGAGTAGGTCAAGTATAGATGCCAGTGTTAGCTGCTGCTCCTATTCCTCCTAGGGGTGGTGATCAGGGTAGAGGTGGATGGGTTGACATGCTTTTGCATCAGGTTACTAGAGATCCTACACAGAGGCCTCGAGCTAGATGACATAGAGAGATGGATGCAGATATAGCACAGGTTTTACTTGATCGGGCACATGGTCCTCCTACTCAGTTGGTTGTTCCTCCTTTTGTTCCTCCTGTTATTCCGCAGGCTCCTTCAGCTCAGGCACATGCTTCTACCTTGATGCCTTCATCTTCTTTGCATCCATCTTCTTCTCGCTTTGTTCCATCTTTGAGTGATCCATCTTCTTCTATTCCACTTCCATAGTCTTCTGCAACTCAGGGTCATGCCCCAGCCTCAGCATTAGATGTTGCCTCTTTACAAATTTAGATATCATCTATTCAGTAGTAGGTTTCACAGATGAGCTCAATGATGCAGACTTTCATGGTTGCTATGAGCCAGCATGGATTACAGGCTAGTTCTAGTCGGCCTCCTGATAGTGCTCCTGATCATGATGGTACTGATGGTGTGGGTGACTCTATCAGTTGATTTCTCATGAGATATCTCTATTGTTTCATTTGTACTTTGATCTCCTTTCTATTGTTATGATCGAGACATTGGACCATTGTTGTGTCATTTTTGATCGATTAGATGTTGTTTATGTTGATACTTTGATGGACATTGATCTTTAGATATTGCTTTTATGATGATGTTATAGAATTTGATCTCTCATTCATTTATGATGATCATACCATGGACTATGATACTTTCTTTGATAGATTTGACTATATATGATGTGATTATGTGTTGGATACCATTTTCAAATGTTTTGGATGATATGTAGCTCTATATGATTTTATATTCTATATGCTTTGTTTTATGCTTTTTTAGAATGCACTTTTCAAATGTATGCAGATGTCCCAATGATGGTTAAATGATTGCCTCATGTATGACATAGAATAAATGAATGCAATGTGTAATGATATTACTTAATGATATTGATGTTTACAATGGATATTAGATGGATAATGAATTTGTTAAATGCATTTCCTTTGATATGTAATGTAATGATGAAATGATCTTTCAATGATATATGCAATATGTATGAATGGTACTATCATGGATGAGATGTTTTCAATGTTTAATGATCTTAATGGATGTATGAATGATTTCTTACTAATGCAATGCACTTAATGTATGCACCTTAAATGAGATGAATGTAATCTAATGATAATGCCTTAATGCAATGCACCTAAGAATTCAAATGTGAGACACATATAAATATATGCAAAGTAAAATGAGGATGACTTATTGTAATTTTAACTAATGCAAGTGAACTATTGAAATGCACTTTGTTTTTGATTCTAGTTTTTGATTTCCAACACACTCGATCCTATATAGTTAGTTTTTTGATGATCTTTTGATTTGTGATTTGCATACACCCCCTTTTTATTTTCCTCTTGCAAATTAAGCTAAGAAAGGAAAAACAATATATACAATGCACTTAATCTAAGATGAATGCAACTAATTGCCATTATTCAAAATTTGGAGCTTATAATCATCATTGAGCATTTTTGGAATCCCGTTTTAGTACAACCATCACTAGTTCAACTATGATGATATGAATACTTTTTGCACCTCTTTATTTGCTTTCCCATCTCTCTTTGGTATGACTATCACTGATTGAAGCCAATCATGAGAGTGCAAATACCGATTTTGTCAGATTTATGTTGCAAGTGGATTTTGGTATTATGATATTGAAGATCAAAATAGCCAAGGTATCCTTTTGCATAAACAAGAAGAAATCTTAGTTTTATCCTATGTACAAGTCCTCAATGATTCTTTGATGATCATGTCCTTAGACAAATAATACATGATTTCAAACTTTGATTTTTAGACAGTCATTCAAAAATCAAGAAAAATATCATCCTTTCATCATAGCTTGTCTAGTCTAAAACTTTCATCGATTCACTAGAAAGACATGATTTCATCAATTGAGTCAACACTTAGAAAAATTTTGCAATGTTTTTCAAATCCATATTTCAAGTGTAGTTCCATCCATTTCATACTTTTAATCCTGATAAAGATAAGGTCATTTCAGTTCTTGGATCAAGTTTTGTGTTCAGGTTCAAATTGGATTAGGATGTAGATTTGATTAAGTGTTCCTCTTTTGAATTTGATGAATTGATTCCATGATTGAATAAAGCTTGTTTTGATGAATCATTTCTCCTTTTGAGTAGATTTCCCCTAGTTTGATATTGATTTCATTTGTGGGACTTATGACAATTTGCAGATTATGTGACCAAAATCTTGAGGTACTTGCAAATGCAACTGTGGGGTTTTATTATGCAATATATACAAATGCTGGCGAATGCAATATGTACAAGGTGACCTTCTAGGTATGCGACTAACTTGGACTTTCAATGGTGTCTATTTACTAGGTTTTCACATATTGAATGAATCTAGCTCTTTTTTCTATTTTTAAAGCTTTTCTCTTTTTTTGCTACCAAGGTGCCTATTTGCTAGGTTTTCACCAAGGCACTTTTTCTCTTTTTCTCTTTTTTTTCTCTTTTTTTCTTTTTCAATTTTTTTAAAAATATCATCAAGGTGCCTATTTTCTAGGTTTTCACCAAGACAACATCTTTTTGAGGATCATATATGAATGTTTTTATGTTCTTCATGCTCAATTTTCCACTATTTTTGATCTTTTCTGCTTTTCAAAAGTTTTTGGTATTTTTAGGATCTCTTTTGATTATGTACAATAAATATGATGCTCCTCATTTGATACTCTTTATACTCTTTCATCTATCTCATGTATAGAACCTCTTGGGATGTATGCTATTAATAGGTTCTTGTAGCTCCTCTCCATCACAATATGCTAACTTGTAGTGCCGGTCCCAAAGTTTTCAACAATGATAAATGATCCTAACCAGTTTGCTTCCCACTTTCCTTTCTTTTACCTTTCTACTTGGTTCTTGGGATTCTCTCACAAAACTAGGTCACCTATTTGAAATGTTCTTGCCTTGATGTGCTTATTGTAAGTCCTTGACATTCTATTCTAGTACACCTTCAAATGATCAAATGCTTGCTTCTGTTTCTCATCTAGGAGTTCTAGTTCTTGCAACCTAGCAACCCTATAGTCTTCCTCATTTATTAAACCATGCATAGATATTCTCAAAGATGGAAGTTCTACCTCCAAAGGCAAAACTACTTCTATTCCAAAGACTAAGGAAAAAGATGTAGCTCCTGTTAGCGTTCTTATGCTTGTTCTATAAGCCCATAAGGTTGGGTTTATTTTGATGTGCCAATCTCTACCTGAATTGTCCACCGTTCTCTTCAAATTTTTAAAAATGTTTTTATTTGTCACTTCGGCTTGTCCATTACCTTAGGGGTAATAGATTGAAGAAGAATGATGAATCATGTGAAATTTTGTACATAATTCCTTTAGGTCTTTGTTCTTGAAATGCTTTGCATTATCTGTTATGATAGCATGAGGTATGCCATATCTACAAATAATGTGATTGAGGATAAACAAAGATATCTAATTTCTTGTTGCAGTTGATAAGGGTACAACTTCCACCCACTTGGTAAAGTATTCTATTGCTGTGATGATGAATTTATGACCATTTGAGGATGGTGGATAAATCATGCCTATTAAGTCTAAACCCCATTGATAGAATGGCCAAGGTGTTTTCATCAGATGAAGTTCTTGTGCGGGCACATGTATCAAGTTTCCATGGAATTGACACTTTCTACAAGTTTTGGCAAAGTTACAAGTGTCTTTCTCTATCGTAGGCCAAAAATATCCTATCCTAAGAAGTTTCTTAGCTAAGGTTAATCCATTCGAGTGTGACCCACAAATTCCTTCTTGGATTTATCATAAGGCTATGTTTGATTCCTCTTCTTCTAAACATCTAAGGAGCATTCCGTCTAGACTTTTGCGATACAATGTTTTAGAAATTATACTATATCGGGCGGCTTGGCGAATGAAGCTTTTCTTTTGATTCCTGGTTTGGTCTATGGGAAAGATTTGATCTTTCAAGTAAGTGTAAATAGGTCCATACCAAGGTGATTCATTTGTAGTTAGCAAGAAAATGGTATAAGGGTGGGTAGGGTCAAACGTGGATTGATCCACTTCTTCTACCAAGAATTCATATTTGGCACTCTGATCAGGCATTTGTAGAAGTGAAGCCAAAGTTTCCATCACATCTGCTACTTTTTGCTTTTCTCTTGGCACTTTCTCAAATGTAATAAGTATGAAATACTTCTTAAGATTGTCCACCATGTTTTTGTAGGGTACCAATTTGTCATCTTTTGTTTGATATTCCTCATTGACTTGATTTATGACTAATTGTGAATCTCCATAAACCTTTAGTTCTGTTACTTTCCATTCTAATGCCAACTTGATTCCAATAATCAAGGCTTCATATTCGGCTATATTATTGGTGCATGGAAATATAAATTTATAGGACTTGGGAATAGTAGAGCCTTGAGGAGTGATTAGAAGTATGCCTGCTCCTAATCCATGATGAGTGTATGAACCATCAAAATAAAGTTGCCATGTTTTTGCCTCAACATTCACAATCTCTGAATCCGAGAATTCCACTTGGATGGGATGATCATCTTGGAGTGGTGCTTCTACTAACTGGTCAGCAATAAATTTCCCTTTGATTGATTTTCTATCAACATATTCTATGTCAAATTCACTTAGTACCATAACCCACTTTGCTAGCCTTCCATTCAATGTTGTTTTACTAAGTAGATACTTCAAAGGGTCAATTTTGGCAATGAGCCTTATCTTGTGGGCTAGCATATAATGGCATAATTTTTGGAAGCAAAAACTATGGCCAAGCATGCCCTTTCCATGAATGTATAGTTAAGCTCGTATTTGACCAAGGCTCTACTTATGTAGTAAATTTCCTTTTCTTTTCTTGTTTCATCCTCTTGTGCTAAAAGTGCCCCCAATGAATTTTCTGTTGTTGAAATGTATAAGATCAAGGGCTTGCCTCTAATAGGTGGCATCAAGATTGGTGGATTCATAAGATATTTCTTTAATAGATTAAAGGCTTCTTCACACTTTTCATCCCATTTGAAAATTGTATCTTTATGCAAAAGTTGGGTGAAATTATGACATTTTTCAGCTAATTGGGAGATAAATCTCATGATGGATTGTATTCTTCCTTGTAAAGATCTCATCTGGCTAATGTTTTTAGGTGCTTCCATTTCCATGATAGCCTTTACTTTTGTGGGATCCACCTCTATCCCTTTTGCAGATACAATATAGCCTAATAGCTTGCCGGATTGGACTCCAAATGCACATTTCTTTGGATTAAGTCTCACTTTGAATTCTTCTAGCCTTTCAAAATTTTTTGCCAAAATTGGTACGTGCTCTTTTCTTGAGTGTGATTTAGCTAATATATCATCCACATAATCCTCCATGAAATTATGCATCATATCATGAAATATTGTGGTCATTGCTCTTTGATAGGTCGCTCCAACATTCTTCAAGCCAAAAGGCATGACATTCCATCAAAAAGTACCCCATGCACATGTAAAGGAAATTTTATCTTGGTCTTCTGGTGCTATCTTTATCTAATTATATCCTCTAAATCCATCCATGAGTGAAAACATAGAGTGTCCCGTTGTTAGGTCCACAATGACATCAATACTTGGAAGTGGGAAATTGTCCTTAGGACATGCCAAGTTTAAGTCTCTAAAATCTATGCAGATTCTGATGGATTTGTCTGCTTTTGATACTGACACTATATTTGAGATCCATTGTGCATAATCAATGGCCCTTATAAATCCCACCTTCAATAGTTTTTCTAACTCTACTTTGACAAGTAGTGCTATATGAGGATGCATCTTCCTTAGCTTTTTCTTAACAAGTTTGGCTCCTTCCTTGATATTTAGATGATGCATTATCAGATTTGGGTCTAAACCCAGCATATCATCATAATACCATGTGAATTTGAATTGTTTTTCCTTAAAGAACTTGATGAATTCTGTTCTTTCTTCGCTAGATAGGGATGCCTCTAGGTGGATGATCTTTGGTTCTATTTTTGATCCAATGTTTATCTTTTCCGTTGGCTCAATTAAGATTGGAGATCTTTCTTCATAATGTTTTGGTAGAACATCCAAAATCCCTTCCTTAGGTGCTTCAATTGGGTTTTCACCTTTGGAAACATCCTTTATTTCTTTTTTTCTTTCTTTTGGATCTAATGTTGCCACAACATGGTTTACAACACTCGATTCTTTTCCTTTTCTATTTTTTTCATTTTTTCTTGGATTGAAAGTTTGGATGCTCCCTTTGATAATTTCTTCTTGATATTCTCTGATAGAAGAAGGTTCAACTGCATTGAGGTATTGGGACACCATGTTGTCATTTAAGAAAATTGGAAGGGTAGTTGGTTCAATGGAATTCCATTCAATTAGGTCCAGGTGGATGAGAGTCAATGGGTCAACACTTGGGTTTGTTTCAATTGGATTTATGGTGTATATCTCATTATTGGATGGTTCATACATTGTATCTTGAAAATCTCAAACATGGGCTTCATCTAAATGTTCTAAAGAAGAAGGATCAAAGTCCTCCTCACTAGACTCCTCTAGGGTTTCTGTTGGATAAAAATCATGTGGATTAAACCTAACGTTTGATTCTTCCATAGCAGGTCTCCATGAAGGAATGTATGGTTCACCTACCCATTGATTTATCTCTATTGCTATGCTTGGCACATCATTTAGGATCACTTGACTAGAACTAGATGCTTGATTTGAACTTGATTCTGTTATTGGTCCTTTATCTTTGGTAGAAGCATAGGTATGAATAACATCAATACCCTTATCTTGGCATGAATCATCAGATAAAGTCTCCCATTCTCATTCATTAGAATCCTCATCACTATGAGATTCTAATTGTAATATTTGATCATAAAGTTTGGGATAATGTTTTTGAGTGTATCCTTCCTCAAGATAACCTAATCCTATTTTCTCCTTGGAATCTCGCCATGTTGATTCTATGGGTTCAGTGAGCCCTTCATTCTTCATGCCCAAAGGTCCTTGACCTTTGTACCCCATCTTTTTCATGATTGAGAACCCTTTCCCATATTGATGTGTGGGAATGGTTACATTTTGGATATGTTTGACATGGGCACTTGATTCTTCATCTTTGTATAACTAGGTTAGGATTTCGTTGTCTTCTTCATCCATGGAAAATGATGTACTTTCCCTTACAAAGTTATCATTATATTTATAAGGTAGATTTGGAGGTATTCCAAAGGACTTGGATGATAAAGGTAAGTCCATCATAGATAAGGAGTATTCACCTACTCCTTTTTGCTTGATCTTACATTGCTTATAAAAATTCTTCATCATTTGGTCCATCTTTTGATAATGGGCCTCTTTAGTGTACACTTGGATAGATTTGGTATGATCTTCTCTTGGTTCTTCAATAATGTTATCCTCATTAACCTTCTCTTTTCCTTTAGTCGATGTAGTTAGGTTAATGAGTTTTGGTGTATCTTCAATAAAAACCTCTTCTTCCATCTTTTCTTTTCCTTTCAACAAGGGGATGCCTTTAGAATTTTGACCTTGCTCCATTTGGTTAGGTATAGACCCTTTAGCATTGTGTGGGACTGAGGAGTCATTGATAGGCTTGACATTATTACAATATTGGAATGGGTTTAGATCTCCACTTACCATTATCTCTTGCCCTAGATTTGGAAATTTTAGGCATTGATGATAAGTTGAAGGAACGGCTTGCATTTTGTGGATCCATGGCCTTCCTAGCAAGATATTGTAAGTCAACTTTAAGTCCTACACTTAGCATATGGTCTCTTTTTGCATGGGACCAACTCTTATGGGTAATACTATGAATCCTTTTGAGGCTCTTTCTTCATCATCACATGATTTTATGGTTATCTTTTTCTTAGGGTCAATGGCCTCCACAGAAAATCCTAGGGCTTTCACCAAGCTAAGGGTACAAATGTTTAGACCGGCTCCTCCATCTATAAGGACTCTTTTCACCCTATGCTTATGAATCAACACTTCTATGTGTAAAGGCAGATTTTGAGGATGATTAAGGGACATGTCATCTTGCTCAAAAAATGATAGGCAATGGGGTGCAATTAGGTGTCCTACCATATTTTGAAACTTGTCTACCTCCAAATTTAGAGGCACATTAGTTTCCAATAAGGCCTTCTCTAAGACATCTTTATGAATTGGTGATAGTTTGAGCAACTCAAGTATAGAGATTTGAGTGGGAGTTCTTTGTAATTGATCAACCAAGTTGTATTGTTTTGATGATGAGGTTGAAGCTTGGTTTGATAACAAAATCTTTGGAGTATTGGTAGGTAGGATAATTTTTGATGCTTGCCCCCTAGTGAAAACATTTGATGATGCTTCTCTTGATTTATCCTTCACTATGATAACATTTATGGTTTGATCCTCTAATGCAGGGTAGGGGTGGAGGATCCAATAATGGATAGTCCAAACCTACACTACTTATTATAAAAACAACAAGCATAATGAAATTCAACAATATGATGCTTCAAAATAGAAATTCATTCAACATATCCGACTGTAAGGCCTTCCGGGTTTCGGCCTATTACAATGAAATAACAAAGTATCAAAAAGATCTCGCAAGATCCAAGGAACCACTAACTAGTTTAGATCTAAAATAGGTAGCCTCTGATAGGAACAACTAACATAGGATCTAAACTTGTGCTCACAAGCCACCAAGCAACCTCTTGTTGTCCTAAGCCTGCAGGCCACTAGTTCTGCTACAAAGTCCCAAATTCGCAAATCTGCTTCTACTTTACTCTTCCATCATATCATGATGATCTAAATATTTACTAATGATCTAATGATCATCTACCACTCCACTTACTAACTACTAAACATCTACCCAAGATCTCAATATATAGCCAGCTAAGCCACAAGTCAGCCAGTCAGGCTTTAATTACAATATAGGTCCAATCTAAGGAAAGAAACCAAAACTAATGCAAGAATGATAAAAAATTAATGCACCTTTGGATTTAGGTCCACACATGACCCAAAAAAATTCCCTTAACTTCACAAGGCCCCATCTCATCACATGGAACTGCGCAAGAAGAAACACTCCACGTTTTGCATGAAAACTGCCAGAAAATAGGTCCCTGAGAAAAATGGCCATAACTTTTTACTAATAATGAATTAGAGCTTGTGATCTTGGAAAATGGTAGTAATTTAGGTCCTCTTAAAGGACCTAAGAGAACAAAGGATGATTCATTAAGGATCAACATCTCCACTACACGCAATCAGCTCCAAAACTACAGGAAAATACTGCTCCGACGGCAAGTAAAACAACTGTAACTTTGAAACAGTTCATCCAATATATCCAAAACCATGCCACCTAAAGAGCTATGACCTTAGAAATATCTTCCACATACATGAAGGAAAAAATACCTTTCATCGCATATGCCAAAGATCTCCATAGATCATCACAACATAGAAACTCAGAAAATTGCCAAAAACAAAGTATTACATCCCTCTACCAGGGAATTCCTCCAAGACTATGAAAGATCTTCAGGAACCCAAAATGCTCCTACATCAGACTACCCAGGTAAATAGAAATTATTTCCCATACTTTAATCTCAATAGAATTATCTGCAATAAACTTCATCTTCACCAAAGGCTTCCAAACCATCAGGGTCAAGAGAATAAATTGGAAAACCAACCATCTATGCTTCATCCATTCAAACATTAGGATCATATGAATCTCAAAAATCCAATCAACATACCACTGATCACCACAAAAAATCTCAGCAAAAAGAGTATCCAACTCCCCAATAAGTAGATCCAAAGTTAGATCCACATCAATATGAAATCCCTCATCATCAGCAACCCATCTCTGTAACTCATCACAAGACTCATTACTGTCAACCAACAATTCAAGTCCACAACCAAAAAATAGGATCTGCACCATAACACTAAAAAAAAGAAAGTCGAAAAAATCACCATAAAAAAGGTGTTTAATAATAGATAAATCATCACCAACAACAGTCTGATTATACCCAACCAGATGCTTTGCAATCTCCATGTCAGGCACAACCGACTGAACATGAAAACAAATCTTCTTACCAGCCTCAACAAGGTCAACCATAGTATCAGTAAACACAGGTATCTCAACAACAGTCACAAGTTTCTCTATAGGTTTCATGTCAGATTCCACCAACTAATCACAAAAACCAATATCACATACCTCTTCAACCTCTATACTATCACAAGAAATCTTGTTAAGATGTCTTCTCTCTCAGAATTTAGGCCAAAGCTGACCCAACTTCTCCATAAAGTTCCCTTCAAAGTGCAACCGCCTCTACTTGACAATCTGATTGCAAGATACCAGTTGCCTCCACACACTTGGAGATCTACTATTGATCTTCACAACCTGCCTCAATTTGGTGATCTGTTCACCCAAGGAAATCTTCATCTCTCACATCAAATATGCTCTCCTTAGAGGCATCTTCAAATCAAGGTCCTGGTGCAAACAACGTCAACTGATTTACACACTCAAGATATTCAAGCTCTGATACCACTTGACATAGGGTAGGGGTAGAGGATCTAATAATGGACAGTCCAAACCTACACTACTGGTTATAATAACAACAAGCATATTGGAATTCAACAATATGATGCTTCAAAATAGAAATTCATTCAACATGCCCGGCTATAAGGCCTTCCGGGTTTTGGCCTATTACAATGAAATAAAAAAGTATCAGAAAGATCTTGCAAGATCCAAGGAACCAATAACTAGTTTAGATCTGCAATAGCCAACCTTTGATAGGAACAACCATCATAGGATCTAAACTTGTGCTCGCAAGCCACCAAGCAACCTCTTGTTGTCCTAAGCTCGTAGACCACTAGTTTCGCTACAAAGTCCCAGATTCGCAAATCTGCTTCTACTCTACTCTTCCATCATATCATGATGATCTACATCTTTACTAATGATCTAATGATAATCTACCACTCCACTTAATGACTACTAAACATCTACCCAAGCTCTCAATATATAGCCAACTAAGCCACAAGTCGGCTTGTCAGGCTTTAATTACAATATAGGTCCAGTCTAAGGAAATAAACCAAAACTAATGAAAGAATGATAAAAAATTAATGTGCCTTTGGATTTAGGTCCACACATGACCCAAAAAAATTCCCTCAACTTTGCAAGGCCCCATCTCATCACATGGAACCACGCAAGAAGAAACACTCCATGTTTCGCATGAAAACTGCCAGAAAATAGGTCCCTGAGAAAAATGGCAATAAATTTTTAATCATAATTAATTAGGGCTTTCTCTCTTGGGAAATAGTATTAATTTAGGTCCTATTAAATTCCATAAGAGTGTAAAGGCTGGTTCATTAAGGATCAACATCACCACTACACGCAATCAGCTCCAAAACTACAGGAAAATACTACTCCGACGGCAAGTAAAACAACTGTAACTTTGAAATAGTTCATCCAATATCTCCCAAACCATGCCACCTCAAGAGTTGTGACCTTAGAAATATCTTCCACATACATCAAGGAACAAATAAATTTCATCACATATTCTAAAGATCTCCACAGATCATCACAACATAGAAACTCACAAAACCGCCAAAAACAAAGTATTGCATCCCTCTGCCAGGGAATTCCTCCAAGACTATGAAAGATCTTCAGGATCCCAAAATGCTCCTACATCATCCTCTTCCCTTAGAGTATTTATCATGTTATCATAAGTATGATCAAAGTTCACTTTCTCATTGCCTTTTTTTAAAATTTTGATTATCATTAGATGACTCACCCTTTTCATGATTCAAAAAGGGGTTCTTGAAGGTCGTATGATCCTCATTATTTTGAGGCCCTTCAATTTTAATGGTTCCATTGTCAATTAAGTCTTGCACCAAGTGTTTTAACCTCATGAATTCATTTTTTGGATGACCTCTATTTTGATGATATTCACATTGATGGGCATCATTCCACCAATGAGGCTTAACTTGAGGCTCATAATCTCTCATATCGGGTAATGTGATGACTTGATTGGCAACCAAGGTCCTTAATACATTCTCCAAAGGTTCACCTAAGTAGGTGAATTTCTTTTTGTTATAATTGGAGTAGGAGGGTTTTGACTTATTCCCATTAGTATTATTGTTGGAATTGTTATTGAAATTATTGGAATTAAATGGAGCTTTGTTTGATTGATTAACATTATTTGAAGAATTAGCTCCATATGGTAGGATAAAAGGGGTTGCCTTTAAATTGTGGGCCTCCCCAACTCCATCATTCACAAGGTTTTTGTTGTTATTCTTTATCCATGATTTAGATTTATCATTGTGATTGTTGGACCCTTGATTATTGAAATATTTAGGGACATAATTATTGTTGTTGCTGTTGTTATTGTTGTTGTTGTTATTGGATTTTTTTATCTTTAAATAATCTGGTTTCACCTCTCTTGACCAAAACATCCTCAATCTTAATCCCATTTTTGATGAGTTTTTCAAATGTTGGGGGACATTGAAGTTGTAATCAATAATTCATTTTTCGTGGTCAAATTGTTGGTGAATATTTCCATCTTCTCTTTCTTGGGGATACTTCATGGATACCTTGCAAAAATGATCCTCCATCTTTGTAGGAATCCTAGGAAGGATTCTCCATCTTTCTATTTGGTATCACACAACTTGAGCATTGTGATTTCATGCTCAATGTTATAAGAGTAATGGGTTACGAACTTGGAGGCTAGCTCCTCAAAGGTCTTTATTCCTTGGGGTAGTTTTGAAAACCACTCCATTGCAGGACCTCCTAAGCTTCTAGGAAAGAGTCTCATTAGATATGTATCATTGTGCATGAACTCTATGCTTAAGGTGCAAAACTCTCTTAGATGATCCCGTGGTTCTGTTTTACCCATATACTTATCATATTTAGGAAAAATGGTATTGAAGGGAAAAGATACCATAACTAGGCTTTTGTCAAATGGGAAAGGACACAAAGCTTCAATGGAAAAGGCTTTAGGTTTAGCTGCTTTCTTCATGGTGTCAATTTTTTCTTGGAAGGCCTTTATCTACCTAGTCATAACATTCATGGGGTCATCTTGTTGTTGGTCTTTCTTGAGTTGGTCAATATCAAAATCATAAGGAAGCTTTACTCCCTTTTGGACTAGGTTTAGATAAAAATATCTATCAATTTCTCCATGACCTCTAAGAATTCTAGATCTTGGGAATCTCTCTCAACTTTTTCTTCAAGTGTTTTTTTAGGATTATGATTGGCATTGTTGGTGTTGTGATTATGATATGCCGAGTTTCTATCCATCTCTCCAAGTCTTTGTTCAAATAGGTTTGGAAAAATTTCTTCTTGATTAGGATATTTGAAAAGAATTTGGTATTCAAATTCTTGTCCTTCATTTTCAAAAAGAGTGCTATCTCCTTGTAATGATACCCTACATGTGTGAGACCGCGTGGAAACCGACATCCAACAAGGGTTTGATTTAAAGTGATCCTTGATTCAAGAATTGTTGATTTTTAAATTGGAGAAATAAAAAATATAAGATGAATTTTCAATGGATATATCTCTCACTTGTTTATGTATTTCAAACACAAAAATCACGCATTCACTTGTCTCTTTTTACCCACTTAACACAAAATTTTTGATTTGAAGAACGTTATCATGGTTTTGCACAAAAAGACACTTCAAGCACCTACCTAGCACAAGATTTGGTTCATAAACATGGCTCTAAAAGATGGTCTTGCTATTTTATCAAGAATTTAATGTAGATTCCATTCAAAATGGACTTTAAATTTTCATCCCCCAAGTATGTTAAGGGGCTTCCCACATGTACAAAAGTACGATTTGGTGCAATCCGTGAGGACTACTAGAGGAAGTTCAAAAAATTTAAAATCCTTTAATTGTCACACACCCCATTAAGGATGCATGCATTTCATTTTATAGTGGGTTGGATTCTCACAGCAAAAGCAAGTGTATCCCACTTTGGCCTGTCCCTCTCACCGGCCTCGTTAAGGCAAATTATTGGGAGGCGAGCCCACTAATGTTCTAGCATGTTCATGTTAAAGCAAGGAAATGGAGTTAAGGTCAAGCTTTTGGGAATTTGGTTCACAAAAAGGTGAAGAGCATATCCCTAACTTTTACTTTAGTTCCCAAACACAATAAACAATGTTCAATTGATTTCACCCACTAACTATAGGGATTTGAGTATTTCTACTCTCTTCCACAAACAAGGGGCTTTGATTTTATGTGCTTGATTCCTCAACCTTTCTTATTAATCAAAAAGTTCAACACCTTTGGCATTTTGATTCACTAGAAGAAGTGAAGAGCATAGGCCTAAATGCTAAACTTCCCAAACAAAGAGAGGTTGTTTGTAATTACTAGATTTTGAAATGCACCAATGCCACAATTTAAGGGAAAATATTGACTAGTTTGAGGCTTACCTTTTCCTTGTAGCTAACCAAAGTTAGGGGCATTTTTGTCTGATTTCATCATTTTTATCATTACCTTGGCAATAGCTCCTTTCCAAATGTGCTTTTCCACCAGCAAGTTAGTCAACACAAACAATCACAATGAGGGAAACCAAATTGAATTTGAAGAAGCAAAGTTTATGTATTGAACCTTAAACACCTTATTTGCAAATTTTAAGAAAAACTTGAACTAAGGAGTAAAAATCCAATTAAGAGATACAAATTTTGTCTTGTAAGCTTCTACAATTGTAAGATAATTTTGATATACCTAGTTTTCTTCCTCTTGTGACTCCTCAAGAACCGCTTTGATGTGAGCAAAGTTCTCCTTCTTGATCTTTTTAGCCAAAGCTTTACCTTTATGATTAAACTTACTCTCTAGTTTTCTCACCTTTTTGTGATCAGACATCCTATAGAACACAACAAATGATTTTACCAAAGTTAGATTAATCAGATTAACAATTTACGCAAAAGCGCTCTTGAAATAGTTAAAAGCACTATTTTATTACTTGAAAGTGTAGCTAATCAGATTAAAAGCACTACTTTAACTTTGTCAGAAAATGCAAAAGTGCACAAATAACTTGTAGAAGCGCTACATAATTGATTAAAGGTGGTAAAATAAAGGCAAAATCGCTCAGTAAAAGAATGAAAGTGCTCAGTAGTTAGGAGAAATGCACTGTCTATTAATGCAAAAGCACTGAAAGAATGAGAGATAGGAAATAGAAAGCTCAAAAGGGCTGTAGATTGGTGCAAATGCACACAACTTTGCCACAGAAGTGCTGGAACAATGATTGAAAGTGCCATTTAACTGAGCAAAAGCGCTGCTTAATCTGTCAAAAGCAACGTTTCCTAAAAAAGCTGAGAGTTAAACACCTACAAATTTTACAAAAATGATAAATTTCCAAACATTTAGCAAAGTGAAGCATTTTGCCCCATGGTGGGCACCATTTTGTATACTAGGGAAAGTATCTTCATAGGATTAGTATTGACAATAATTGATATAAAAATGAAATAAACCACAAGATAACAATATATTTAAGCTAGAAATTGACAATTAAGCATCCTATGGTTCTCTAACTAAGAATGTTAATGCAAAGCTTGCAACAAGCCTCCATTAATGACAGTCCTAGAATGAGAAAGATAAATGATTAAAGCTAAAGCTAATTGTTCAATTCCAAATGCTCAATTAAATCTAAATTGCCTTTCTAAACTCAAATTGCAAGAGGTTCAATGCAATTCTCAGATGTGTGGTTATTCATTATGAAGGAATTTGGTCTTCCTTTCATAGATTTTCCCAATGGTAGGGGGTGTAGTGTAGTTGATCATGATTAAGCCTTGGTTGAGTCTTTGGTTCCACCCTTTGAAGATAATGTAAAGTTTGTGTCCTCAAAGCTTGGGACAAGTAGACAAGATTCTTTTTCACTTTGAGTGATTGAGATTGAATTTGGCTTGATCCATGTGAATTCCTTTCCTCAAATCCTATTGGTTGATTGAATTTCCTCCCTTTATGGTTGTTGAGGGAAATTAGGATTTATTAATTGATTTATTTAACCATATACCCCTTGAATGGGTTGAATTTGATTTAATCCAAAACTATACAATTAATTGATTTAATTGCACTTTGATTTGATTGTATTTGATTAAAATGCTCTCAATTTTGATTGATCTTGAATAAAGACTTGATTTTCATTTTGATTGGCTAATTATGCATTGTGATTCAATTGATTCAATTATATCCTTTATTTTCTTTGATTTGACTTGATTTATCATTGAATTGTCTTTGTCCATTTTCAAGTGATTATAGTAAGTAAGAAATCAAAGAAGATGATGCATACATTGGTAAAATAGTTTAGTGATGAAGTTGAAGAAGAAGAGACATTAGAAGCTAATCTGGTTGAAGAGGAAACTAAGGAACAATTATTAATAAGGCATAGTGAACATTATTAGGAGGAGACTAAGTCTGACAAGGATATTCAAACTACATTGATCAAGGCCACAGGGAAGGGACAACAAAAAGAAGCACCTACATGAGCAAGGACAAGGTCCTCTATAGCTGCTTCTCTACCCTTGAAGAAAGGAGTAGTAAAAATATCAAGGCCAACTCCCACCAAGACCTATCAAAAGAAGAAGAGAGGTTCCCAAGCCACCTCCGAGCAACCTAAGAAGAGGAGAAGGTTGATAAGGGAAAAATATGCTGTTGATGAAGATGATGAAGAAAACAATCAAGATAAAATCAAAGTTTTGGTAAATAAAAGCCAATCAATAGATGAGCTAGCTGAGAACATAAAAGCAATAGGTAGACTTGCTCACCCTAAAATGATTTAGTATGTATATATGTCTACCAAGGATAAAAAAAAAGTTGAAGAAGAAATTATTCAAATGATGATAAAGTTCAAGAAAGTTCCTGCTGAATTTTCTAAGTGTATTCCTAAAGAATTGTATGAGAAAGTGTCATCTAGGTGGACATATGCCCTACACAATGAAAAGAAAATGAGGGAACATTCATTGATTTTGGCAATGCCTACTCTATTAGTTCCCGAGATAGAAGAGTTGATGAAACAATACTCTAAATGGTTTTTAGTAAAGGGTAGAGCCCTTAACATTTTGGCAGGTGATCTTGAAGAGGTTGATGAAAACAAAAAGCTTATATGGACTACAATTCTAAAAGCCTGAGCAGAAGAAGATCAACATTGACAATAATTCCTGAGAAGAAGAATAAGAAGAAAGGAAAATGAATTCACTCAGATGATGCCGATTTAGCCACCAAGGAGCCAATTGACTTATCTGACACTGAGGTAGAAGATGATACCATTGCTACTGATTTCTATCCAGTCGGATATAGAGAAGAATATAAATAGAATGCTCCTGAGTAGTTAATAATAGGGACACATGATGTATTAATTAAAGACATCACCAATGGAGATACTAATGACATAAATAATGGTGAAGATATAAATACTGCTATAGACAACACCGAGGAGAATGTACCTAGTGAGGCAACAACAAGTGAAATTATGGGTGACTTACCAATATTGGTACAAGAAGTTAAAATTGTAACACAAGGAACCCAAAGGCTCAACCCTTGAGAAACTAAAGGATACACCTGGGGGATAGGGTAAAATAGAGCAAAAATATTCCAATGAGCCTGAGAATACAGAGGTAGAAGCACAAGCACTAGAAGAGAATAAACTGGTAGAATTAACTACAACAAACACCATGAAAAATGCCCCAGGACAAGCTATCAAGACACTGGTCACTGAGAAAGCTAAGGAAGAAAGTGTGTCTACTGAGATAGAAAAGATAAATCTGGAGTCCAAAGCTCTCGTTCCTTATACTAAATCACCAACACCAGAGAAGAAGAAGAAGAAGAAGAAGCATGGTAAGGGTCCTGTCACACTTGATGAGGTTATTGAAATACCTGAATGTGACCTTAGGACATTAGACCTCAAGGCATTGAGAATATATGGGGAATTGTGCACAAGGAAGGCTACACAAGAGAAAATAAAAAAGGAAAATAAAAGTAAACAAATTTTGAAGGAAGTAAGAGATATTCTACTACAAGTAGTTCCTGAGATCAATGTTGATGAGGAAACTCACATCATTGATTAACTTGCAACTCTAACCAGTCATATAAATGCCCCTAATATAGATGCTAAGAAAAGAATGGAGGAGCAGGCAGAAGCAAAGATTCAATCAAAATTAGCTAAGAAAATAAGCTAGGAAGTGACAATTAATAAGGTTAAGCTCTGATAGGTTATTACTGAGCTTGAAACCATAATTCAAAGGATAATACAAATTTTGTTCAAATTATGCACCATGGACCAATTCACTACCGAGGTTAGTGAAAAGCTCAAGAAAATTGATGAAGAAATTAAGGTCAGTGCAAATAATTCTCTAACCGAGCCAACTGCTTTTCATAAGAATATTTCAAAGGTTCAAGAACTTCAACAGTTGAGAAATGATTTGAGGAAGTAAGAAGATAAAATAAGTGATCAAATCACCGAGCTTCAGGCTGAGTTGCTTCCACATCTGAAGATCATGGAGTGTCATGTCAATAAGGAAAAAGCTATAGTTGCCACCCCAGAAATCTTTGTGCTAGAAAATATTTTTGACATGCATGCACAAGTCAGTTTAGAGCAAATTGCTCCTGAAAACCTAAAAGAGGAATGGGAAAACCTCTTGGATTCACTCAAGAGAACCCATCAGCATATTTTTGATAAATTGTAAGTACATTATCTTTTGTTTGGCATTAATTTCAAAAAGGGGGAAAGTCTATGTATATAAATTATATTTATGCCATTCACACTGAAAGCATGCACAAAGGGGGAGTCAGTATATATTCTTGGAGTTTGTATATATTTGTTTTGGCAGTTGGTACATATACATAAGATTTTGATACTAATGCCAAAGGGGGAGAATGTTACTCCTATTTGAGCATTAAAAGGATTGTCATTAGTATCAATCAGTTATTTAGTTGGTAAAGGAGATAAATATGATAGTCGGTCAACCATACAAATCCTACACACTGAGAAAAGTAAAGGTAGATCTCTAAGATAACCAAACAAGGGTTTGACCGAGTACTCTTACCGAGCTACAGACAATTACCGAGTACCGAGCTAGTGATCACCGAGCGACAGACAATTACCGAGTACTGAGCTAGTGATCACTGAGCATTCATATGAATTAAGCACCAATTAATTATTGAATGGAGAATGTTATGATTACCGAGAAAAGTAGGAAATGACATAGTAATATGAAATGACACAAACATCTATGCAAATGGTTCACACCGATCAGGAAAATGGTTTACCAAGATTGAGACATAATTAAATATGGTTTACCGTTGATCTTAGGTTTTCTAAGATATTGTAAACCCTAATTAGGTCAAGTTAGTTTGATATAAAATTGTAAAGATGTCATTATGAACAAGTATCATGAAGGAGTAGCTGCACTAAGGACATCAGGAGATCAGACGAAGGGTTTTTGATAGAAGGTTTATGAAAGAAGAATTCAGTTTTTCAGAACACACACAAGGCTACCAAGTAGAACAAAAGGACACATACATCACAAGAAGGTGATATGTATTTGATATATTATAAATATGAATCAGGCAAGATAGAGTTTCTATTTATAAATACATTTACTATTACCTTTTAACCATTTTAGAAGAATTGAAATCTCTTAACATAGTGGACTTGACCATTCTTATGTAAATCTCTTAACCGAGTACACACATGTATTGTGTTGTTAAAATCCTTTAACTAGGCAGATCTAGTCGATTTAATTTTTTACTCCTAACATGGTAAGATTATCAGAAGTGATCACAAATTTGTAGCCTTGACCGACATACTTTATTGCTGCAGTAGTGAAGATTTGTGGGTGTCATCCCCATCACAATTTTTACCTTCTTACAAGGGTTTCTATGATACCAAAATATCTGTGTCATGAGTATGAATTTTCATGAATCATTTATTATTTAGATTACATGCAATTTACATTTTCAATTATTTGAATGTATGTTTCAAATAATGGATTCAGTGAGTTAATTGATATCTACACTTGCTAAGTTTTTAGTCTTGAAAGTTTTGAGGGTACTGATTCACCCCTCCCCTCTCAGTACTTATCATTCCATAATCCCAACATAAAAAACTAGAAGGATCCAAATCAGAAGAGGACCCAGATGCAGTATGCAAATTGAAGAAGGCATTCTATGGGTTGAAGTAGGCATTGAGAGATTGGTATGGAAGATTAGATATGTATTTGATTGGTCAAGGATTTCATAAAGGTTCTATGGATAGTAACTTGTATTACAAGATTTATTCAGATTAGATTTTGATTGTTATTGTGTACGTTGATGATATCATTTTTGGAGGAAAAGGTAACTTGTGAAAGATATTTATAGAGGAGATGTAGAAGGAGTTTGAAATGTCCATGATTGAAGAGTTGTAGGTAACTCAGAGTACTAAAGGAATTTTCATTTCTCATTCCAAGTATGTTAAGGAACTATTGAAGAAGTTTGGTTTGAAAAATTCTAAATCAATATGTACTCCCATTGTTATCGACTAAAAGTTGATGAAGGAGGAAAAAAGATGCAAGTAAATATAGATTAATAATTAGAGGATTATTGTACTTGACTATTACTAGAATAGTTATTATGTATGTAGTATGTTTGGCAACCATATTTTAGCAAGAATCGAAAGAGTCACATATTATGTTAGTAGAAAATATCTTTAGATATTTTAAGGGGAAAAAGGAGCTTGGTTAATGGTATCCAAAAAATTCATGTTGAAAACTTATATTTATGTAGACTAGTGAGATTTTTTGGATAACTATAGAAGCACTAGTGGTGGAACTTACTTTCTTGGCTCTCAGTTAGTTTCTTGGTCAAGAAAGAAGCATGATTCTATAACACTATCAACTACTACATTAGAGTACATTGTAGCATCATTATGTTTTACTCATGCATTATGGATGAAACACACTTTTAAGGATATAGGTTTAACTTTTGATGAGCCAATTTAAATCATGTGTGATAATACTAGTGTTATAAACATTTCAAAGAATCTAGTGCAAGATTCTAAAATGAAGCATATGTTAATATGATTTAGAACAATAGAGAGGGGGGGTGAATCAATTGTTCTTAGGTCCAGATGTATAAATAAAACTTTCAAACACTTCAACAATCTCAGATCTAATAACCAACACTACTCAGTCATTAAAGAAATGTATACCAAAAACATATGACAATGCAGTCCACCATCCAATAGTATTTAACTTGCAAAACACAGATTTGTTCACACCAAAACATTCACACAAGTTTGACACCAGGATTTATAGTAGAAACCCAATTTGGGAAAAACCACTTTGTAACATGTTACTGATATTTTCACTCTTATGAAGTGAGCTATGTGAAAAGCCAACCCTATCAAAGGTTTACAAAACAGACTGTTAAGTGTGACCCTATTAAAGGATTTCAACCACCTTGTTAGGAGTGCATCTTGTTAGAGGACTTAAGTACATTCCATTAGAATGCAACCTTGATTAAAGGATTTATACAATGATTGTTAGGTCAAACTTGATTAAAGGATTTTGACTAATACAATGGTTAGAAAGTAGCAGTAGTATTTGATCTGAAAAACATACAACTCACTTTGAAAATAACAGATCCAATTCTGTACATATATGCTGGCTTACTGACTGAGTACCATTTCCATCTCCATCACTGATCTGCTTAGAAATCCCTTCAAGCAATCAAAACTCTGATCAAATCCTTCACCTTCAGCCTTTCTGCTTAGACTTATCAGTCAATAACATCAACAACTCTAGCATCTTCTTTCAACCTCATACTTAGGTTTCCTTTATACCTCTTCAATAGATAGATCTCCCTTTTGCATCTTAATCTCCTCCGTAGATCTTAGGTTTAGGTCATATTCATCGAATCCTTCCAACATTTAAGTTCTTCATCCATCCCTTTAGAAACATCTTCAATCTCCTTAATGGAATCATAATAAAATGGTTTAATGTGCATTAAACAATCCATACAATTTATTAATAAAATCAACATGATTTACATAATCCAAGAATTCAACTATGTTGGCTAGGAATCTAAATTCTTCCTCAAATGTAAATTACTGATGCTCGGTCAATACTATGTTCAATTCCTTGGTCATCATTGCATAACTCGATCATCTATTAAAAACACCTTCCTTGGCTAATGCTGTCACTTGGCATAAACTAATGTTCGGTCAACACTAAACTTACTCAACATATACTGGCTCTCAGTTAACACTAACATCACTCGGCTTAAACTATATTTCTTCACTTTTGCTCGGTTAAGCCTACTTGTTCAGTCTTGCTTCTTACTTAGATAAACAATACATTTTCTTATCATTGTGCCATATAATCAAGTACTCATTGAAGTATCAAATAACTCAACCTTTCTCTAGGTTCTATTGTTATCACCCTTGCCCTAATCCTTCTCATCAACTGATAGATATAGTACTATATTAGATAGAAAAAGTCTTACCAGTTAAGGTTTGACATCAATGACAATACAACAATTGCTTCAATTGTAGTTTCCAACAGCATATATCTATTAGATATCACTTCTTGAGAGAGAAGGTGTTGGAAGGTGAAGTGAAGCTTGTGTATGTGCCTACAAAGGAGCAGATATATAACATATTTACAAAACCTTTTTTAAGGATACTTTTGAGTATCTCAAGGGAAGCTAGGTGTTCTAGCCCTTCTTAGTGTTCACTAGATGCACCAGTGTGTGCATTGGTTAAATAAATTACATGCTTATTATTTTCTAGATCAATTCTTAGTGACTTCCTCTCAGGGGGAGCATAATGAATTGCTAAGGGGGAGTTTTGGTCCCTTTTCATTGTTGTCAAAGGGGGAGAAGAAAAAAGAATTGGAGAACAATAAAGAACTTTGATGTTGATATCTTTTGACAGTAAGTTGTTTTCTTTGTTATTGATGAATGCTTCCATCAATGATAAAAGGAGAGATTGTTAGAATTTGAAGTTGATATTATCCATTTTTTTAAACCATTAATAGTTTTTGTTAATGTCAACATATCTAATGTATAGAGGATATTTATTCATGATTTGGTTGTTTTTCTATATTGGTTGATGTGTACTGATATCCTTGGTGTATCAGTGGAATGGTTCACCAAAGGATATTCTTTAAATGTTTATTCTTATCCATTTTAGTGGTGGTTTTGTTTTATGTGCAACATATGGTGGATCAATTGTTTTGGGTTTGGTCCTATTTGGAGCTTCATCATTTATGTTTTGGTCCCAGTAGCTATTGTGTAATGTGTTGATCTTATTTGTTGGTACCAAAAGTCTTGGAGATGGTGTATCATCTTGATATGGATGAGGCATCTTGTATTGAGTGAGGTGGTCTATGTTTCATTCCTTACCACCATGAGAATATTTTGGTGTGACATATTTATAATTAGTTTAGGCCAACTTGGTTGATGACATCAAGAAGTATAAGAAGCATGATATTTTTTGGTTTTTGTGTGGCTTGTATGATGCTATGTATGCAAAGTGAATGTGAATTTGACAAAATAAGATTTGTGTGTTGATCTCATGTGTGGATGCAATCGAGAGTAGATTGATATATCATTTATCTATTGTAGAGTATTAGTGGCAATGATCTCAGTGGTGTATTCATTATGATTTCTTATATTCTGGTACTGAGACCATTTATTTTGGTAGTGAGCCTATTTGTATTGGCAATTAGCCATATTCATATCTCAAGGTAGTTATCTTGACCAATAGTGATCCAACCAGTAGAGATCCAAAATGTAGTGAGAAAATCAATAGTGAGCCTTTGTAGAAATCACCTTAACCAATGTTTCATTTCATGAGAATTAGCTTCTTCATGGTTTTTTCTAATTTATTTTTTAAAGTAAATTTTGGCATTCTTTGTGTTGATAGTTCCGTGCTTTCATGTTTAATTTTGTTAAATTTTCTTGATGTGGTTATCAGTAGAATAAAATATAATATTGATATAATCATCATTACCATTTGTATGGTTTGTAAGTTTATCAACACAGTAAAATTTTTATAAGGAGTTTGTGAATAACCGATTCACCCCCTCTCTCAGTTATTCAACTTGTCCAATATCTTCTCCTTGTCAATTCTAAGACAAAAAGGAATAAAAACCCTTCAAGCATGAATATTGCATTAGAATCTTTCAAGTGGTGTTAATGATACTGGTCTCGAGGTGGTTTTGTATTCTAATGTACCATATAAATTAGGAAAAGTAGTCTTTCTACATGATTCCCTTTTTATATTGCACAACATCAAACACAATGAAATCCCAGATTCTATGTATGAACATAAGACATATTTCAAGGGAAACATAGTATACCATGCAATATTAAAGCAATGGAAGGCACAAAGGAACAAAAAATAGGGATGCTACTAATGAGTTCAAAAATTATAAGGGTAATCATATAATTTTATGATTGATCAAATATAGAGTTACATCATTGATAGTATGTAGAGATATAGAAATATAAAATACAATCATAAGGAATCATTACTAGTCACATGAGATAGTGCCAAAATGCAAAATAGTTGATAATGAAATACAAGCACAGAGAGAATCTACAATTATTTAAGTAAAGATAGTGATATGAAGGTAATAGGACATCATAAAAAACAAAACCATTATTTGTATGAAATGAAAGGTGAGTGCAAGAACATGAATGCCAATGAAAAGATGGTTTAACTCTTTTTTTTTTCTTCACATAGAGATATCAAAGAGAGAAAGAAAACACCCATCAAGGGTTTCAAATAATTATGTCTCTACTATACAATAAGAATATAAAAGTTTCAAATACAAGTCACAGATCTCATATGCAGAACTCAAGCCTAGATGAGAGAAAGATAAGAAAACCAAATACAATGGTTTCAACATGTAAAGATACCACTGTGAAAAATTCTAGATAAGACCTCATTAAGTTCAAGAGGGCTTTGATTTATTTCATCCTTTCAAATACCCATGTCAAAAAGCACAGAAGGACCAAAACCCTCATAGATATTTTAATGCTTTTAGAAAATTCAGAGGTTTTTTCAATTGTTTGTAGCTATAGGTACAAAGTAAAGGAAATATGTAAAAGGAAATCCAAGACTTGAAAAAGGTGCACAAAATGAAAAAACCACAACTATGCAGGATGAATAGGAAAATCTAAAATAAACAAGGGTTTCAAATATGAAACTACTCCCTACAAAAAGAAAAGAAACCCTCAGTTCCTTAGTGCCATGGTCATCATATCAAAGCATAAAATGAGGGTTTTGAATAGTCAAGTGCAAAGATGGAATACTATAATCCACAATTTCATGTATCTATTTGCAATAGAGGATTACATATATGAAATATACACAGAGAAAAACATGACTTGCATAGAGTGAAATACATGGAGAAACTAGAACCTTTTTTTATGGTTTTCTTATACTGAAGAGGAACAAAAATAACACGATGATGAAAAAATGTCTTTATAATGCCCAAGATTTTCATAATGAACTCCATGAACTTTTAAAATATCTTTAACAAAAAATCACAACAAAATCCTAGCATCCTTCCTTGGCAACAAAGAGCATAGAATGATAAAATGAGAAATGAAAAGTAAAATATTTTTTAGGGATTTCTATACCTTAATATGTTCGATATGAAAAGGAATTTTCCTTTTATTTTTCATTTTAATTAAAACCCACCTAGTATTAAAGTTTGTCAAAAAATTTGCATTGAACTCAATGTAATGACTAAGTGATGTTGTTATTATCACTTAAGTATATTCATATGAAAACTAGGAGCTCACTCTCTTTAAGAGTTGTACATTTAATTTGCATTGATTTACTTCTAAAATGTTGGCTAAAGGTGATGTTGTTATAAATCCCTTTAGTTAATATTAGTTATGCTGCAAATAGATTATGATGTAATTATGGGTCAAAAGAGGAGTTAAGTAAAGTGACTAAAGATAGTTATAATTACAAGCATTGTGGGAGAAAAGAGGGAGTTTTGATGAGTTCATTGATAGTTATACTTTAGTTGAGGGCCCACATGGACTAAGCATGGGTAAAGAGAGATTTTGAGTTCACTTAACTCACATTATGATTAGTTTACCCCTATTTCATGCATTATTTTTATTCAAATCTACCAAAGGGGATATTTTGAAATTTTGGAAGAGAAGGTGTAGTTTAGTTTAGTTTCTAGTTCCACTTCAATTTCACCCCTTTTTGAAGTCTGACCTTTATATAAGATCTTGCATTGTATTATTTTCCTTATTTCTTTCTTCTTTGCTTTGTTTTGCTTTTGCAAATTCAAGCATGGGTATGGAGCTCATTTATTTTTAGATATTGTAGCAACATAAATTCCTTGGTTTTGAATAAAATAAGAGTGTTCCTTCTCATATTGGTGTAATTAGTGGTAGGTTTTGAGTTATATTTGATTTCTTGGTTTGGAAAACCCTATAATTATCTTGTTCAGGTATTTATTTTAGTGTATTTTAATTCATTGGTTTAGATTGCATGTTGTGTTATTAAGATTTAATAACTTAAATTGTGGAAACTTCATATTTTGTTTTAGAGATATTGAACCTTGAACCTTTATTTTAATTTGGTATATTGAATTATTTATTTGAGTTGTGAACAAAAAGGGTTTAATTCAAATTTATTGTAAGTTATCAGCTGTTAGGGGGTTTTGAAGATACTAAACATTCGATGCATCACCTTTTCAAGTTTTCTTTATATTTTAAGAAAGTTATTTCTCATTGTTTTCCTTGTTGCAAAGATAGTTTTAGGTGGTCATAAAGGTAAGCTGACCTATAATCTAGAAATTATTTTTCACTATACGCATATCCATAGGCCTAAAAATCATTCCATGTTTCACAAGATTGCTAAATGTTATAGTTTGGCATAAGGGTGCAATATTAGTGACAAAAAACATATTAATGAAAGAACATACTTTTAAAACTTCTTCCAATGGTCTCCCTCTCTAGGATGAACCATTGGAGAATGATGTTGATTATTCTCTTTATATGAATCTACCCTATGAGAGTCCTTTGGTGAAATATGATGATAATATGGAGAAGGAGGGTGATATATTTCCTAATTTCCTAAATGACACTTCCCCTCTTATCTATTTCAATAATCTTCCCTCTAGAGAGGAAATTTAATGAGTTGTTTTTTCGTTCTCCTAATATTTTTCATGAAAATGTTGGCAAGTGGTCAACATTGGATTTCATGTATGTGGTCATTTATGGAAAAACTTATCCCCATGACCACCACAAGATACAAGGACACATTCTTGCTAGGCTGCAATGTGAAAAATACCTAAGTTCACAATCAATCATAGGCTGACAGGTATAGTATTATGGATTGCAAAGATGTTACAGGATGAAATATGGCATGCAAAGTTACATGATGATGTATTAATGTATGGAATATTTCTATGTGTGAGAACACATGTTATGGTTGCATGGTTTCAAAGATACAACTCTCCGAGTACAGTTAAAGACAAAGAAAAAAGAATCAAGGCTTGTGAAGTTGCATAGGTATTGGCTGACCTATGTTAGGTGATTTTATGTATTGATCATGTATGTATAGATGCAATAATGTCACCATAATTAATGCAAGGTAACATGTTGTAATATAATGTAGCTGATCTTGAATTATATTTTGTAATTGCCTATAGAGGCCGACCTAGTTAATTTACTCTTAATCGGGTATAAGTAAATGATGTAACTGGTAAATGCAGTTTGTTGAGGAGCATTGTGAATATATATGTGAGAATATAAGAAGAGAAAATAAGTTAGTGAAGTGAATGAGAATAGTGATGTATGGAGTTACATGATTTTTTTCTCATGACGTGATATAATACTCATTGTAATAGTAGGACATCAGCCAATATTTTGAGAGTGCATGTTGTACAATTGTAATACCCTTAACAAGGCTTTGTAGAATCCTAATAGGGTTTCCTTTAACATGGACACCTACCTATTTTATTAATCAGATCCTAATAGGGCTAGGACTCCTAACAAGGTCTCTTTTATATAGTGCATATATTTTTGAGTGTCATCCCCACTGGGTTTTTTCCCTTAATAGAGTTTCCTCAAGAACAAAATAATGGTCTCATGAGTTATCTTGCATATTCTTATTTTGCATGGTTATTTTCTTTAAGTATTATATTTTTCAAGTGGTTGATTAAATCATATAAGTGTTGTAATATTGATTCACCCCCCTCTTAGTATTAACAAATCCTAACAATTGGTATCAGAGCGTCAGGACCTTAGAAGGAAACCTTAATAATTTAAGGGAGATCCAAATGGATTATAGAAATTTGAAGAAGAATAATGACATTGCATTGGATGATATTGATGAGAATATTGTAGAAAATAAAGACATGAAGTACAAATTAAAAAAGGCAAATGCTCTTATCAGAAAACTCAAGGAGCTATTAAGACATGCAAGAAACCAAAGAGAACTACTCAAGGAGAAATCAGAATCATAACAAGTTGAAAAAATTTAAAAGGATAATGAAGAACTCAAGGATGAATATGAAAATTTGAAATTGGAATTGATCATAGAGCTTGATGAAAAAAAAGATGAAAACAAGAAACTAAAGGGTGATTTAGATTTAGCAGAAATAAAGGAAATAAGATAAAACTCACAACTGGAAGAAATGACTGTGAAATATCAGAAGGTTGAAAAATATAATATCTTGGTAACATTAGAACTTGAAGAAACCAAGGAAAGCATAAAAAAGATTCATAAGAAAATTTTGAAGATTGATGAGCAGATGGAAATGCAGAAACTAGTTGGAAACCTAACTAGAATTGGATTTGTTGAAGACATATCTCCTAAGAAAGTTCATGCGGCTATCAATGTTGATTCATCAAAGAAAGATGAAGTTGAAGAATCCAAGAAAGAGAAGATAAAATCCTTAGAAGACAAATGCTAGGAGTAAAATCAAGGTCACTTGAAGGAAATTTGCAAAGGTACAAGTAGTAATAAACCCTTTTCTGGTTATTTCTTTAATTTCTTTAATTATGGTCATAAAGTAAAGGAATGTAGAAGGTGTGATATGAGATCTAAAATACCTAGTTATTCCAATTTGAAGAAGAATGTTGAGAAATAAAGTGAAACTATTAAGTTAGATGAAACTGTGAAAGAAAGTGATAAGTAGGGAAACCAACATGATGCGAGAAAACCTAAGGATAGTAAGTAAGATGAATGAAAAACTAATGAAAGAACTAAGAAGATTATGTGCTAAAAATACAGCAACTTTGGACACATCACCAAATATTGCAAATTGAAAATTGATTATAGTCAACTCAGACCTAAGAAGAAGATCACATGCTTTAAGTGAAACAATGATGGACATATTGCAAAGTATTGCAAGTTTAATGGACCAATAAAAATGACACCCAGACCATTGGAAAAGGAACTTAGTAAAGATAAAAGGAAACTTGCAGAGATGAAGCAAGAATACAAAGAAAAGTGGGTGAAAAGTAGTGAAGAAAAGGATAAAAATGATGAGACAAACAAAGGAGATGTGAACAATCAAGAAGGCCCAGTAGACCCTACTGGATCTTTGCATGAGTTGAAGACATCTTCATCAATATGAAGGGCCTCACAGGTCTTAGGGGGAGGATTGGTAGAATGACACCATAAACCAAACTTTCCCTTGAACTAGTGTTTGGAGCTATGTGAGCTCAGATATAGATGTGTTTGTAAATGTTATGACCTCTATAGTCACCACATGGATCTAAATTGTCCATTTTATGGTTGCAGATGAAGGAATAATTTCTTGGAAGTTATTATCTTTATAGATTTACATAGACTTCTGTGCATTGCATAGTATAACTTAAGTTCACTAGGGAAATGATTCATGATATCATGGGATTGCCTGATGAGAGAAAGTTACTTGTCAGTGCAAAGAACATGAAGAAGAAGGTGATTTCCCTAACAAGGTGTACTACAAACAAAAGAGATATGAATACCAGAGAGATTAAAAAATATAGCAGTAGACCTAATTATGTATCTACGAGATTCATTGATATGGCTTACCAGATAGTGAAGGAAAATGAAAAGTATAATCCCTATGAGATCCTAAGGCAGAAACTTATGGATAGCATTAACACAGTATAGAAAAAAAGGACTACAACACCTTTTAGGTTTGGTTCTTTGATCATGTACATATATTTCCATATTGTACCCAAGTTTCTTGGATTTTTCCCATGGAGAAATGGTATGCCAACAATGCAGATGGTAAACAACATATATAGAAGCCATGATGAAAAGTATATGCTCAAAAATATGGAACGAGAGTTCAAAAAGTTTCAAAGAGAGAGAATTCCAAAATACCTTGTAGTAAAGTACAAGGACACAATAATTTTTATGGTGGAAAAAAATCACACCTACTTTGAGGCTATATAGCCAAGAACCTCATGGAGTACCCCTATGGGTTATGAGGTTGATGAGAGCCTACTGGAATTGCATATAGAACATGTGTTGAGACAAAAAAGGATCCCAAGGATGAAATATGGGGTACATACATTGAAAAATTAGTGGTATTTGATGATGAATTCTCAAAAAAAAAATGGCCAAGAAGGTGGAGAAGATAGTAGATAAACTTGTTGCAAAATAAGGAATTACTAAAGATCAAATGGTAGAACTAAGGAAGAAAATCACAAATAAGAAGGAAAAAATTAGTTTGCATGAGCCAATTGTTAAGGAAATAAAAGAAGAAACCACCACTACACTAATCCCCATGGTCACAGTTGATGACACTTCTCCTACTCCTCCTAAGAGAACCTTGCAAAGGAAAGAAAAAAAGAAGGGGTCACCCACTCCTATGAATCACAGACCAAAGGCCAAAGCAATAGCAAGGCATCCTCACAAGAGGAAGGAAATAGAGACACAACCAAAGGAATAACCATAGAAGAATAAGAAGGAGAATGATCCTAAAAAGAAGAAAGAAGAAGAGAAGAAAAAGAAAGAGGAAGAACAAAAGAAAAGAGAAGAGGACCCCGAGAAGAAGTGGAATCCCGACCTCAAATAATTGGAGAAGATAGTTGTTCGAAGAGGTAAGCTGATATCTATTGATAGGTATTATGAGAGATATGATATTGTTGATCAAGATAGCATTGAAGACATAATAATTAAATACATGATTTCCTTAAAAAAGAACTTAATTGAATTAGAAGGGAGTTTACCTAGAGATTTGTTTGAGAAATTAGGCTAAGGAAATGGAGGCATCCAAAGAAGGGTTGAAGAGTGTAGATAAATCAAGTACATATGCAACAAAGGAAAATGAGGTTGCTAAGGAACCTCGTAAGGATGAAAAAATTATAGTCACCCCTCCATTATTGGCAAGTGGGACTAAGTCCCTAATAGATATTGAGAATATGGAAGCTGATGACCTCATGAAATCATCATTGTTTTCCTATGAGAAATCCAAAGAGAGATCCATGAAGAAGGAAGACAAGAAAAACAAAATTTTGGAGAAAGCTATAACAATTTTAAGTAATGTTCTACCATCATAGCCAAGTAGTAGCAGTGAAGACCCTGCAACTCATTTGGATCAAAGTTTGGACAATGTTGATAGGAGTTTTAAGACTCTTGAAGAAGCTACTCAAGTAAAAGTTGTAAGTGAATTTGAAGATAAGAGGATTGCAAAACTAATAGAAGGAATCAAAAATGATGTGAAGATCTTGCAATAGACAGATAAAGAACTAAAGGAATGTATAAAGGAAGCTAAAGAAATGTACACCATTTGTGTAAATTCCTTCAAACATGTAAACAATATTGTTGATTTGATAATGAAAGAAGAAGATTCATTGAGAAATATGTCAGAAGAGAATGCATATAAGGTAATTACTAATGTAAACAAAGAGGTTAGTAATAGTTTTGACAAAATTAGTATACTTGAGCTGGAGAAGTGCATAATGCTTAGCAGGTTAGTGAGCTTAGGAACCTTCTTGTTCCTAAAATTGCTATTTTGGAGATCACATCAACAAACTTAGACCTTGGTCTTAGGTCTTATATTGGATTTACTCCAAATGAATTTCTGAGTACAGATACTATCTCACACACAATTGATGGAATGATCAATGTTGCTGAGACTGTAAAGAAGAATTGGGAGGCAAAATTCCAAGTATTAAAGGGGAACTTTAGTGATGCACTTAAAATAGTAAGTACATGATTTTTTAATTCAAATCTTGTTTGTACACTAAAATTTGGGCACCTTTTTCATTGATGTCAAAGGGGGAGTATAGGTAGTGAAAAATATGCACAAATAGGGAGTCATAAGCATAATTGAAAGGGGGAGTTATATAATTTGATAATTTTTGCATTTTTTTTGGGTTGATATTCTACACTTAGTCATTTTTCACTAAGTGTTTCCATCAATGCCAAATGGGGAGATTGTTGGCAAGTGGTCAACATTGGATTGCACGTATGTTGTCATTTATGGCAACACTTATCTCTATGATCACTGCAAGACACAAGAACACAATCTTACTAGGTCGCAATGTGAAAAATGCCTAAGTCCATAGTCAGTCACAGGGTGATAGGTACAATATTATGGATTATGAAGATGCTACACAATGAAATTGTTAGGAATAACAGTCCACAATATAATTGAGGGGGGGGGGGGGTGAATCAGTTGTATGATAGATTATTAAACTTTAAACTTTGAATAGTAGTAATATCAGATCCAATGAACATAATGAATGCCAACACAATAACACAATATTTTGGTGTCGGGGTGTTAAAGGTAAAATCCTAGTGGGAATTAACACCCACAAATGATATAATGAGAGTATAGTATCCTTGTTAGAATATTTATCCCTGTTAGGAGCTTATTGAAACATTACAGTACACAGTCTTTGTTAGAGGACATACCCTATTAGGAGTCAAGAAAGAAGGGTGGGCTCAATGCCCAAAGAAGGTTAAATCCACCTTTAGAACTCACTATTCACAACACAAGTGTATATGAAGAAACACACAATCTTTTGATATGTCTGGAAGAAAATATCTTTGCTCGATCAGTTCTAATGAAGTACACTAGTAAACCTCTGCTCTACATCCAATAGACACAAGCTCACAATTGTCACAATCTTCTTTACATCACATACATTCTCACCATTGTCTTTTCCAAAGAAAAGATCTTACATATATACCCTATTAGAATTTCCATGATCAGGTCGGCCAATTAGGCTTTCCCAATTTATAAACAATTACATAGACCCTTGCTAAGATACACACAGTATCTAAAACAAGTATACAATAATTACATTACAACAATTAAGTAACGACATCCTTAATTTATAATCACCAACCAAAAAGTACACTACATCTATGAAGTCATCTCCCAAATAAGTCTTCTCTAGAACACATGCCATAACTGACATCATCCAACATTCTGTACCTTATGCTAACCAACATACATTCTTGAGTACCTTGTCTTTCATCTCTCAAGCTCTCATACACTGAATCCATACCTTTTGTAAGATATACTAGAAATACAAAGACTATCTCTATCACAGTCCAATAACCAGTCTTCACCAAAACATCTATAACTCATCCAATATGCAACATTACATGATGCAATCTTGGATATAAGATCACAACATCTTCTAGAACTCTCATCTAACTTCACATGATCTAAAACATTTGTATAGTGTCTGTACACTGTAATAACCAACCCATTTTCCTTCTACAGACATATGTTGACATTAGTGACAAAATACAAATGACAATAGTATGAATACCCATTCAGTAACGTAGTGATTAAACATATAAAATGTATCAACCATATTCCCATACATTAGCAATATCCAAAAATCTCCCCCTTTAGCATTGATGTCAACATATGGGAAAATCCTATTGGCATAATGGTCAGCACTCCCCTCAGGATTTGTGACATGGCTTAACCGCCTCCTGTGTCTTCTATAAGTCTAGTGGTTGTATCAGGCATTAATAGGTCAATCTTTTGGTACAATGGAAACCACTACTTGTAACAAGTGGTATCAAAGCTTGATCAAAGGTTCAGATCCCCTTGAGTAGCATTGAGGGGGAGATTGTTGGCATAATGGTTAGCGCTCCCCTCAAGATTCACGACATGGCTTATCTGCCTCTTGTGTCTTCTATAAGTCTAGTGGTTGTATTAGGCATTAATAGGTCGATCTTTTGGTGCAACGACAACCACTACTTGTAACAAATCAATCATCCCAAAGTCATATCAATCCAAATCTCTACAACCAAATAGTACTCTTACAATATACCTCCATACAATATCCCTATATAGTAGGGATTTTCTCATAGCAAGACTCCCTATTTGAAAACAATGGAAAATGGTGCCATAAGTCATTGACTATCCTTAGATCAAATTTCTTCAACGATCACTCCCCCCGAGGAGTAGATCCCTACATTAAGTCTAGAATATGATAAGGCTTTGAAAACCTATGGACTAATGCACCCATGCATCATTTAATTCTGACTAGGATAGGCATGAACCCCAAGCATACTTCTGAGATATTCAAAGGTATCTTTTGGCAATAACTTTGTAATGATGTCAGCAATTTGTTCCTTTATGCTAATATACTCCAAATTTATTTCCTTCTCTGCCACCTTATCTCTCAAGAAGTGATAATTGATAGAAATATGTTTAGTTTTAGAGTGCATCACCAGATTCTTTGACATATTCACTATACTAGTGTTATTGCAATGGATAACCACTAGCCCATCAAAAGTTATTCCAATATGCTTCAGTATTTTTTTCATCCAAACAATTTGAGTGTAGTTAATAGAAACATCAACATACTCTGATTCTATAGTAGATTGAGCTATACAATATTGCTTCTTACTTAGCCATGAAACCAACTTTTTCCCAAGGAAAAATACACCACCACTAGTACTCTTCCTGTCATTAATATTTCCTACCCAATCAACATCAGTATAAGAATTAAGTTCAAAAATATCATTCCTATCATACCATACACCATAATTAATTATCCCTTTCAGATATCTAAATATCCTTTTCACAACAGCTAGGTGTGTCTCTTTTGGTTCTACTTGATATCTAGCCACAATTCCAACAACATTAGCAATATCTGGTCTGGTATGAGTCAGATATTGTAATCCACCAACCATTGATCTATACTTGGTCTAAAATACACACTAATTCTCATCATTACTTGATAGTTTATTACTGGTCACCATGGGTGTTCCCACTGGTTTACAGTCTTCCATTCCAAACTTCTTTAACATTTCTTTAAGATACTTATTTTGAGAAATAAAAATTCCATTTTTGTTCTGAATTATTTGTAGTCCAAGAAAGAATTTAATTTCACCTATCATGGACATCTCAAATTCATTCACGATCTTTGTTTGAAAACTTTTTACACATCCCATCATAGTTATCATAAATAATATCATCAATAGAAGTATGAAGTACCTTTCACCAAAGTATGATCTTGTACTTGTAGATCCACATAGGTTTGTATGTACTAGATCCAACTTCCCTTTTGTTGTATATGCTTTGATCTTATAACTGATTCTAGTATGTTTTCCCATAACACATTCTTTGCATACAGTGCTAGATGGTGTCACAATCTTTGGCAGATCTCTTACTACATTAGCCAAACTTTCCTTCACAATGTTATCAAAATTAACATGAAAAAATATTCTGTACAACAACCAACTATCATCTACCTTCACAAAAAAATAAGAGGCTCCAGATGTATTTAATTCAAATACATTACCTCTAGATTTAGTACTGGTTGCAATCAACTTTCTTTCCTTAGTTCTAATAAACATTTACCATCATTGAATTGTAACTGAAACTCTTTGTCCATTAGCTATCCAACACTCAACAAGTTATGCTTAAGTCCATCAACAAGTAGTACATTATCAGTATTAGTCTTTCCATCCAAAGTAATAGATCCTACACCTATGGTAGGTTTAGAAAGGTTGTCTTTGAATCTCACAACATCACCATCATACTTCACTAGTTTAACAAAATTATTTTTGTCTCCAATCATATGATGTGAACAACCACTGTCTATAATCTATTCAATTTTCTTATCAACATGAGATACTAAAGCCTTTTTCTCATGTACTAGTTCATCTCTAATAGAAACAAATCCAATCTCTTCATAATCTAAATCATCATCATCCGAGATTCCTTCACTAGCATAATAACATTCCTTATCCTTCTTAGACTTGAAAAAATTAGACTTGTACTTAGGAACTCTTGTAGGACATCTAGATGCAAAATGACCTAACTTATTGCATGAAATTTTTTTTAAAGGTAACTTTCCTTCAAATTTACCCTTACCTCTCTTTTCTCTTCTAGCAATTAGTGCAACAAGTTCATCCATCTTTCTTTCCTGTGCCATTATCTATTCCCTTTCCTTAGCATACTCACCAAGCTCTTCTTTTAGGTCTTCACTGCTAGTGCTTGGAAGTGCAGACATTATCTTCTCATGCACAGATGCCTTGAATACAAATTCAACTTTAGGTACAGAATCTACTATTTCAGTAACTTCAAAGGTAGTTAGCTTTGCAATCAACATCTCTCTACTAAAGTTCAGAGTCAAAGGTATAGTCTCTTGAATAGATATAGCCTTAAAATTGTAAGGTGTCAATGATTTAAGGATCTTCACAATGAATTATTCTTCATCATAAATGCCTCCATAGTTTTTGATTCCAACCACAACTTCTATAACCCTTTGAACATAAGCCCTAATGCTTTCATCATCCTTCATTTGTAGCTTCTCCATCTTTATTTTCCAGTTCTATAACTTTTCTTTCTTGGTATACTTGTCTCCTTCATATAGTGCTTCCAATCTTTGCCAAATATGGTGTACCAAATCCAAGTCTTTAACTTTAGTAAACTCTCCTTCAGAGAGTGCGCTGATCAGTGCTTCCCTTGTGACCATGTTGTATGAGAATACCTTCTTTTCATAATCAGTAGCTGATGGAAAATCAATCTTAGTCTTCATAGCTACCTTATTCTTTTTAATCAACCAGTAGTCAATGCCCAAACATAGCAAATGAGTTCACATCTTGTTCTTTCAACTCTCAAAGTTTTCAGGATCAAATTTTAGACTATCCTTCCTATAGAATTCCATCTCCAAGATCACCTCAAGTTGTTAATCTTTCTCTCTAAGGACCACAAGCTCTGATACCAATTGTTAGAAATAATAGTCCATAATACAACTGTGAGGGGGGGGGGGGGTGGGTGAATCACACTACAACATTTAGGGTCGAATTTCAACAACAATACCATTTGTGTGTGTTTTTTTGTATTTTTTTTGCAAGTGCCCCCGATTGTGTTGTAATAGCTGTTAGTCCATTTTCTTGTTTGTGCAAAAATCTTATGAAAATGACCTTTTCTCTACAAGCTTTGTTAAGTTGTCCTGCTCGACCTGTAGTCATAGTTTTATGTGTGATGAAAGTCCATAGTGTTTCATGATGTGTGCCCTTAGCCCCTGGTAGTTTATTGTGTCACCTTGCTCCAGTCCAAAACACAAATGTTGAATCGCAAAATCCAGAAAGTTATTCAAATTCTAAGGTCTGCAGGAAACATATTTTTAAAATCTGCCACAGTGTTGAAAACCCACAGTATTTTTGAAAATGCATGATGTTTTCGGTCTGTGTGAAAACCCTCATTGTTTTCAACCTTGTGCCTTCCAGATTTTGTGCACTTATCTTTGATGTCAAAAACTTTGTGTGTTTTCAATCTTTTCCACCGAAAACCCTGTGTGTTTTCAACCCCGCACTTCTGCCCTATTTGTTGGCATTCTCTAACTGCACAAGTCCGACTGGATGGTGCGCTCAAGTTTTCAAAGGTTTCAAAGTGATTGGTTGTCGCATGGCTGCATGTTAGACTTTTCTGACATGAGATCATGTGACCACTTGCCACCTGTCCGTGTGGGTCCCAGTTCTTCCCATTGCCCGATGTGGTTAAAGTTCAGACAGAATCAGTGGTCAGCATAAGTTTGCATGGTGTTTATCCCTTATGCTTTTGTGACAGCCATCGGATTTTCCTATGTGGGCGTGTCGTGGGTCCAGGTGGGTCTGCGTGTCAGACAGTGCTGAGGTGCTCCCACATTTTTGTCTAGTTACCTTGCAGAGCTCCCACATTTGGAACTAACCATTCCTAATATCAGCCTCAAGGTACATTGGCAGCCTATTAGAGCATAAGAATCATTTTGGACACCAACAAGATGGGGACTCTACTAGGGAAGTGTTATACATGTTCATCCTAACCAGTAGGTCATCATTGGAAGAAACAGGGTTGTTCTTGTCCCTTGTCTCTCTAACTCATTTAAGTATTTCTAGAGTGAAGAAACTATATTGTGATATTCCCAATACACTTGGGTGGTGACTCAAATATCTCTGAAGTAGTGCTGGTCAGTATTTATTTTGCAAGATGAGTTATAGAGGTACCAGGTCTTGGAGAAAGGAGCATCCTGAAGATATAATGGAAGAAGGCATTCTAGGCACTTCTAGGCCTAGTCAGACAAGGGGAGGAAAGAAGAGAAGAGGTGTTTCTCATACTTGGAGAAACAAGAAAGATACCAGACAAGAAACCCAAGCCAGGCCTAGTCAAGAAGAAAATAATTCAGAATATGAAGAGGCTGTTGATTTGGGATTGAACCAATATGAGGATGAAACTCAAGTGGGAGATGATGACTCTGAGACCACTCTCCCTGAATCAGAAGAGATCTTTGAGGAGGTCTATGAACTAGAAAGAAGAGTTCAAGAATAGCTTACCATTAGGCAACAAAGAGAAAATGACAAAGAAGATAAAGTAAGACAAGCCATGATAAGGGCTGATCAGCTAAAGAGGTAGTTGCTAGATTTGGAGGCAATTAATTTTGTCCCAGAGCTTGAAAGAGTAAATGAATAGCCTATTTTTCAAAAAATATGTGAAGAAACCAGACCAAGAGATAAGGAAAATGGAAGGCTGTTGGGATTCAAATCAATGAACAAGTTATTGTGGATAGGACATCAGATCCAGGACTGAGATTAGATTCAGATTTGGAGATAGCTAGAAGGAAGAAAGAAATATTGGATAAAGAACTAGAGAAAGCAGAATTGGAGGCTTCTGCTACAAAAATCAGAAAGAAGATAGATTTTCTCAAGCATGCTTCAGGACCTTCAAATATTGCTGCTTCCTTTTTGGGACAAGGTGGAAATCATGGTAACAATGCAGCTCAAGCAAATGGTGTACCGGGTGCTGCTAGAGTTCCTCATGGTTCAAATAGAAGGACTTCTACATCTCAAGGAATGGATCCACTACATGGAGCTCCTATTCATGAAAGGTACAAACAACTTGTTTTCTTTGGTATTCATGGTTACCCCAATGCAATCCTTGATGAAATTAGAAAGAAGCTTCCTAAATTTATGGGAAATAATGTCATCACATGTGAAGAACATCTAAAAAATTTCATAGATGTAATAGATGATTATAATATAGAACCTGATGATGTTATAATGAAGCTATTTGTACAATCCCTGATTGAAGATGCTAGGGATTGGTTTAGAGGATTACCCCATGCTAGTATAGGATCATGGAATGAATTTAAAAAATATTTCAAGGAACACTATGGTGATAAGACTAATGAGGGTTTTATCCTAAATGAATTCAATAACATAAAGAAGAATCAGAATGAAGAGGTCCTTGAATTTAATATAAGATTCCAAAAGGCTATGCATAGGCTCTTGTAGGTTATCAGACTAGATGACAGGGTATGTCTTGTGACATACTTGAATGCCTTTGATGCAAAAATGGGATACCTCTTGAGGGACAAGAACCCTAGAAATCTTGGGGAAGCTTACAAATTGGCCATCAACATAGAGAGCAATAGAAGAATATCAGGAAAGATAGGAAGAAGAGATGATTGCAGGCCTCAAATGCAGAGTAAGAAAGAAATGGGAAGGTCTGCTGACTCTAAACCCAAAGAGGGTGACAATCTAAAACAAATTTTAAAGGCTTTGGAAGGTTTAAAGCCTGGTGAAAAGGGAAACAATAGAGCTGTGACTATGGAGAGGTTAGCTCCAAACAATTCTAGCAGACAGCCAAGAATGCAAAATTACCCTTACAACACTCAGTGGAAAGATGGCAAGCCCATTTTCCCAACCAAGCAAGAAAGGCCTAATGGAAGGATCGCTGATCCCTTGCATAGAAATTCAGTAAATATGACTGAAGATATCCCATGGTGTGCTGCTTGTCAGTCTCCTCATGACCCTAAGAATTTTGTCATTCCTTTAAACTTACAAGAGAATCAAGAACAAGAGGAGCAATATGACAAGAGTGGTTGTGGAATGACTTCTGTACATGTAGAGGATGAGAATGATTTTGATGAAGAAGATGAAGAGTTTGATGATGTTGGATGTGGTATTGTGAGGGGTGAGGAGCAAGTTTCTTTAAGAAGACCATCAGATGAAGAAATTGCTCAGATCACTATAGACATGGTTACTCAAGCTAGAAGCAATTATAATTTGAGGAATAGGATAGTTGGAAATGCAACTAGTAAGCCAGGTAGTATGTTTATCAAGGAAATAGAAAATGGTACACAAAAACATGGAGAAAAGGGCAGGGGTGCTGATGATACTAACCAAGTGAAGGTAAAAAGGAAAGTTGCACCTATTGCAGCACCTAAGAATAAAGCAAAGACATAAGAGGTAGTTGTTCCCATTCCTCAGAAGGGAGAGGAATCTCCTCTCAAAGACAAATCTAGTTTCACAAAGGATAAAGTTGTCACTGTCTTTGAAGAAGACATGAACAACCAAAAGTATGTTCCAATTGATATGTCCAAATTGCTTTCACACATCACTGTCAAGGTTCCACTTTTGGAAATGATGAGAATAGAAGAACATAAGGTCAAGGCCTTGAATTGGGTAAGTGGTGTTTCTTCTGCAGGAATCCAAGAGGTGAATAGAAATGAAAAACATGTGGCTTCCTTGGAAGACACACTTGACAGTAAGACTGAAGAAATTGTTTCTAAGATTCCTCAAATCTTCTTGGATACAAATATTGTAAATAATGCATCAGGGACAGTTGATCCTTTCTTTTTGTCCCTTGTGATTGATGGTAAAATATTGAAGAATTGCATGATCGAGCCTGCAGAGATCATGAAATCATTAGGACTAAGGGTTGATACACCTCACGAGAGATGCCAAGCTATGGACTCAAGAGAAGTGCCAGTTATTGGTACCATCAAGGCTTTGCCTTATAAATTAGCTACATTTCCCAACAAATAGTTGACTATGAGTGTTCTTGTAGTTGACATTCCTCCTCAATATGGAATGTTGTTATCTAGAAAGTGGAGTGCCTCCATGGGAGGAAGTATTCAATGTGACTTGTCCTTTGCCACTTTTGACATTGAAGGAGAGAGTGTGAAGGTGTCAAGGGAAGCCAGGACCCCACATATGATTGAGGAAAATGAAAAGGATAGCATGAACTATTTTGTTGACACTGACATTGGCTCATTCCAAGTCCAGAGGAATGAGATGTAGGAGAAGGTCAGGCCTATCCTTTTGGCTGATGATGAGAGTAACATGGCTGAGGGTAGTGTCTTGTGGAAAATATATTTTGATGGAGCAAGTTTTAGAGAAGGTGCTAGAGCAGGAGTGTTATTGGTGTCCCCAAGTGGTAAGACTTTTAAGTTTTCTTTCACTCTCTTGTTTCCTTGCACAAACAATGTTGCAGAATATGAGGCCCTATTGATTGGTTTGAGACAAGCATCAAAACATGGGATCAAACATCTTAGGGTGATTGGTGATTCTGAATTAATAGTTTCTTAGATTAGATCAAAGTATGCATCTAAGAATCAAAGGCTAAAACAATATAGAAATGCTATATGGGATGAAATTGAGGGTTTCAGTGCCTTTGGTATTGATTGGGTGGATAGAAGCCAAAAAAAGATGGCAGATTTACTAGCAAACATAGCCTTAAGGCTAGAGGATGTTACCTTTGTAGGGATATCCAGAATTGAGTGCAAGTCCAAGCCTTCTATCCCAGATAATGTTGAGAATTGGCAAGTATTTTCTGATGATCAGGACATTTTGAGATTCTTGCAGTGTGAATCTCATTTTGATGGTCAAGAAATGGATTTTAGCACTTATGTTGACATCAGAGATGGAAAAGAAAGTGTTCTTGGGAAGGAAGTTTTGCAACTAAAGTCAAATAGGATCCCTAGGGGATTGGTTTCCCTTGAAAGGACATTTGATGATAAGGAGAGGGCTTGTGTTGCTAGAATTGTTGACAAGAAAAATGATTTGGAGGAAGTGAATCTAGGAACAAGCCAAGAACCAAAAAATATTTACATAGGTAAATGCTTATCTCAAAGAACTAGAAGAAATTTGATTGATCTTCTCAAAAAATTGACATGTTTTTGCATGGTCTTATGATGATTTGAAGGCATATAGAGAAGATCTTTTTCAACATGAGATACCATTAAAGGAAGGAACTAAACCTTTTAGGCAGAAATTAAGGCCTGTGAACCCTAATTTGGCACCAAAAATGCAAGATGAACTTAAAAAGATGATGGATGCTAGCATTATCAAGCTTGTCAGACATTCTACTTGGGTGTCAAATTTGGTTCCAGTCAGAAAAAAGAATGGTGACATTAGGTTATGTGTTGATTTTAGGAATTTGAATGTCAATTATTTAAGGGATAATTATGGTCTGCCTAACATGGAAAATATGCTGCAAAGGGTTACTGGATCAGAGTTAATGTCCATGATGGATGGCTTCTCTAGATATAATTAGGTCATGGTCAATGAGTCAGAACAATTTAAGACTACATTCACTACCCCTTGGGGAACATATGTTTATGTCAGAATGCCATTTGGTCTGACAAATGTAGGAGCTACTTTCCAGAGAGCTATGGATGTGGCCTTTGCTGATTTCATAAATAAGTTTTTAGTGGTATATCAGGATGATCTCACGGCATATTCAGAGAAGGAGGATCAACATTGTGAACATCTTGAAAAGATCTTTATCAGAGCTCTGGAGTATGGAATCTCTTTAAATCCAAAGAAGTGTTCTTTCGGTGTTGTGGAAGGCAAGCTCTTAGGACACATTGTGTCCAAGGATGGAGTGAGAATTGATCCTGAAAGGGTTATGGAAATAGACAAGCTTTCATCACCAAGGAATGTTAAAGGAGTACAGTCTTTCTTTGGGCAAGTGAATTTTCTAAGAAGATTTGTTACAAATTTTTCAGAAATTTGTATTCCTATCTCTAGGATGTTGAAAAAAGATGCAAAGATAGAGTGGAATGAAGAAGCAGATAAATCTTTCAGAAGTATCAAATAGGCCATTAAAGATGCCCCTATTTTGAGGACCCCTGATTATGGTAAGCCCATGCAGATTTTCTCTTTTACTTCTTATCATATGGTTGCAGCAGTTTTATTGCAAAAGAACTCAGATCGATATGAGCAACCCATATCATTTTTTAGCAAGTCTTTACATGTAGCAGAATTGAAATATGATATCATTGAGAAATAGGCTTATGCCCTAGTCAAATCAGTCAAGGATTTTAGGTGTTATCTTATGGGAGCCAAGGCGGTTGCTTATGTTCCTAGTGCTGCCGTTAAGGATATTTTGGTGCAACAAGAGGTATCAGGAAAAAGATGTAGATGGATCAATAGGATCCAAGAATTTAATATTGATATCCAAATTACAAAATTGGTGAGAGGCCTAGGTCTTGCAAAGTTGATGGCATAAAGTAATCTGGTTGCAAATCATGTGAACATGTTAGAGGAGGAAGAGAGGCCATATATTTGTGATATGGATTATTGTGATTGGTATAAAGATGTTATCAACTACTTGTAGAGGTTGGTCCTTCCCCCTGACATAAATGAGAATAAGAGGAGGACTGTCAAGTTACAGTCAGCAAGGTATGCCATTATACATGGTGAGTTGTGGTGGAGAAGTAGTGAAGGAGTATTGCTAAAGTGTGTTGATCATGAAAGATCTAAGACTTTGCTAGAGGAAATGCATCAAGGTGTATGTGGAGGACACTATATGGCAAAGACCAGAGCCCAAAAGATCCTTAGATCTAGATTTTGGTGGCCTACAGTTTTTAAAGATACACATCAGTTTGTGAGGAAGTGTGATGCATGCCAGAGATTTGCAGGAAGGATGAAATTCAATGGGAATTTGCCACTCAGACTTGTTTTAGTTCAGGCTCCTTTCCAAAAGTGGGGTATTGATTTCATTGGTGAGATTCCAAACAAGTCTAGTGGTGGACATTCATACATATTAGTGGCAAAAGACTATTTCACTAAATGGGTTGAAGCTATCCCTACTAGGAGGGCTACTAGTAAAGTGGTAACTGATTTTATAATGAAGAATATCCTCACTAAATTTGGTTGCCCAGAGACAATTGTGGTTGATAATGCAATGTGCTTTAGATCATAGGAGTTTGGTGATTTTTGTCAGTAGTATGGGATACACATTTCATTTTCTTCCCCATATCATCCACAAGGAAATGGCTAGGCTGAATCCAGTAATAAAAGCATTATTAAGATTCTCAAGAGGGTGTTGGACAGAAATAAGAAAGCTTGGGACTCAAAGTTATGGTGGGTATTGTGGGTTGATAGAGTAACTGTAAAGAAAGCCATAGGTTGTGCCCCTTTTGACCTAGTTTATGGAATAAGTGCTAGATTACCTCAAAACAATTTGCTGCAAATGTATAGGTTCATCCAGGAATATGATGAAGATTTGAATGATGAGATGAGAATGAGAATGGATGAATTGATCCAGTTAGAGGAAGTAAGGAGGGATGCACATGAGAGAAATGAGACATTGCAGAGGCAGTGTAAAAATTTGTTTGATAAGAGGACAACTCAAAGAAGTTTTGAAATTGATGATCTGGTCCTGATGTGGAATGCAAGGTTGGAAGATAAGGGAAGGCATGGAAAGTTTGATCCTATTTGGTTGGGCCCTTATCTTATTGAGGGCAAGTGGGGAACAGATTCATATATCTTGAAGGATTTAATTGGTGGTACTTTGGAATTGCTTGTTCATGGACAATTCTTAAAGTTTTACTTCTCTTGAAGTATCTCTTCCATGAACAATAGTTTAGGTTCCCTTGTTTTTGTCTGCTCTGTGTTTTTGAGTCAGATTTTTTGAGTTGGTCTTCTCTCCCAATGATTCTGAATCCTTGCCATGCCTGCAAGAGACATGCATCCCCTAGTATGAGCCACTATTAGTCCATTTTCCTATTTGTGCAAAAATCTTATGAAAATGGCCTTTTCTCTGTAAGCTTTGTTAAGTTGTCCTGCTCGACCTGTAGTCATAGTTTTATGTGTGATGAAAGTCCATAGTGTTTCATGATGTGTGCCCTTAGCCCCTGGTAGTTTATTGTGTCACCTTGCTCCAGTCCAAAACACACGTGTTGAATCACAAAATCCAAAAAGTTAGTCAAATTCTAAGGTCTGCAGGAAACAAATTTTTAAAATCTGCCACAGTGTCTAAAACCCATAGTATTTTTGAAAATCCATGATATTTTTGGTCTATGTGAAATCCCTCATTTTTTCAACCTTGTGCCTTCCAGCTTTTGTGTGCTTATCTTTGATGTCAAAAACTTTGTGTGTTTTCAATCTTTTCCACCAAAAACCCTGTGTGTTTTCAACCCCTCACTTCTGCCATGTTTGTTGGCATTCTCTAACTGCGCAAGTCCGACTGGATGGTGGGCCCAGGTTTTCAAAGTTTTCAAAGTGATTGGTTGTCGCATGGCCACATGTCAGACTTTTCTAACATGCGATCATGTGACCGCTTGCCACCTGTCCGTGTGGGTCCCAGTTCTTCCCATTGCCTAGTGTGGTTAAAGTTCAGACATAATTAGTGGTCAACGTAAGTTCGCATGGTAAAGATGCATGGCATTTATCCCTTACACTTTTGCCACAGCCATCAGATTTTCCTATGTGGGTGTGTCGTGGGTCCAGGTGGGTCTGCGTGTCAGACAGTGCTGAGGTGCTCATTTCTGATTGGTCCATGTGGTGATGAGTCAGATATGTCAGTAGGGCTTGTGATAGTGATTTCAATCTATGATCAGTGTGTGATCACAAGGAATATTCTTTCCCCTTGCGATCATGCGCCCACCATTCGATTGGATGCCGACAGGTTTGTTTGCAGAGGGCCCGCTGTCAGATAATGTTGAGGTGGCAAGGTTCTATTGGATGCAGGGTAGAGATGTGGGCCCAATGTCAGAAGGGAAGTAGGGGCACATGTTCTTATTGGTTATCGCATGATCACAGGTCAGAGTTTTCTGACATGTGATCATGCAACCGGTTGACACGTGTCCTATGGGGCCATTGGTGGAGAGGTGGCATTCTTATGGCCTTGTTGCATGATCGCAAGGGCCATTTTCATGGCTTGTGACCATGCGACAAGGTTCTTCCTTGCTGAGACCCAATGGGAGGTGGTGATGTGGCATCTTTTGGTTGGTCTGAGGTGGTGATGAGGCTTGTCAGTGGGCCCATTGTCTTTTGTTGCGGAGGTGCGTGTTTTGCATTGATGGGGAGCGGTGACATGGTATTGACATGGAGGCTTGTCACGTGTTCGCATAGCCTAATTTTTGGCTATGTGATCATGTGACCACTGCTAGCGTCACAGTTGTGGAGTTGAGTGGGTCCATGGTGCCGTGCTACTGACATGCTTGGTTTTCATTCACCGAGGGATTTTTTGAGGTGGCAGATGAATTTTCAAGGGGCCCATGACTATTGTGAGATTAAATGCTGATCGCCCGATTTGCCGGGAAAGGATGAGACCTACGGCCATGTTTTAAACCTTTGGGGGTGACCGTTGGAACTTAGATTCAAACTTGTAAAGGGTTTTTGAGGCAAAAGGTACTGGTTTTAATGCTTTTCTGGCGGATTTATTGCTAGTTTGATGGCGGTAGGTGTTGCGATCTGGCCCGAGGGTCCTGCTGATCGATGGCATGATGATTCCATACCCGGTGATGAATCTCGATGGTGTGTCCCATGTTTGCATAGCCCAGTTTTTGGCTATGCGATCATGCGACAACCTTTGTTTTGAAGGGTTTTCTGGTAGTTTGGCCGTATGCGATGAGTGTGGTAGCTCGGTGGTAGTTGTGATAATGATGAAGAGGATTTGTGCGGCCGTCCTGTTTGATTTTGCTGCCTGGGATGTCTTGTCGATTTAAATGCATTAGACTGTTGGAGCTTGCATGCTGTAGCTTGATCCCTGTCTTGTTTGTGTTAACTCCTCGGTGGGGTTAGGTGGATTTGAATTTTGAGATGGAAATGATCATTGTGCTTGGATTGTAACCCTGGTATAAAGGAATTTTTGTGATCATTTTTTATTATTGGGAGTTAGGTATTCAAACTTTTGGGTTGTGAGTCCTCTTCTCAGTCTGAATTGTAATGACTTGTCTTGATTTTTTTTGACAATTGAAAGAAAGTTGTAGGTCTAAGCTACAGTTTGCAAGCAGGGTTCCTTTGGATGGATTGTATACACTTGAGGATTCTTCATACTTAATGCAGGCACTTGATTCTTGTCTCTCCTTTGTGTCAACATAGATAAATTTTGAACTTTCTAGTTCATTGCATAACCAGTTTATGTATATGCCTTCATTCTTGAGTTCTAATCCAGGATTAGATGAAATGATGCTCTAGATGGGACATAGATTTATCTTTTGTCTATGTAAGGATACTCTGTAAGTAGTAAAGGAGATTGTAAATGTGTTTATGGCTTTGAATCTCAGGTATATTCTGGTGTGTGTGGGTAGTCTATCTAAGAAACCTTGCCCAATGGATGAGGCATTGGCTTAGATAAGTATTTCTTTGCTGACATATCTTGATTGAGGTTGTTATGATTCAAAAACATGAAAATAAGAACCATCCTTAAGTTTTCAGTATTCGGTTGTGTAAGGTTCCACCCCATAGTAATGGAGAGTCAATGAGTGTGTGGTTAACACTTAGTACTTTCTTACTATCCTATTATCTGTTATTCAAACCTAGTTCTTGGTGTATGAAGTATATTTTATACTAGGTTAGGTGCACCCACCTTGGTTTTGTAGAGCCAGAAGCAAAAGAGGGCATATTAAGTCCCTATAGTTGGTCCAGTTGCCTTGCAGAGTTCCCACATTTGGAACTAACCATTCCTAATATCAGTCTCAAGGTACATTGGTAGCCTATTCGAGCATAAGCGTCATTTTGGACACCAACAATAGCGACGGTGACATTGTAATTTTGACAGCCACATGATTATAAACAAAAAAAAGAAAAAGAAATGCTCATTTGTAATTTTCATGAGTTGCAAAGAGGGAAGAGGGCACCGTAAACAAAGAGGGGAGAGGGAACTATAATTTTGCTTGTGAGATGTGAAGAGGGTACTATGCACAAAGAGGCAAGATGGCACTGGAATTTTTCTTGCGTGCATGAAGAGGGAACTAGACTTTTGCTTTTTGTGCGTGAACTTGGCCCTAACTCTACATGGATTCGAGGTAGGCTCGAACTGGACTTTTGCTTGTGTGCCTGAACTTGGCCATGTCTTTTTTGTTATTTGGTTTTATTGCATTTTATTTTAGTAGTTTGAAGCTAGGGTATCCATTTCATAGATGTTGTGAGTGTTTTATTCATTTTTTATTTGTTTAAATGTATAAAAATATTACAAGAATTGATTGAAATACTTTTGTTTGCATGCATGAACCTGGCCATGAATTTTTTGTTACTTGGTTTTATTACATTGTATTTCTCTAGTTTGAGGCTAGGGCATCCATTTATTACTTGTTTACTCACTTCTTGGGGCCCGCAAGTTTTGATATGGGCATACATGATGTAAATTTGGTCACTGTTTTGTTCAGTTATATATATTATAAACAATTACAACAATAATCAGTTTTGTTTCTTCATTTTCCATATAAAGTTGATAATTTTAGAATTTCATATGAATCTAGTGATGATCGAAAGGCCTTGCACTCCTAAAATATTGAGTTATAAGGTTGTTGTCATTCTCTGCAATTCATTCCAAGAAGTCACCTAGGGAACTCCTAAATATACTTTTAGAGCTGCTATAAAGCATTAACTAATTGGAGATGAAAAATAACATACTTGTTTCATGCATATGTGGTAAAAACTCATGATATACTAAAGAAGACCTGCTATTTGTTAGACAAATCTTCATTGTCCCCCACAAAAAACTAAGTAATAACTACTCTACCCTTAATTTTTTTAACAATGCACCATATTACATAAAGTAGGTTCTATCACACATGGTACAGACTCTCTTCAAACTCACAATATGTTTCATGTGTAGTACAAAAATCATGGGATTTTAAAGAAGGCCTCACTCTTAATCAGCCAAGTCTTCCTTGTACCACACAAAAAACTGTGTGATAACTATGTCTACTCCAACCTTGATTGTTTAAGAATTCATCGTATCAGATAAAGTATGTTTAAGAATTGTTGGGACTGATCGTTTAGCATGTATTAAATAGAATAGAATTTTTAGTATATTATTATCATTCTATTTCTTTATTGTAAACATGCCATTGGTTTAGTTTTGTAAATTCTTTTTGTGTTAAATGCATTTAACATTATAAAGGTCTAATTCTGTAGACTGCTAGCGCGAATGAAGATTTGACCTAGCAGTCTACAGAATTAGACCTCTATTTGTAGCTTTGTTTAATCTATTTAAACAATTCTTATAGATTAGAATTACAACATATTGGCCCGTGAGTTTTGATATGGGCATACATGATGTAAATTTGGTCACTGTTCTATTCAGTTATAAATATTATAAATAATTACAACAATAATTAGTTTTGTTTCTTCCTTTTCCATATAAAGTTGATAAGTTTAGAATTTCATATGAATCTAGTGATGATCGAAAGGCCTTGCACTCCTAAAATTTTGAGTTATACGATTATTGTCCTTCTCTGCAATTCATTCCAAGAAGTCACCTAGGGAACTCCTAAATATACTTTCAGAGTTTCTATAAAGCATTAACTAATTGGAGATGAAAAATAACATATTCATTTCATGCATATCAAAAATAACAATCAGAAGACAATGAAGATAATTTTAAATGCATTTAACACAAAACAAATTTACAAAAATCAACCAATGACATGTTTGCAACAAAGAAATAGAATGATAATAATATGCTTAAAATTCTATTATGTTTAATACACGCCAAATGACCAGTCCCAACAATTCTTAAACATACTTTATCTGATATGATGAATTCTTAAAGAATTAAGGTTGGAGTAGACATAGTTATCAGACATTTTTTTGTGTGGTACAAGGAAGATATCCATCAAGGCATAAATAAAATTCAACTTTTCTCTAATGTTGTAGTTGCAAGTAATGAATTTTCAATTTTATTTTCTTATTCATAGAAGCTTGCAGTATAGTTTCTTTTAATGCAGACAATTTGTGGTTTTCAAAAAAAGTTATGTCGTTCTCTTATCTAAAATATTTTATAAGTTAAACCAATAACTAATTAGTGCTAAATCTCTTATCTAAAATATTTTATAAGTTAAAGCATTTGTTCTTGATCCCCTCGATCAAGTTCTCAAGTCATGACATGGTTTCAACTGTTGTGGGTGGTTTCAAGTTCTCAAGTCATGACATGGTTTCAACTATTTTAAAAGTTTCTAATTCTTTTAAAAGCATGACTTGTAATTTTCAAATAAATGTGAACATTAAAAGTAGCAAACAATGCAACAACCATGGCTTGCATTCACCTCTAGCTCTAGAATGCATGTGAAATCATGCCCTTAGAATTTGAATAGTTTTTTAGGTAGGAGAAATATTTTAGAGTGGTTTCAACAGATCATAACTTGTTATTTGAACTCAAGAATACCCCTTACTTGGTTTCCTACAAAGCGTTTGGCAAAATCTGTCAGAAAATTAAAAGTTTGGTTGAAGTAAGTGTATACATGAAGGATGAAACACATAGGAAGCTATGAGAAGCTATACCTAAAGTTAAATTTACAAAGTAACATATCATTTATAAAACCTATCGTAACATGTCATTTTTTGTTTGACATTTTTTGTCACAACTAAAGAGTTCTCACCACGAGAAAATAGAGTGACCATTTGCTATCAAAGCCATATGTGTAGATATAAACATTAAGTACAACATGTCCAGTTTTTTTTGCAGATATACACATTAAGGATCATGTCAGATAATACAAGGGAATTCGATCAAAATAGGGAGACAATCGCTAGATTGTTGTCTAACTTTCAAAGAGAAGGCGATGACAAATGTTATTGTCCATGCAAGAGTTGTAACGGCTTAAAGACAAGAAGAATCAAAATAAAAAAAGAAAAGAGACATTGTAGGGAGAATGGTCACATTGAAGGGGGATTTGATTATCACCCAGTGGTAAGTTGTTTGTTATATTGTTTTCACAATTAATATACATATGAACCATGGAAGGAGGTTTGATTATCATATTGAAGGGGGGTTTGATTATCATCATTTTTATATAGGTCGATCTCCCTAGTGTGAATATAGAAGAACATGGAGGTGTAGGTATTGAAGCTAAAGATCATGATCCCATGGAAGATGATGATCATGCACCAGAAAACACATTTGAAGATGATAGTATGAATGCATTGATCGTTGACACATTTGGTACTCGTGTTGTTGGTGCTACTATTGATGATGATGATGATGATGATGATGATTATGATGAGGATGACATTGACGTCATCCATGATATACCTCTACTTGAGAAGGTGAACATGACCCTTTACGAAGGCTCCCAATCTACTCTTCTCTCTGTTGTATTGTTATTGGTGAATTTGAAGGTTATGAATAGTTTATCCAATATAGCAATGTCACGTACATGCTAAGGTTTGTCATATACAACATTATAGTCTATAAAAGGTGAAACATGTACCATTAAGATTTATTATAGTAACGACTTATATTATTTGTTGCAGATTGATAGGTGAGTTTCTGTTACCACCATCAAATGTTCTCCCTTGCTCGTACTAATAATTATGTTCCACTATGAAACATATTGGAATGGAGTATCAAGCAATATATGCTTGTCCCAAAGATCATATTATTTATCATAAAGAGCACGAAAAATGCAACATAATACCTTGAATGCCATATGAGTAGATATCTAGATGATCAAATGACAAAAAAGGTGCCTCACAAGGTTCTTCGTTACATCCCCATTATTCCACGTTTGAAATGATTATTTAGGTGCAATAGCTTGGCACAATTTATGGATTACCATGCACACAAAGAGAGTTGAGATGACATTATTTGAATGCCTGTAGAGAACTGTTTGACGAAATGCCACAATAGTGGTGTCTCATGCAATGCTGAGATGTTTAGTTATATGCAATGCTGAGATAATCAAAATATTGGAGGATAAATAGATAATTTTAACAATGTATAATGTCCTTCACAAGATATAATGAAAAATATGGAGTGAACTATGTTTGTTTGATTATATAACTACTATCTTATGTCAGGTATCCCACACAGTCTCATAGATTGTAAGGTACAAGTCAATACACCCCATAGAGATTAATGTCTTTTAACATTTGTACAATATCTCTCTCATTGCCACCTATCTCTCTCATTGCATGAAGTACAAGTACCAACAAATAGGTATTTGTTAGATTTGTCTTCCTCGAGCGAGGAAAATATATGAATGGAAGAAGAAAGTGAGAGATTTAGTATGTCTAAATCAATGAGATCGACTCTAGGTCAAAAGATCAGAAAAAAATTCAATAAACACATGAAATTTTTGCTTTCTCAAGGGGGGTCATGTTCTTATGATGATGAGAGAAAAGGTGACTCTGAGGTACCCTTTAGGTACAAACATCTATAGAAACAATGGGTCCCTGATAAACTTCCTTCAATAAACATTGATTTTTGTGTTAAAGAGAGGATATATCACATAGCACTGTCTTCATTACATGCTTTGGGCCTATTTTCCATGGATGGCATATAGGTATCTTACAAAAAAGTTTTCGAATTGATGGATTATGTTGGACCTTGTTATGATTACAATAGTTGGATGTAGATTGTTAAATATAAAAAAAATTATGTGTATGTATGCACTCGCGACAAATTATATATAACAAAAAGTCAGTGAACAAAGTAAAAAATAGCTATATACGTTGATGGAAGGCCAAAAGCATGAGGAAATATTGTAGGTTTTATAAATAGTACATGACTTGTGTCAACTAAGAAGTAACCCAATTGCATATTCACATAGATACAAAAAAACCCATGACTATCATGGACGAGGTGGTACGCATTTTGATAATTGTCTATTATTCAACGTAACTTAGAAGAAGAACACGTGTTTTAACATGTCTGAATGATTTTTTTTGAAATATAGGGCTATAGTATGGATCGAAAACTAGACGATACACATGGCGGTGATAGTTCTCATGGGACTTCTTCTTCTCGATAGGTAAAACTCATTGTTGTTGTACAAACGTACATACAAGAAAAATGTTAATGCGTATTTTTTGTTGTTCTACTATTTTGGATTGAAATAAAATAAAGTGCTAATAATATTGTTCTCACAAACAAGTGTTAATCAGAACAAGGGAAAGGAACAAGTAGTCCATGAGGAGCCGCAGGATGAGCAGGATCCATTCAATGTTGATTTTTTATCAAACGTTGATCATGTGCTTGCACTGCATAAGGTATTTCATGCAATATCAAAAGAGTTAGATTGAATGACATATATTCAACCTCACACTCCTGAAATAAAGATAAGAGAGGATATGTTGATTCACTGTGTTCGGAATTATACAGTAAGTAATAATGTAGTTTTTAATTATAACAAAATTTCAATAATTAGTTTTATAATATACTATTTTATTTATGTCATTAACTAAAATATATATGTGTTCTCTTTACAGAGGATGCTAAGTACATTAAAGGGTGATGCCTCAGATGCAAATACTTCAGGTGGTTCAAGTACATCACATGTTCTATCCTCCATCTTGTCCATGGTTGTCCATATTTTTTATGCTCTAACAATAATTTTTTATAGCACCTGCTATAGATCCTATGTTGAGTACGCCACCTGCTATGATGATCAAATTCATAGAGGGTTTGATGTTTGTAATGTTAGCAACACGTAGCATGAGCATAGATGTGATGGTAACACCTATTATTGGTAAGTAGATTCCTATTTTTCTCTCTCATTTATCATGTGTTTATTTCACTTGAACTATATATTCTTTCTTAGGGGGCATTTTGTAATATTGGATTCATTTTATGTAGGAGGTGATGACGCAATTCCTGGATGTACTCATGTTAAATGTACGGGAAAAATACAAAATTGTGATCAATTGCTCGTGAGCAATGAAGATGGATTTCCCTTTAGAGTAGCCCAACTTCCAGGTACTTTAAAGATTGATCCTTTCTTTTACTATAAAATATCATACTCATAATGTAATGTACTAACCCCCCGTGTAGTCCCTTGCAATAACTAATTATAATAATCTCGTTATTATCTTGCAGTGAATAATCTATTTTATGAAAAACTTAATGATGAATGTTTGCGCATTTTCGGGCCGACCATACGCACATGGTATCATATTTTGATTTCATTGCAAGATTAGATTTTGTTTCATCCCTTTCTTCAAGTATATTAAAAGGTAGCTTCACTTCATTTATTTTTTTTCTTAAAAGGTGGCAATTACAAGATAAATGGTTAAAGGATAAACTCATTGACTCTATGACAACACTTTTTGGACCCAGCATCTTTCAAAGACTTAAACTCCTTGACAAAGCATGCCAAGTTTTGAAGTATATTAGGGAAAACTACATGTACCAAATAGAATGCAACCCTTATTACGAGTGACATCCCTATATTCCTATTAATGAGTGGGAGAATATTAAAAAGGATGCACTTGAGAGAAGCGCAAGACATAATGGACAAATACTATCACCCGAGGAAAGAAGGTATGTGATAATCTTAATAATGAAATTATGTACTATTTACTCTTTGTACTTATGTGATCTAACATATTTCAAACATCACATAGGTTTCCTGACACATCAAAGGCAACATAAGAAAGAAAACAAAAGCACGGGCAACACAAGCTTGGCTTGGGTAGATATTCAAAACTTGTTGCATGAGTTGTAAGTATTAGTAAATGAAAAATCGTATGAAAATATTTATAAATTGCAATCAATTTAGTTTTGATGAAATTCACTACAATAAAAATTCATGATACCAAGCAAAAATGCAGGCCTTGGAGCTCAAAAAATTGATTACAGAAGAGGACAAGAAAATAGGCTACAATTAAGGCTATACAGTCATGGCTAAATGATATTGAGCAATGAGTGCACAAGGTTCTTCTGCTGGATCTATTGATCACGTAAATAAGCCAATTGATTTTTATTTCAAGTTGAATACTTTACCAATTACTATATTTGATGTTAAGTTCCAACATAAAGTGAATATATTTGTTTTAATTAAGGAAACAATGATTATATATTTGTTTAAAACTTTTAAGTGAATATATTTATATGTATTAAACTGAATGATTAAAATTTCCTAGTATTTGTCTTGTATTTATATGTATATATTGTTGATAAATGCACTAATTATTTACATTGGAATGTAGCCTGCCGATATTGATACTGCACCATCCGAGCACGATGGAGGCGTCAATTCGAATGTGAATTGTAGTACTCAAGGTATACATTTTCTATTTGAATTTTGATTAATGAATATTTAATACAAGTAAACATGTTAAATTGAATTTGGCGTAGTAATATAATTTAATTATAATGTGTTGGGATCAATAAAACATTTTGTATTGCAGTTGTAGGGGATGTAGAGGTTGTTCCCGATGAGCATGTTGAGGTTCAAGCCGCCGAGCAAGATGATGTGGTTGAACAAGGTAAAGAGCGTCATGTTTATGTTTTTTAAAGTATTGAAATGCTTGTAACAATAATGATAATATGTTTTTAAATTAACCCCAATTATGATAATATGTTTTTAATTAAAGCCTTTTATTTGTTATTGCAGAGGACCCGCCTTTGCAAAGGACATTGAGATCATGTGCACGGCTGAGAAGAAATGATGATGTTGACATGTATATGCCTCTGCAACAATATAGGGAAGTAGAAAAAAAAAGAAATGCCAAAAAAGAAATGATTCTCATTTATGAAACTTATTTGATAATGACTGATGTTTATTTCTCGATGTTTATTTGATAATGGCTGATGTTTATTTACACGTGTTTGAGCTTAGTTCCATGTTTTCTTTCATTCTTGCATCTGAAATGTTAATGGGCTGCATATAGAGGTATATCGTAAGTCTCTAGGGTTTTCTCCCTCCAAGCATATTGTTTCTATTATTGTTTCTTCTACTCTTCTCAAAAAATCTATTTATCGCTACTAGAAACATTGAGTTTCCTTTTATACACTATTGTAATGTTGGAGGGGTTTTTGCTAAATTTTAGTGGATTTCATATTTTGGGAGAAATTAGTATTAGAATGTTCAATGGGTTCTTTTCTAAAACACACCACTTGAACAACAACAAAACTTGTAATACAAATGCTGATTGCAACTACCAAGTTAGAAGCTTCACGAAAAACCTTAAACAACTATAATCACACTTAGATCTGATTGGAAATCAATATAATAGCAACAAGAATATTGATTTTATCTAATTGCAAGATGGGAAATATGATAACAATGCTAATATGCAAGCTGGAAAATGGATTTTTAGAATTACCACTTTCACAAATTAACTCACAAGTGAACAAAAATGGATGTTGTGCAATATTACTATGGATAAGCATTCCAAATGATTTATTAATGCTCTCAACTCCAGGTACAACACTATCAATGTCTGATACAATTTCTTGTTAACTATGATAGTACCTCATATGATTGATGTAACCTTCTAGAATTAATTGAAACTTATAACTTGGATTACTAATAAAAAGGGAAGTTTCCATCGTTCTTTTGTTGGACAGAGTTTTAAAATATTGATAAGAATATGAGTTGCAGTGGATATATACATGTATTATGCCTAACTATTTTTTTGTTGTTATTGTTGTTGTATGGATCTAAGGATCTGTTATGTTGATTTTATTAATAAAAGATGTTTCAGAACTAATATGCGATGTGTTTCTATCTTATTCTTTGTGAATTCCAAGAATAAGTCGAGTCTAAGGGGTGGAGGATGTAGTGTTCCTCAAACTCTAACTTGACAAAAAGGTATGAAGCTTTTGAACCAATCTTTGGTGCAACATAAAGTAAGTATGTATGATACTAAATAATTTTCAATATAGAAAGGGGTATATGTTAGTTAAAAGTGAAATTTAAACTTATACGCTGTATGCATGATTCATGTTATATGTGTATTCATGGGTATATTTTATTTAAGCTTCATGACTTAAATTTACACTTTATGCATTCACATGTATATACCACAACTTAAGTGAATTCAAGTGCATGCTTTTTATTTATGTATAGCCATTTATAATTCATGATTTATGTGTATATTTCATGCTTTTGTCATGTTTCCTTCATAATACCTTCTTAAATTTGATATACATCATTAATCTAGAAATTGCCAACATAGGCTTAGGATAATATACTTTGGAGGTGGAGTAGTTTAAGTCTAAGACAAATATTTAATACCATTGTCATAAAGATAAGCAACATAAAGTATTCATTAAAATTGCTTCATTATCCCTTTATAATCAGCATCTTGTGCAGAATGGTTAATCAATTGTTTAAGGTGGATTAGTTGTGATGATGAGACGTGCCATTCTGATTCTTGGAACTTGATTTGTAACCATAAGTGATGGAGTTGAGGGGAGATGAAGGAATACCAAATAGTGAATTTGGAAGAACTCTACAGAGTGCTTGATAATTGCTCTACCATTTAACAATATACCTGCTGAAGTGTTTGTTTCTTTGGTTTATTTGGAATTCAAACTGATGTATTATTTGCTTTGGAATTCAAACTAATGTATTGTTTTCTTTGGAATCCAAATTGATGTATCATTTGATTGGTTAATTGAGGGAGAAAGTTCAATTTAAAAATATAAAGCCATCCTTTGCACCTTCTCAATAGCTCCATATTTGTGTGCCAATGTCAAAGTTTTGGAATAATGCATTAATTATCATCAGAGAAATTGCAGTGGAGGTCTGATCAATAGAGAAGATAGAGAATGAATAGTGGTTACAATTGTAGTGGGGAAGAAAGTGGAGGCCATCCATGAAGAAAATTTCCAACAGAGATGGTGTACAGGAAACAAACGAGCATGAATGCTACCCATAATTGAACCTTAGTCAAAGGCTACCTATAAGATGAGCACTACAAAGGTGCATGAATTGAAGGTTGAATCATATGAGATTTGAACCAAGGGTTTAATATGCCTAGAGTGCCACTGTGGGTAGTACCAATCATCTATGTGAAGAAGAATGATGAGACTTTGTGCATGTGCATTGACTACAGGATGCTAAATAAGGCAACTATAAAGAACAATATCCACTTTTTCTTGATAATTTAAACTTTTTCTCTTGTACAGTTTCATGCTAGCTGATTAAAAAGGATGAAACACATGCTATTAATTGATAATCATACACCATTTCATTATTTGTTCTATTGAATTTCAAGACTACGGTTTATTTTTTGTAGAGGTCCTACAAAGAGTACAATACAACAATAATTTACATCCAAATCATCCACATTGAATTTTGTAATATACCATATTTCCTTCTACAATTAAGCATTCCTGTAGGACACTTGAATACTTCCTTTTTTTATGTTAAGGTTTCATTATGCTTTCAAATCAATTACTTATCAGTGTATCCCTTGCACCTTACTTTTTAATTATAACCAAAGTTCAATAATGGTTTTAGATGTTAACTATGACAATCTCTTGGTTTCAGGAAATGCAAAAGGAGACACCTAGTTCAATATGCAATCTCAATTCATATACATAGAATATTAGGTGGAGCTGAAAGACACAACAGGTTTGCATTTTTGATAGAGGTCTTTAATTGCATATTTTAAGTTATAAACCATCGCGAACATTATAATTTTGACCTATTAAAAAAATGTAAATGTGTTGTGTCTTTTCAGCTCCACCTGCTATCTGTGCATATTCTAGTTTTGTTGTGCGTGCATTATTGATTTAGAGTGGGAAAATCTTATTTTCGATGCGAGGGAGAGAAGCCAATCACATAAAGAATATGCAAATAAACATGACAGCTACAAAACATAAATGTAGATATCACAACAGCTGAGAAATATAAATGTAGGCATCATGGTCACAATTGTTTGGAGACACAACATAATTGAATGCTATAACCAGACGATGCAACACAACCACTACTCTAGTTCTAAGTTGACACTACGGGATCCAAAAACTATAGATAAGGAATAAATTTAGAGAGTGGAGGAGGGCCGTAACAACCAAAATAATAAGGGGTCCAAAGAAACACCATAGACCACATTGCAAACCCGCTGTGAAGAGGCATCCATTGTCTTATAAGTCGCATCAAATGACCCGATCTGTAATCCAAGTCTCTCATCTTGATTCACCAAGAAGAATACTTCTCCCAAGTCATCACAGACACCATAGTGATCTATGAATCTCCAATGTGCAAGTTCTGCAAGTCACTCTCTCGACATCACATCTAACTCATTCAGAACTGTGGAAAAAATGATAGACAATCCAAGCGATCTGTCACAACCCGATCTCAACAGTAACGTAAAGAGTAGCTTGATTTTTGGTGTCAAGTCAATCAATGCACAATCTACTCAAACTCCAAGTCAATTCACTGCTACACTCCGTAGGAAAAAAGCACATCCAATTCAGACCAAAGAAGAGCATCCAAATAACCAAACACTACATGTGTCAAGAAGTCACTTGAATCAGATTCAAATGCAATCAAGTATGCATCCCATGAACACATCAAGAATAATGTATCTCAGATCACTGCCCTAGCTTCTTGTGCTGGAGCAGTCACTATCACAAATCTTGATTTGGTTACATCTAGTCCAAATCCAAGTCTCCAGACTCGACTCAATAATCCATGAGCCGCTACCAAATCTACTGCAAAGTCATCTCTGGATGGCATAACCAAATCATGATCAGGAATAAAAGACCTCAACTCACCAAACCACCTCACAAGTCTAGATCTAAAAGAAATGCAACAATTCACATTCCATGATCTCGCATTGCCGAACAACTCAGCTCCAAACTTCCGATCTGACTCCCCCAATGTATAGATCTTCTTCTCGGCCTCTCAAAACAAATCATGAGTCTCAAGTCAACACATTTGAATCCAACATCCAGTCCGCACTACATCAAATTTCATCTACTCTTCACAAGCGCAATTAGGCATCGAATCAATCACAGATCTCCATGTCGAACTCAAATCGTTGCCATGATCCATCTCCCCAAGATGTCTATTTCAGCTCTAGATCGCACGAGAATCAACTCGATCTAATCTACTCCAAGGAAATCCCATCCATGTCAAGACAAGCCTTACGTACCCCAAATTTGCATCGAACATGCCAAAACAAAACAACTCAAGTCACCAACAAGAACTGCACCCCTCAGATCAGATCTGCAACCAGCTCAAACCAACAATGAACCAGATTTGCAAGATCACTACTCTGAATCGATACCAACCCCGATTGATATATATATATATATATATGTATATATATATATATGTATATATATATGTATGTATATATATATATGTATATATATATATGTATATATATATGTATGTATATATATGTATATGTATATATATATATATATGTATATATATATATATATATATATGTATATATATATATATATGTATATATATATATATATATGTATATATATATATATATGTATATATATATATATGTATATATATATATGTATATATATATATATATGTATATATATATATATATGTATATATATATATATGTATATATATATATATGTATATATATATATATATATGTATATATATGTATATATATATATATATTTAAAAAATAGTGCAAGCCATCACAATTATGACATAAACCACAGAATAACCGATGAGAAAACTAAAAGCAATGGCTATCTGTTGGAAACATCTGATAGCTAGCCATCACATGTACATCATCACCATCAACATAAAACTACAAATGATGGCTATCTATTAGAAACATCCAACAACTAGCTGTCGCATGTACAACATCTTCGTTGACAAAAAAGTACAAACAATGGCTATCTGTCAGAAATATCTAATAGCTAACCATCGCATGTACAACATCTCTGACACATGTTCGTCAAACTTGTGACAACCACAAATAGACCCAATGGTATGTTCGCCATGTTGGCAGCCCCTTTTTGGATGGATATTCTAATGACCATAGTCATCATAATTACGACGCCAATCGTAGTCGTTATTTTTTTACTACAAAATTGCAACGACGGGTGGTGTCTCTTGATCGATGTGATAGTGTTGAAATTCTGACGGTTAGCTGTCAGAAAAAGGTCTCAAATGTACTAGTGTCAGTTGTATGATAGATTATTAAACTTTAAACTTTGAATAGCATCAATATCAGATCCACTGAACACAATGAATGCCAACACAATAACACAATATTTTGGTGTCGGGGAAACCCTGTTAAAGGTAATAACCTCGGTGGGAATTAGCACCCACAAATGATGTACTAAGAGTATAGTATCCTTGTTAGAAGATTTAGCCCTGTTAGGAGCTTATTGAAACATTACAATACACAATCCTTGTTAGAGGATATACCCTATTAGGAGTCAAGAAAGAAGGGTGGGCTCACTACCCAAAGAAGGTTAAATCCACCTTTAGAACTCACTGTTCGGAACACAAGTGTATATGAAGAAATACACAATCTTTTGAACTGTCCAACAACAACTGTCTTTGCTTGATTAGTTCCATTAAAGTACACTAGTAAACCTTTTCTCTACATCTAACATACATGAGCTCGTAGTTTTCACAATCTTCTTTACATCACATACAATCTCACCATTGTCTTTTCCAAAGAAAAGATCTTACATATATACCCTATTACAATTTCCATGATTAGGTCGGCCAATTAGGATTTCCTAATTTAATAATAATTACATAGAACCTTGCTAAGATAAACATGATATATAAAACAAGTATATAATGATTACATTACAACAATTAAGGATCGACATCCTTAATTTACAATCACCAACCAAAAAGCACACTACATCTCTAAAGTCGGCTCCCACATACCACAACTGACCTCATCCAACATTCCGTACCTTGTGCTAACCAATGGACATTTTATACTATGTTATCTTTCATCCCTCAAGCTTGCATACACTAAATCCATACCTTCTGTAAGATATACCAAAAATGTAGAGACTATCTCTGTGAACTTTCACTGTCACAGTCCAGTAACCAATCTTCACCAAAACATCTGTAACTCATCCAATATGTAACATTACATGATGTGATCTTAGATATAAGATCAAAACATCTTCCAAAAATCTCATCTGACTTCACATGATCTGAAACATCTGTACAGTGTCCATACACTGTAATAACCAGCCTGTTTTCCTTCTACAAACATACGTTAACATCATTGACAAAACACAAATGACAACAGTATGAATACCCATTTAGTAATGTAGTGATTAAGTAGCAATATCCAACAAAAATATGACATGAAAAGTTATAGGATGATGTATTAATGTATGGTAGATCTCTATGTATGAGCGCACATTTTTTGGATGCATGGTTTTCGAGATACAACTCTCCGAGTATAATTAAAGGCAGAGAACAAAGCATCAAGGCTTGCGAAGTTGCATAGGTATTGGCTAACCTATGTTAGGTTATTTTATGTATTGATCATGTACGTATGGATGAAATAATGCCATTGTAATGTATGTAAGGTTGCATGTTGTAATATTATGTATCTGACCTTGAATTATATTTTGTGATTGCCTATAGAGGTCAACCTAGTTACTTTACTCTTAATCGGGTATAAGTAAATGATGTAATTGGTAAATGTAGTGTGTGGAGGAGCATTGCAAATATGTATGTGCAAATATAAGAAGAGAATAAAAGTCAGTGAAGTGAATGAGAATAATGATGCATAGAGTTATAGGAGTTTGTTCTCATGTCTTGATATAATACTCATTGTAATAGAAGGACATCAATCCATATTTTGAGAGTGCATGTTGAAAAGTTGTAATATACCATTAACAGGGCTTTGCAGACTCTTAATAGGGCCTGTCCTTTAATAGGGACATCTACCTATTGTATTGATCATCTCCTAACAGGTCTAGGACTCTTAACAAGGTCTATTTTATATAGTGCAGATATTTGTGGGTGTCATCCCCATCAAGGTTTTTCCTTCAACAGGGTTTCCTTGAGAAAAAAATAATGGTGTCATGAGTTATCTTGTGTATGCTTATTTTGCATAGTTATTTTCTTTAAGTGTTATATTTGTCAAGTGGTTGAAGAAATCTTATAAGTGTTGTGATACTAATTCTCCCCCCTCTCAGTATTACCAAATCCTAATAGAAAATACCTTAGAAGTAGAGGATGATATCATTGACGCTCTTACTTTTCCAAATGAATCTTTTGAAATTAAAGAACCTAATCAAGTTATTATAGTTCAAGATACTGCTAAAAAGAAACTAGTGATTATTTTAAAAGGAGCTACACAACCTGATTATCATGTTTTACCATACACATATAACGAAAATCCTCAATAAGATAATATCCTTGATATCCTCCCTATTACAAATGCAATCTTAACATGTAAGGATCCTAATCAAGTCAACACTATTTATATGAAATCTCCACCTATTTGCTTCAATTATTTCTCCAATACTAAAAAATAGCATCAAATATTCAAGATGATGATTGGGGAACTTTAGACTTCACACTGGGACCTTCCATAGTTAAAACAAAATCCTTGAATTGGAGAACTAAACACCTTATTTTGACACATGTATGGATATTAATGATTGGGCCTCTTTAAATTTCAATCCAATCCCACCTAAAAGAGGCCCTTATAGTTTTTATATTCCAAACCTTGATTATGGATATGTTGGTATAGTCCATGTGTGCAACAATAATTGAAACCCATGAGAAATTTTCATAATATTTTTCTAAAGAAAATCTAGGTTTTCAACGCTCACTTTTATCCAAGTGATCTATACATACTTCTCTAGGTAATTTATAATCAAATCAAGATAATAGTTTGTTTGAGATTTTAAATGCCAACTCAGTTACTCTTCCTTTAGAAAATAAATGAAAAAATAGAAAACAAAATCAAAATAATTCTTCCATTTTTATGTATCATCAAATTTGTGGCCATAAGACTAGTTAATTTTAAAATTTGAAATGTAAAATTTAAGAATTTATTGATTACATTATGATTCAAATGACATGTAATGATGAATGACACCTTTTTCATGATCGTTCTAAATAACACCTAAGTTCCTATTATGTTGCTCCTCACTATGTGACATTGATAGCCTATCCTTTGGGGTCTCATTGTCAATTATAGCAGTGCAATTTCAGGTTCAATCATGCTTTATGAATAAAATAATAGTCTTTCTTATTACTTGTTTCCATACTTGGGGGGAAAGGGGTATCATTTCACTCTCCTATCTATCCCAAGGACCCATTTCCTCTCTGTGTTGAGTTGTGACTTTTATAAAGTGATATCCTTTCTTCCATATAATTATTTGTTTATGTAAGGATCTCCTTTTTTAGAAAATTAACATCCTGAGTTTATAATTTTTTCTTTTCTTGAAAGCACATGTCTTTTATAAATAAAATTTCACTTGGGGTGCATAATGTGTTGTCATTTTACAAGTATTCCCTTACCTAGCAATAGGGAATATGTGTATACTTGATCGTCCTTCCTCTTTTTCTCTTCCTTTTCAAAAGATTTGTCATCCCTTTTTTGAATTATTTCTTTTATAATATGATTTACTTTCTTGCATGGATTCATTTGTTTGTTTACATAAGGATCTTCTCTTTTTTAATAGATTACATCTCAAGTTTACAACCTTATGTTTGGTTGAAAGTGGATGTCTTTTATAATAGATCTATCACTTAGGGCATATAATGGGTTATCTTTTCCCTTTCCTTTAGCCTTGGGGGAAATTTCTTCATTTATCAATCTCTTGTTCCTTTCTAAAGATTCACTTTATTTTGATTATGCGGTACTTGTTTGTCACATGATATCGTTTATTGTATGGAGATTATTTACATAAGGATCTTCTCTTTTTTAGGAGACTTACATCCTGATTTACAACCTTTTCCTTACTTAGAAAGAGAATCTATATCCTAAACAAATACCCTTACTTGGGGGCTTAAAGTGTGTTATCCTTCATCAAGAATCCCTTTTTCACCTAACAATAGGGGGATAAAAAGACACATTCTTGTTTTCCTCCCCCTCTATCTTGAAGATGTTGGATTTTTTCAAGAAATCCTCTTGAAGGTAGATGCATTGTAGCCAAGATATCTTCCTTTCAATAGTCTCTTCCCACTTGTGTTAGAATAATAAGCAAAATTAAAAAAATATAAACCCATAGAAGAGAACACAACAACACAAAATTTAACGTGGTTCACCCAATCCCTGGGCTACGTCCACCAACAGCGAGTCCAATATCTTTATTATTATCCAGCGATTACAACCTGAAACTTGCAACTCAATACCACAGTAGGAAGCTACAATAATCCCTCATCCAATGAAATCTTGAACCCTAAGCCCTTTTACAAGTATTTTTGACATAACAAAATTAGGGCAAAAATACTTCGACTAATAGAAAATAGATGGCCGACAAATACTCCGACTAATAGAAAATAGATGGCTGACAAATACTCCATCAGGGGCTCTGCCCCTTGACCCCATGGAAAAGTATGATTAGGCTCCACATACATAACAACTTGTAGATATCCTTTCACAATTATCTATTCCTCAGCTAACAAGAGTTTTCACTCTTTACTAAGGTTTTTGCTATACATTGTTGATTTAAGGATATCTCTTTGTTGTTGGAAGTAGGCATCCTTGTTTTCTTTTCCTCATGATGATACCACAGTTATATGTCACCATCATAAAGATGGGGGCATACATACAAACTCCTTGTATATTATGTAGATTTTATTGGCACTTTGACTGACTACTTTTATGAATCCACACAAAGAGTATACATTTTGTAAGTATGATCTCCTAAGCTAGCCAACATGCAAATTTTGTAAGTTATCCCGTGCACAAATTTTGTAAGCCATCCCATGCACAAAGTTTAAAAGCTGACCTGTCCACAATTTTTTTCAATGTAGAGTTGAATAGAATAATGTCGCTAAATCTAAACCATCAATTCTCTTTTTCTCTCTCTTTGGGATGACTAAAACTAGCATACAATTACTTGTTAGCCTTCCCTTCTCCTCCTCCCCTCTCATGAATAACCTAGCATAGCACAACTTGCTAGACTGCTATATTTATGCTTTCTATATCTTCTTTTCATGCTCTCATAGCTGTGCTAGTAGGTTAGGTCATGGAGTTTTGTTCATCCTTGGCATATGCTCTTTCCCTTTCCATGTGACCATCTATGCTCTTGCAATAGCTTTTTGAGTGTCATACTAGTGGTTGAGACATTTGGTTCATCGAGGTCTATTCAACTAGTTGACTTGAAATCTTAGTAATCTTTAGACTTTTGTCTTTCTTTTTTTGTGTCCTTTTACATTGATGTACAAGCTAAGATCCTTTGTTTGGGGGCTAGTTTCCTTAAAATTAGTGATGTTTTATCTCTTTTTAGTTTTCTAAATGATCATTTTTCTCATTTTTCTATTCTCTCTCATTTCCTTTACTGTGAACATAAGGTTGTCTCATACTCCCACTAAAGTGGGGGTTAAATTGTTAGCACCTTATTGGTGTGTACAATTTTATGATTATTTAGCACCCAACTTAGTGTGTTTTCCATAGTAGAACTTTATATGACACCTAAATTCAAATATAAGTCCTCCCATTTCAATATTGTTCAAAATCTAAGGTAGACCCTTGTTTCTAAGTGTGCTCCTCTATTATTTCTCCAATCCAATAATTTATAAACACATAAAAATGTCCTTATAATTAATCATTTTTCTTTTATTAATTAAATAGATATTAAAGTCTATTTAATTAATTCACTTAATATTTTCCTCTATCAAAATTTAAATTTATGTAATATCATTGATATATTTAAAATAATAAAATACTTTACGGACAATTAAATCATTTATCATATTTATCATTTATCATAAATCATAAATCATAAATCATAATCTTTTTAAATTCTCCACTCCTCTTATTTATAACTCTTTCATCCTTACCGATTACACTCACTTGCCAAATGTGGGATAAATGATTTTTTAACCACCCAAACCAACTCCAATAATCCCACATCCCTCCTACCACGTGTTTTCCAATTAAGGATAACAATAAAATGCTTAACCCCTCTAACATCAAAGGCCCCTGGAATCCTTGATTTATTATAGTTTATAATCTATTACATTCCTAGTTTTTTGATATTTGTCTATTGAATTTAGAGATTTTTTATAAACTCTTGTGTTATGTGCTCTAAGAGATTAATTTAAACACAAGATTATGCAAATAGGAGGGCAATGGAGTAGGTGTTTGTTAGTCCCGCCTATATAGGTGGAGACTTATGTTTTCGGTGCATTATCTCTTATTAGTTTGCATCGAACACTGTGCATTCCAAAAAGATTAAATTACATTTGCAATGTTCTGCAGTCATCTTATTTTTATTTTTATTTTTTAAAAAATATTTCTCTTTTCTAATTGGATGTTCATATTTTTGCTAGTGGTTTTTTACAATTTTTTTTCTAAAAATTCATAATATTTTTTGTGAGGACAATTAAGTCTGACTTAACATTGGCGGGCCCACACTTGATACCTCTGCTGCATTGAATTGCTGGGAATGGTAGCAATTTAACAAATCACTATTAATATTTATGCCATTGCTGACATCTGACATTTCATACTGTACCACTCTTGACACCTCCAACACATCCGAACAGAGGAATAAATATTAGATTTTTCATTTCTAAGTTAAATATTTTTCTTACATTTTCATTCTATTTCACATAGCATAATTGTTTCACCATAAGTTCAGTTTTTTTAAATTAAATATTTGTATTGGATTTTTATGCAATTTCAACTAATACAATTGTTCATAATAAGAATAGAAGGAAATATTATGTAATAATTAATTTTTTTCATTTTAAAAACCAATTTATTTTAATTTCTTATTTATTATTTTTATAAAAAAAATAATAATATAAAAAACATTTTATATTTTAATATTTTATTATTTTATTAATTATTATATTATAAATATAAGTAAATAATTACAACTTTTTAATAAATATGATAATTATTTTTGAAATTATATTTTAATAATAGATTGTATAGATAAATAATAGTAGTTTTTAATAAAATTATTATTTTTGAAAATTTTAATAATTTGATTTGTTAGGTTGTAAAAATATACATGTTACATAATGTTTCCTTCCATTCATAACATTCTTCAGAATGAACAATTCTGTAAACTGAAATTGTATAACAATTCAATAGAAACATTTAATTTTGAAAAACATAATTTATGATAAAACAATTGTGCTCACTAAAATTGTATAAAAATCTAATAAAACTATTTAACTTATTTTCATTTCTGAATTTTGCAAAATAAATTGAATTTTAAAATTGATTAATTAGTATTCAATAAAAATAATAATATTAATAATAAAAATTAAGTTTCTCCTCCACTCAAAAGGGAAATCTCTGACCACAGATGGTTTAAATTTTTTCAAATTCAACTTCACAAAAACACCAATAGTAGATCTGTTTAATTGACAAGCTATATTAATCATCACCAAATGCTATATAACTTATTTCAAATTCTTAGCCCGTAATTAAATGCTGTGACTGAAATAAATTCAACTTAGTTAGAAATTAGGAAAGGAAATAGAACCCCATGTATTATAATTCATTTGTAAGTCAATACTAGTCTACTTACTCTTCCATGCGTACAGCAATAAGGAAAATCCTAGACCTCTGGACTCCTCTTTAAATCCTTGAGTAGTCGGCAGAGGCAATATGAAAGAGAAAGATGAGAGCTTGTACCATGATAGACAGGCCAGTCTGAAACACGAACACTGCATTACCTGAGCCCTAAAATTGTGAACATTTTCCAGGGCCTATTTTAAGAACCACACACATCTAAACTAATGTTTCAAATGAATAGAGCAAGCCGATATAGAAGAAAGAGGAGGAGACCTTGCTTAGAGCTATCCTCCCACCTGTCCATCTCTACATGTATGCAAAATGCTTTAGCATAGATGATGCACGTGAATTGTTCTCTGAATGCCACCTAAACACTACATGCATTTTTCATCAAATTTGTTGATTGATAAAAGAAAAAAACTAAGGGCAAAAATAGCTCCGGCCAATTAGGAAATAGAAATAACAAAATGAAAAATCAATTAATATAATGAAACACACAAAGACCATATGTTAAAATTTTATCGCATGGTTTTTGAAGGCAGATTAATTGCAAGAAAGGTGTATGAAAACATAAGTCTGATTGAAATTTATTATTGCATCAATATGCAATTGTTGCTATACTCATCTTTTATAGATTCTGTCCAAAAAATTGAGTTGAGTAACTTGATATAGTTGTTTGTTCATGGTAAAGAAAAATAAAAATTATCTAAAAACTTTTTTGGAAGTCATGCATTTGATTCAAAGTCCCATTTTTTTCCATTATATTTTATTTTGACAGCTTTATAATTTTATGTGCTAGTACATTTCTTTTGTGTTCTATTGCGACTATATGATTTTTACAACTTAAAAATAACAATTGTTTTCCACGTTGCATAACTACATGATCATATCCTATATATTAGATATTGGCAAATCAAATTCAGTGATGTTGATATAATTGTTCTTATATTGTATAATAGATTTGACCACTTTGGAGACACTACTTCCAGAATACTCAGGGTCTTATCTTTGTGGTAGACAGCAATGATAGAGACCGTGTAATTGAGGCAAGGGATGAGCTTCATAGGATGTTGAATGAGGTAAATAGTTTTCGGATGCCTCTATCATCTTTATAGGAAGTATGGTGTTAAGAAAGTATGAAAAAAGAATTCTGATAGTGTATTCAGGCTTACAGGAATCTTAATTGTGAGTGGCTTTGCTTTCATATTGGATGTTGACTACAAGTCTTCCCCATCAAACATCAACCACAAAACATTCAACAATACCTCTATCAAAATATAAACTCCAAATTGTCTTTAGTATGTAGGAGAAAATAGGAGAGTGCAATATTTTCATGTGGAGGTTGCAATTGAAATGAATGCGGGAGATCAGTAGGGAATGGTTATAGTGTACTAATGGGATAGGATCCTCCTTTACAACAGTCATTCAAATGACACATATGTTTTGTCTGCCTACTAGACTTAAAACATTTGGATCAAAGTTCCCAACATCCTTTAGCGTATCCAGAGACGGGAGAAAATAAGTTTTCTATGCTCAAGAGAAATCTTATATTTCAAGTTTAGGGGCTTTCTTAAAATTCCCAAATTAAGGGATATGTTTCCAACATGTTGAACCATTATATCAAGAATAGTGAGCCTAAGAGAACTTTCTTTCAAGGTTTGAATTTTTTTATCTTGAATTTGATTTCTTCTACAGAATATAGAAAATAAAATATCCAAAGAAAAAGATCGCCCAATTTTTTTTTGCTAATGCATTAAACTGAACCAACAGTACTTCAAAAAGTAAAAACTCAAAACATTTTCAATATGCCTAAGAGTAATATGCCAGCAACTCATAGAAACAGACCAAAAGAAAAAGAGCAACTCAAAATTATAAATGAGATTAATATAACTGAAGTGTTGAAGTATCATTTTTAACATATTGTTCTTTCTTGCAGGGCTTTTCATAGGATGCTTCTTAGCTTTGTTTGTGGGATACATACATTATCATGGCTGACATAGCTAGCACCTACACAAGTAGGACATACCCAATATACATGGAAATAATTTACCCTATTTTTAGGTTTGATCATTGATTCTTCTCTAACTTTTGCAACTTTGTTGATTTCATAGCACCTTTCCTTGGATAAAACTAAGTAGAGAAAGTGACATGACACCCAATAAATTTGGACTCTAAACTTATGTGCAAGAGAATCTATTTTTGAATTCTGCATTGAAATGGACTCACAAATGTTGTAAACTATGCTTCTTTTTGTTTGCTCTAACAAATGAATGCTCATTTGTTTGTGTAGTTTGTTGACTTTATCCCAATGCTATTTCTTGTTAAACCATCATTCTTGCCTGTGTGTTCTAAGTAACTATAAATCTATAGAGAAAATTTCTCCTGAGGACATCCCAAATCATAAATATTTGATCTCGAAGGTCAGTTCCTCTGTGTCATCTCAACGATTAGATTTTCTGTGCATAAGAAATTGAACTTCTTTTGTTCTTTTTTTTCTTGCTTCAATTTTGAAGGTTAAATGGTTTTTCAATAGGGAAAAATCTGGGTTTTGTAGTTTCTTGTAAAGCTCAACTAGTCAAGAGTATTTCTATGCTATATCTGAAAGCTGAAAGATTGAATTGGGTTTTTATAGTTTCTTGTGTAAAGTTCAACTAGTTTAGTCACTTGAATTTGTGAAATGAAAAGATATCATTGATGAAAAATTAGTTAATGTTGTAAGGTTTGAAATTAGGATTTTTAATTTTGGATTTGATGTGTGCATCTTCATGCCTCTTTCTAAGTATAGTTCTTGAGGAATAAGAATTAAGGAACAAATTTTTTCTCTGTTTCAATTCAATATGATGTTAGTTTCATGTTGTTAAGGAAATCTTATGGACTAGATAGATCAGTGTTTCTATTAAATACCCTAGACCCCAAATTATGCACCATTATTTTTTAATTTCATCATCTTTCAAGAACAAATCATCATAGTTTATTTTTTATTTCAATTTTGAGATGTTTTCTTCACCGCAAAAAATACTAAATTTGTGTAAAATTCTTTCTTCAGCTCTTCTTTTGAAACATTGAAAGGGCCACAATTTCAACATTTTTTGGGTGTTATTAGGGTTTATGGTGTTGCTGCCAAGAACGAGACCTTTAAAAGAGTATAGCTAACACAATGCACTTGAGTTGCACGTAAGGATTTTTATGAATCTTTTCTTGGCTTATGAAGTTTGTAAGTGTCTAAAAAAATTCATCCACTTTGCCATTCATTGTTCACGTTATGCGAAGATCATAGGTCATATTCTTGATATATCTCATGACTGCAATTAATAGTGCCCAACTTTTCCTTGTTCTGGTTGCTGCCTCATTCACAAGTGACTTCCTCTTTCATACTACAATCTCTGGAGTATGTAGCCTATATACAGTAGGTGTGAATGTTAAGAATATTTCTATGGGCTATTTTCCACTTTCAATTGAATGGAAATGGAAGTGGGATCTTTTTAATAGTCCATGGGCAATCTGATTTTGGGTCTAGAAGGTCCACGGGCAATTTGTTTCCTTTGTGACAACTTTGTGTGAAATATACATGCTTCAATCAGTACAAGTATCAAAAAATTTCTAACTGATATTTTTCTATTTGCTAGAAGGGAGATGATTGGACAAATTCTCATTTATCAAAATTTACAGCAATGGATCCTACTTATTCTTTACCAAACAATATTGCAATTATCACACTTAGGTAGTTATATGCTAAAATCTCTTTTTCTAGATGTCATTATGAACCTTCCCTTGCTTGATCTAGGACTTATTGCTTGCTACATTGTAGGTTGACTCCGAAATACTAAAATTTGAAATCATTTTGTCATGCATAGATATACAAAAGCATCATATAAGATTTATTATTCTCTCTAAGATAAACTGTATAATCAATATTCATTCTACTCAAATCTCCCTTTTCTCAAGCTTCAATCCATGCAGTATGAAAGGCATCTTTGTGTACACTATTACAGTATAGGGAGTCGGTGTTTTGCGATACAACATTATTAGTTGAACTTGAGAAGCTCACTCACATATTGCCCCTCCATTGGATTGAAGAATTAGGAAAAGTTGATTTCATTGCCCTTTTATAGCATTGAGCGAGGAAAATGCTACTTAGTTTTGAACCTTGTTCCTATGCCATTATGTGCTCCATTGTACTCCCAAAATGTATTGCATGGTGCTACCTTAAGAATCAAACTTCTTGTAGTTTATCTAACTTATAACCAAACTCATTTGACAAGCAGTTGTCAAATTTTTTATTATTTTATCATTTTGAACATAAAATGATTTCACAATAACTATTAATGAACTATGTCCATCAACCTGACATTAGATTTTTGTTGTACGTCTAATTTTAAATATTCTGCAAGAACTTGAAGATGGAAGTGTGCTACTTCGCTTGGCTCATATTTATGAGGTTCATAAATGCTAACACTTATTTTTACTATTAGTGTGCTTATTATTGTCTTTGAGATAGATTGGCTCATGTTTATAGATATCCATTTGCCATGTCTTGAGATTAACAGGCTGCAGAGGACACTATGTATTCCAATATTGCTACAATTGAGCTGAAAAAGATGTCTCCTAATAGAATGGTAATTGAATTTTAGCTCATCTCACTTAGTTCGGTATTCCTTCTTGAATGAAGATCCATGGTACGATAAATTGATGTAAGGAAATCAGTCAAACTGTAGATAAGTGAATTGACAGAGATGAATTTATCGGCAAATCAAGAAAAATCTACAATGAACCTGAAAGGGTGGAAAGTGGAAGGTTATGATGGTGACATCCATACATCTTGTTATACCAATAATCAATACACACTATGCAAACCAGATTATATGCCACCACTTGTACTTCTGTGAATATTTACCATTTGACGTTTACTCTAAGAACCTAGCCCTCAACTTTAGTCTTATCATATGATTGCAATTGCATTAAATCATTATGTTTGCAAGTCACAACTATGATGAGTTTTTGATGATATTACCATCTTGTATAATTCCATCAAGAATATTTGTAGAAAACTATAAATTATTATCATAGGTTTGTTTGATGGTGATCTAAGTCCTAGCTTAGAATTTTGTGGTAAGTATTAACCAAACCCAATTTCAAGGTTTGTAGTAATATTAGACTAAGCTAGATTAATCTTGTGTACTACCCAAATTATCATAATATGCCACAACTTGACTCTTCCAATACCTTTCCTATGTCTTTCACAATTACTTCCATGTGCGTGACATTAGTTGTAACAACTAATTTATCATGCAGTATACAAAAAAAAATGATTTTTGGAAGTACTTCCAAATTTGGATGTCAAGGCCTACTCAGTGGTCCCACCACATATCCCACAACAATTCAAGTGGATCTGGATGATAAGTAGTCTTGTCCCTATTCATGCACCTATGTGATTTGAGGTTCTGGTGCAAACCTCTTGTGGGTGCGCAACACATTTCCCTGAGGTCCAGGTTTGTCAATTACATCCTCAAGTAGCTTGACTACAATTAATAGAAAGTGCAAAGTCAATTATGGAAGACAACTTTAGATCCAACATAGTGGATATTTTCTTCACAACAATGTATATTTCAAGTTGCTATGGTATATTTTTCTATAGCAAGATAGGAACAAGAGATGAGAGATTAGACAGTCATTCATCTCTTTTCAAAGAATGCTATGTACAGAATGTTCAGATTAATAAGCAGTGGATTGTAGTTTTACATCTTGCCCATGTACATATCGCACATGAATTTCATCATATTTTTTTTTCATCAAATCCCCAATAAGCTGCATCTCTAAAATTTTAATTTCTTTTCAATCATTTTTATTAAAAGCATTTGGCGGGACTCTAGCTCTGCAGAGCTCTTGTTTTATATACGAGTTTTGTTTATGTTAACATTATTTGCATTTTACTGAATTGGATTCCATTGTTGCGATTTTAGAAGAAACGTATCTCTAATTTGTTTCACTTGTTTGATAAGAGTGTTTATATTCGTCTGATAAGAGTGTTTATATTTTGTAGACAGAAAATCATATTTTGTATAGTTTTTGAAGTCTTTGCTGCATTCTTTGATAAATACAACGTGTTTTATCTATGCTTTGCAATGAATATCTAACCAAAATTTTCCATTCTTTGGGCTTCGAATACGCTAATTCATGGTTCATATGCTGATTTGTACAGATTTTGTGATTTTGTTCATACGTTGATTCATGGTGCTGGAAAAGATGGTGGAATTTTGCTATACGCCTGCTGATCGCATTTCATAAAACATTTTCAGCCACTTTAACTAACATATTTTCTTGCCTTGCATTGCTGCTTTGAAAGTATTTTTCAAACCGTTTCATTTGTTTTCTGTCAAGCATTGCATTGCTGCTGCATCATCTTGGGCTTGTGAGACATTCTGTCAAACAATTCATATGCTTTTAGACTGTGCCAAACATTTCCAAACTGTTATACGTGTCTTTTATGCATTGGATGCTTTCTGTGAAATATCTCGTATATTTTGTAACCCAGCATTTTGTCGAAAAGTTCAACTACATGAGATTGGTATTTGCAAAATCAGTTAATGTGCGCTGAAAGTATTTTGTCAAATATTCCCTGCATACAACAAATCTGTGTGATATAATATAGTAGCGCTACCATTTCTGCTGAAATATTGTTTGTGGTCAAACAATATTTGTAAAATATGCAGATTGGGATTAAGGTTTGGAATGGCCTTCTTAATGGTAGGGTTTCTTGAGCTTCCAATTCTCTACCTCATCGTTTTGTTTTGGTATGTGTTAGTTTTGTTTTGCTTAGGATTTTTAGTTATTGACACAAAGCTTTTAGTTTTATTTAGTTAAAGTTTAGCTTATTTTTAGTTTTTTAATTAGTTTTTAAGCTTAGTTTTTGTTTTTAATTAGTTGTTTTAAAAAGAAATGTCTAGTTTTAGTTTTAACTAGTTTTTTAGTTAGTCTTAGTTTTTGATTAGTTTTTTTTTTAATTTATTTTAGTTTTTAAATTTGTTAATTAATTTAGTTTTTAAATTTGTTAATTAGTTTAGTTTTTTAATTTTGTAAATTAGTTTAGTTTTTTAATTTTGTTAATTAGTTTAGTTTTTCTTTAATTTGTTAATTTGTTAGTTTTAATTCCGTTAATTAGATTAGACTGATTGATGTAATTAGGTAGATTTTTGTTGGTTAAATGATTTTTTTGTTAGTTATATTTTGATTTTGTATTCTTGTGGGATCTAATTTTTCTTGTGTTTTTGTGGAGGTACAATTTGTTTGTTGAAATTCAAAATTAAAAACTACTAGTGATATTTTGTGCAAGTTTCCGATCGGTTGTCGAAGACCATAAATTTGAAACTATTGACGTTGTTTAATGTAGGATGCCCATCCAAGAACTTATGATTTAAAATTGATGTTTGATGTGTTTGTTGCATTAGGCACATTTGTGTATTTTAAGATAGAACAAACATATCCTCTCCCCTTATCTTTGTGGATCTTGGGTGTAAGAGAAATTTGTTCTATCTCTTAGCATGCTTGCCTCCTGAGAAGCCCTTAAGGCCAGGTGAGAGGGAATGGTTCAAGTGGTAATAAGCTAAAGTTAAGCTCTTCTAAAACACTATATAAGAAATGTGGTTGTGATTAATGTCACAATCAACATGCGTGATTTTTTCATGCCAGTGGAAGTCTCCCTCAATATCCATGTGACACATTAAAATCCTTCATTACAAGATGTAAAAAACCTTATTTTGAAAGGACTGGGAGGCCCCTTAATTGGGAAAACCACTTTGAGTATGGCCACCTTAACGAATGCCTTAACTTAAAAGCCAATTATTGTAACTTGGTCAAAATCCTTCTATTTGTTGGTGTAGGGGGCCACCCATTCCTTTAAACCATCCCACATCCTTGCAGTTCTTAGTAGAGATAGTAGTTCCTTAGGAAGTGGTGCCCATTAGAATCTGAAGCTTTGTGTCTCTAAGCTTCTAAGCTATCTACTTTGAATAAGTGTGACTCAAATTTATCTGTAGTGGGAATCCAACAAATATTATCTCAGCTGGCCTAGGATGTGTACTTGAATGTTTTTTATGTGTGTGTAATAAAAACCACCTTCAAACAATCAACACCACACTTGAAACATTGAAACTTGATCAACTACAACTGATTTAGAACCTAATTGAAGAATTTGTGATTAGAGATCACCAAGCTAATTGATTAGATATGTAAGATGATTAAATTAGTATTATGTTGTCATTGATGTCAACTAGTTTGACAACACTTAAATCTTGTAAGTTACTATACCTAAACATCTAGAGAAAATGAGTGAAAGAGATGAAGAACATAAATATCTACATGAGGAAGATGGATATGACAGATGAGGATAAGGAATACATTGGGTAACTTGTTGATGATTCTATGACCTTATGATATTGACTTGATTATGTTGCATTCATCTATGATGAGGGAAAGAGCTGAAAGACACAAAGCAGTGTTGTCGGTTAATGAAGCATTTCAGTATACACCGATGGAATGTAGTGTATACTGAGCATAGTGTAAATTGAGCTTGTGTTCACCGATGCATTTCTTTGTTAACCAAACATAACAGAATGAACTAAATGATTAGCTTAGCTGATAAGAATTGATGAGATGGAAAGTGTATAACTTCGAGGTAACAGATAAAGTTAGTTACAAAGATCGACGACTAACAAAATTCAAGAAAGATCTAAAGGATGAGAATTAAATGTGCTATTGACACATCAGTTGAGGAAGGTTAAAGCGGTAAAATCAATGAAGATGATTAAGCGGAAAAATTTAATGGAGGAGAAGAAAATGGTTTACTTGTCTATTTAAGAGACTAGAGTTTCATAATGAAATATATGCCGGGAGAAGGAAACTGTAAAATTATCGTGTGAACAAGTTTTCATGCATGTCTGATCAAACTGGTTATTGAGAACCAAACTACAAAGTATTTATCGAGTGACATGAAGCTATTATCAAGTGATAGTAAGTTATTGAATATTGATTGAAACATAATTATTTAATGATCAAAGGATTGAATGAGCCTAACATTGATTTGTACATCTACAATTGAAGTTGTATTAAGATAGATCACCTACTATTACATTTTAACCATTGTACATAGTCAAATCTCTTAACCGAGTGGACTAGGAAAGTCTTTTATTTATCACTCATAGAATGAACATTGTTATCCTGTCAACCCCATAGTGAATGCTAGTTGGACGATAATGGTTGGTCTAAAATCCTCTAACAAGGTCACACCTAACAGTGTGTTTGTAACCTTTAATAGGGTTGGGTCTTCACCAACCTCACTTTAGAAGAGTGAATATTTTGGGTTGCCAATCCCAGGTGGTTTTTCCCTTCATAGGGTTTCCACGTTAAATCTCTTGTGTTATGTGTTGATTGTGATATTTTTTTGATGTCATATTTGCATGTTGCATATTTGATTTGATCGGTAATCAGTATATGTTTTAGATTGGTAATCAGTAAAAGCACAGACAGTAAAAGTATTTTAAGTTACCAAGTAGCATAAGTTGAAGTAATTTGTTTTTGGATTATACATTTTGAATTGGGACAATGATTAATTGATTCACCCCCCTCTTAGTTATTCTAACAATTGGTATCAGAGTGTTGGTTGCTTAGAACAAAGTTTTAAGGACTTCAGCACAAAGATCTCAAAATGTATAAGAGAGAAGTGCCAAGACTGAACAAAGAGAACTTTGTAGTATGACAAAGATGAATGAAGTTGCACATATCTGGAATTGGGAATTATGCACTATAACTGATGGAGAATGGCAACATTGAACCGACCGCTAGTCCCTTGACTCTTGATCAACTAAGAGACAGGCATGAACAAAATGTCACTATGATGGAGACTACTGCTACCTGCATCGATGCCAAATTTGAAGATATTAAAAGTTTCACTACTGCTAAAGGTATGTGGGATAAACTTTCTCAAGTTTACCATGGTGATGTGAATGTTAAGAGAGCCATAACTGAAAGCTTAAGGGGCAGATTAGATGATATGAAGATGAAGGAAGGTGAAAATATTATGCAATACACAAATAGACTAAAAGAGGTAGTACATGCTATTAGAGCATCAGATGGTGTTATTGATGATGAAATAATGATAAGCAAGATTCTCAGAACTTTACTGCCAATTTATGCAATCAGGATTTCTGTAATTCATGAAACAAGGTCTGCATCCAACCTTACTCTTGACACTCTGATTGGTAAGCTCACAACCTTTGAATTGAATAACTTTGATAATAGTGTTGTACCGACTGTTGAGTCTACTTTCATGCCTTCTTTGAAGATTGGTAAATCTAGTAGGAATAATAAGAATGATGACAGTGATAGCAATACCGATGATGAGCTTGATGAACTTGAAGCTCTTATGGCCAGAAGGTTACCTAAAGGTAAAGGGAGATATAGAGGTAAGCTACCTTTAACATGCTTTAACTGTAAAGAGGTTGGCCACATTGCTGCTAGATGTCCACATAAGAAAGATGATGAAATAACCAAAGACCAATCTGAAGGAAGCTATGGGAGAAGAGTCAACAGGAGCTACTGATACAACAACAAAGACAATAATGACAAAGGTAAGAAGGTATGTTACATAGCTGAAGATAATGAATCTGAATCTCATTCTGATGATGATGTAGAAGTTGTATTTTTTTCTATGAAAGATGTCTCCAAGGAAGAATAAACACATGTAGAAACAACACTGATCTCTAAAGTTAACAAAAATGATACATGGATCATAGACAGTGGCTGTACACATCACATGACTAGTGATGAAGATAAATTTGATCAACTTGAAGAATACAATGGAGGATCTGTTAAGATGGGTGATAATACACCCTGTATGGTAAGAGGTAAAAGATCCCTGATGATAAATGATAGAATAAAATGTGAAAATTCTTATTGGGTAGATGGACTGAACTATAATTTGTTAAGTGTGGCACAACTGAACAATTCAGGTCACCGATTTTCTTTTGAGAGCAAGAAAATGAAAATCTTTGATGATGGAGGAAGACTAGTTGGAACTGGTGCACAATCAAGAGGTAATCTATTTTATCTTAATACTGATGAGTCTTCTTGCTTGATGATGAAAAATGAAGATGCTTGGTTGTGGCATAAAAGGTTATGCCATGTGAATTTTGATAACATGATTAAGATTAGTGAAAGGAAAAGAGTTAGAGGTCTGCCTAACTTGTCAAAACCTGATCATGTTAGGTGTCATGAATGTTAGAAAGGGAAAATGACTAAATCTAGTTTCAAAAGCAAGGATTATTCAACAAAGAAGATACTTGAGTTGGTTTATACTGACCTATGTGGTCCTATGAGAACTCAGAGTTATTATACTGATAGATACTTTATTCTTTTTGTTGATGACTATACTAGATTGATGATTGTTATGTTTTTAAAAGAAAAATCTGAAGTATTTAAGTTATTCAAGTGGTATAAAGCTAAAGTAGAAAAAGAGACTAAAAAAGAATTGAAATGCCTAAGATCTGATAGAGGAGGTGAATTTATCTCTAATGAATTTACTAAATTCTATAATGAGCATGGTATTAAAAGACAGGTCTCTACACTGAGGACACCTCAGCAAAATGGCATTGCTGAAAGGAGGAATATGTCAATAGTTGACTGTGCTAGGACACTGATGTTGCAAAAGAATGTTGCTCAGACATACTGGAGAGAAGCTGTCAGTAAAATTGTTTATGTTTTGAACCGAGTACAACTAAAGAAGGACACCAACAAGACACCCTATGAGTTATGGTTTGGACTCAAATCTACTATAAGTTATTTCAAGATTTTTGGAAGCAAATGTTTTATTTTGAAAAATGAAAGAAATGGGAAATTTGACTCAAAAGGTGATGGTTTGATGACAAGAATGCAGAGGAAAGAAGAAAGGAACTAGAAGACTACAGTAGATTCACTTACATTGAACAACTAGAGTATCTATCGAAGCCATAGATTGTGACAACTGGTCAGAAGGAAAATAATACAGAAGAATAGGAAAGAGAAACCGACGAGTAGGATGGCCCTACCAAGAAAGCAAATGAACCTAACCAAGATGAACAAGAAAGAAGAGACTGAGTACTAGTAAGATTTGTTAGGAGACATCATCTTGAGACACAAATTATTGGAGACAGACAAGCTAGCATGCAAACAAGGAGTAAGACAAGACAAGGTACATGTCTAGTTTATGAATTTGAACCAAAGAATGTAAAAGTTGCATTGGAGAATGATGAATGGATTAATGCAATGAAAGAGGAAATAGAATAGATAGAGAAGAAAAAAACTTGAATTTTAGTACCCAGACCTAAGGACAAGAATGTTATCAGTACTAAATAGATATTTAGGAACAAGCTGAATGAAAATGGAGAGGTAACAAGAAATAAAGCTAGATTGGTATACAAGGGATATGCATAGGAGGAAGGAATTGATTATGGTGAAACATTTGCACCTATTGCTAGATTAGAAGGTGTTAGAATGCTACTTGCATATGTTGCACACAAGAAATTCAAAGTTTATCAAATGGATGTTAAGTCAGCATTTTTGAATGGAATACTTGAAGAAGAAGTCTACATAGAACAACTTGAAGGGTTCATTGATCAGGACAACAAAGACATGGTATGTAGATTACATAAAGCTTTATATGGTTTGAAGCATGCACTAAGAGCCTAGTATGAGAGGCTGCATACTTATTTGTTAAGTATTGGATTTGTCATAACTAGTGAGAACAACAATTTGTATATGAAAGGAGATACTGATGATACTATTCTTATTGCTGAAATATTTGTGAATGATATTATTTTTGGAGGTCAAGATCACATATTTAAATCCTTTTCTAATGAGATGAGAAAAGAGTTTGAAATGTCTATGTTTGGAGAGATTAAGTTCTTTCTAGGACTACAAGTGATTCAACAGAGTGATGGGATATTCATCGCACAATCTAAATACATAAAGGAAGTATTGAAGACATTTGACATGGAAGATGCTAAACTTGTGGGAACACCAATGGCTACTGGATGTAAAATGACTAAGGAAGATGAAACTACAGAGGTAAAATAGACAATGTATCGATCTATGATTGGTAAGTTAATGTATGTAGTTCATAGTAGACCAGATATAGCACATGCTGTGGGAATTGTTGCAAGATTTTTTGCAAACCCTACAGAATCACACATGGTTGCTACAAAAATAATCTTAAGATACTTGAAAAATATTGAAGATTATGGATTGTGGTATCCTAAGGAAGGAAAATTTGAACTGAAGGTCTATACTGACGCTGATTGGGCTAGAAATGTTGATGATAGAAAAAGTAGCACCAGAGGAGCATTTTTATTTGGTGAAAGACTTGTTACTTGGACAAGTAAGAAGAAGGATTTCATTTCTTAGTCTACAGCTGAAGTAGAGTATGTTACTACTGCTACAAATTATTCAAACATTGCATATATTAAGCAAGTGTTGGAAGGTATGAATGAGGTAACCACTGAGCCAATGATTATATATTGTGACAAAAAAAGTGCCATTAATATTTCAAAGAATTATTGATGCACTCTAAGACAAGGCACATATTTATTAAGTATCACTACTTAAGAGAACAAGAGAAGCAAGTGAAGCTAGAATTTGTTACATCAAAAGAACAACTTGCAGACATATTTACAAAGCTGCTACTGAAGGATACATTTGAATACTTAAGGACTAGACTTGGGGTCCATCCCCTATCTACCAATCACTAATGTGATTTGGATGTTGCATCAGCCTAATCTTATCAGAAGATCATTCATGTTGATGCAGCATAGTTCACACTTTGGATCATGTCTAAGGTTGTGAAAAGTTTGGAGAATTGGAACGGATTGGCATATCGGTAAACAGAGATACAGAGAATGCACTAACCAAATAAAGAGTTACTTGGCTACTACAGAGCAGTGTGTTTATTTGTTTCTTTGGCACTGTTGTCAAAGGGAGAGATAAACAATATGAAACAATATGCACCAATGAGAACTATCTAAGGGAGAGCTAATCTGAAAGAAAGGGAGAACATTGAAGATCAGTTACTGAGAACAGATGTAGGTACCTGAGAAAAGAGCATATCTGCAGAATATCTGTTCTATCACACTCAAGACTCACCCAAGGTCTTCAATGACCTCAATACACTTGATCCATCTCAACTCAGGGATCTATGATGATGTAGTGCCCACCCATAGTTTGATTTTTCATTTTTATATTGCCAAACTCTTTTAGGCCACTATTGTGTGTGAGTTGATTATTTCAACTTTATTATGTGGTTTTGGATGTATGAAATTACATAATGATTTGATATTGGATAGTTATGGGATATCATATGTTTCCAGTTTGATGATGTTAGTTACTTTGTGATGATTATTTATATATTTAAATGTTGTTTATATTTAGGATTTTTACTTACCCCATACTTGCATATGTATGACTATGATGTATGTTTTACTATTGCTGGTTATATATATATATATATATATATATATATATATATATATATATATATATATATATATATATATATATATATATATATATATATATATATATATATATATATATATATATATATATATGGATGTACATATTTGTCTTTTATGTAGGTTTGCAGGTACCAAGATCGACTTCTCTAAATTTTCAGGATGAGCATGCCCTACTGCAAAGTCTCAATGGTTAAGAGAGGGGAGATAATATTCAGATCTGAATCCCAACCTAAGCCATTTTATTTTCCTGAAATAGGGGACAAGTCTTTGACACTCTACCTTTCCGAATTCATCCAGGTGATGTGAGTTCATAAGCTTTTTCCTTGAGCATGATTATTGTTTTATTAGGTTTAGTTGGTCTTTGACTGGTTGGTGTGTTTGTTGTGAAATGATTAAATAATTTATTAAGATTAATTATGTAGTTTAAATAATTAATCTTATTATATATAGAAAATTAAATGTGAAGGTATTTAATTAATGAAAATTAATTAAATATATTTCTATTAATTAAGAAGACTTAATTAAAAGTCTAGTGGTGGGACTTAAAGATTTAAATAATTATTAAATTCAAATTTGAGGGAAATTAAATAAAACAATAATGAGATATTTAAAATAATATTCTTTTCTAGTTAAAATTGATATGCAATTAATTGCTCATTCAATTTAAATAAATTAAATAGATAAAGTAATTCTTATTAGTTAAGTGAACTAGTATAAACGAGGATTACAAAAAGTGCATGGAGTTATTAATTAGAAAATTGAATAAATTAGAAAAATGAGAGATTGATAAAAACAAAGTTTGTGGAGTTGAGTTGAGTCCCAGGTTTGCATGGTTGCGTTTGAATTTCAAATACCTTTTTCTTTATGAGCACAAATTTGGCCATTATTCTACATAGAGATTTTTAGGTTTTGGATGAAGGATTGAATTGAAGGATTTTTGAAAAGCTTAGGATTTTTCAGCATTTTTCCGGTCTTCTTCGTGTTTCTTCAATTGGTGTTTGAGGTAAGTTTTGAAAACCCTTGTATTTCAAAAAGATTATTTTCTTTGTGCTTGTTAGATCTGGGTGATATAGCTATTTTGTTGATTTTCTTATTGTTGATGTTTTGTAGCTTCAGATAGATAAACACTATGAGTAAATACAAGTAAAGATATGTATATATATATTTAGTATAGATGAGATGTATATATGCTAGAATATATAAAATCATCATTGTCATTATATTAATTACATAATAATGAATAAACATTTCCCATGAAGGGACATGTCTCTTCTTGGCTCATTCTCAACATAAATGCAAGAGATTGTTGCCTTTGGAAAACACATACAATTAGATAGTGCTATTACATTTGCAATGATCCTAAAAACCTTAACATGGTGTTAGAGCCAAGTTGCAAATGTAAGAGAGTAGTTTGTGGATGGTGAATGTGTGCCTATCTCAAAAAATATAGTCTCACTATGAGGACCATATCTCACAAATATACTGTTGGATTTTTCTGAATTTTGGATATGTTGGTGATAAAAAGTTTTAGAAGAATCTCACTAGAGAGATTGGAAATAAAATGTCCGGTTCAAAATTTATGACCAATTGTGTACGGGTCTATGCGAAATCTATAAAAGAGTGAGGTTCCTTCTTTAAAAGCCTAACTGCTTGAAGGGAGATCTGATAAGATTGAAGGTTTTCATAGTTTATAGAAACTTTGGATATTCAAGATAGGTCGTATGAAGAATTATGGTAATGTTCAAGAATGGCAACATCATTCTATGAATTTGCATGATATTTTCTATATGGGCTCACTACAGAATGAAATACTTGAAATTTATAAAAGATAAGTATTCCATGTTTTATTAATGCACATAATTTTTTGAAGTTTGTAATTCATGTTATGCTATTGGTTAGTAAAATCTTGTATGCTTCTATCATTGGTATATTCGGTTGAGATAGTTTAGTGAGCTATTTGTAATCTCTCTTTAACATACCTTGAGGATGGAAGCACAATAAAATTGCATTCAAGGGAGAAATAAATTAATTCTTGCAAATGAACTGATGAGTGAGACCACATGCGAAGAGAGTCTAACATTTCAAAAGAAGACATGAGGTTAATACAATAACTTGAGCTTCAAAGGGAGTATATAGAGGATATGATTAAATCAACTTTTGATGATCTCGGTTGTATTGATTTAGAGGGAGTAGACCATATCAAGATGGACTCTCCAGTGTTCAAACAGTCAGATGAATATGAATTATGAATGCCTATATGGGCCCTGTATAAATAACGAGGAAGTGACAACTTCCAAATGATTATCACTTGTATTTGTAAGAGTTATTGAAAGGTGACGATCTTACAATAACTTGAACCTCTAGTGTGATAGAAATCATGTGATGGCTGAAATAGATAACAATAGATGATTTCTTGTATGGTGGATTTAGTTCCTTAAATAGACCATTGACCTTCTATTGTGATAGACATTGTGTGATCGCTGAAACATATCACAATAGATGATTTCTTGCATGGTGGATTCAGTTCCTTAAATAGACCATTGACCTTCTATTGTGATAGACATCATGTGATGGCTAAAACAGATCACAATAGATGATTTCTCGCATGGTGGATTTAGTTCCTTAAACAAACCATTGACCTTCTATTGTGATAGACATCGTGTGATGGCTGAAACATATAATAATAGATGATACCTTGCATTAAGGATACATTACCTGTGGAGATTTTTGAGTTATGGTGAATATCATTAGACTTGATATTCTTGGTCAGAACATATCTTTGATATCATATTGAGGTAGTATCTAAAATATTTTGAGTTATGGTGAATATCATGAGACTTGACATTCTTGGTTAGACCATATCTCTGATATCATATTGAGGTGATATCTAAAATATTTGTTGAGTACCTGGTGGACATCATGAGACTTGATGTTGGTAGGCCAGTACTCTGAGTACATGGTGATATCATGTGACTTGATATTCTGTGGCCATTACTCCCAATATCATGAGATGATATCTCTATAAACTTTGATATTACATTAAGGTAATACATCTATTCACATTATTTTTTGAGTACTTGGTGAATATCATGCGACTTGATATTTTGTGGCCACTACTCTCAATATCATGAGATGATATTCTTATGAATCTATGAGTTATGGTGAATATCATTCGACTTAATATTCCTAGTTAGACCATATCTCTGATATCATGGTAAATGATTTATCTTGATCCTAATCATGTGTTTAATCTTCCTTAGCTAAGAGGGAATGTTGATGTTTTGTAGCTTCAGTCAGATAAACACTATGAGTAAATACTAGTGTGTATATATATATATATATATATATATATATATATATATATATATATATATATATATATAATATATATATATATATATATATATATATATATATATATATATATATATATATATATATATATATATATATATATATATATATATATATATATATATATATATATATATATATATATATATATAAAATCATAATTGTCATTATATTAATTACATAATAATGAGTAGACATGTCCCATGAAGGGGCATGTCTCTTCTTGGCTCATTCTCAATATAAATGCAAGAGATTGTTGTATTTGGAAAACACACACAATCAGATAGTGCTATTACATTTGCAACGATCCTAAAAACCTTAACACTTATCATGTTTAAAATTTTGGTATTAAGCTTTTGAGATTTTGTGCTTTGTATGTTGAGAATTTTCATAATTAAATCTCATTTTAAATCAACTAGCCGGATTTGATAAATTTGAGGTAGAAAACCTTAGGATTTGTATCAATTGAATTTTTTTGTAATTTTACTTCCTAGTAATAGTCAATTATTTAAACTCCTTGCTATTAAAATTCTATGGAAAAAGGAAAAAAATTGTGTGTCTATATATATATATATATGATTGTTTTAAAAGTTTTATTTTTTATTTTTTTCTAATATAAATATAAATATAAATATAATAAAAAAATTAAAATAATAAATAATAAGTAATAAATAAATAAATGATTAATAAAAGAACATTAGTAAATGTTGATTATATATATATATATATATATATATAATAATAATAATAATAATAATAATAATAATAATAATAATAATAATAATAATAATAATAAAATTAAAATAATAAATAATAAGTTATAACTAAATAAATGATTAATAAAAGAATATAAGTAAATGTTGATTATACACACACACACTTCTTGTTGAATACTTTTTAATTAGGATTATTTGGTATCCAAATAAGAAGTATATTAGTTGATCTTTCTTGTAATGGGTAATGTAGAAAAATGAGTTAATTATTAATTAATACAATTTATTAATTAATAATTAAGAGAATTTGTTTTATCTTCTAAATTGAGATTTTTTATGAAATTATATTATTTTAGTAATTATTAATTTAGAATCAATTTATTTTAAATAACATTATAAATTGATTTTCTTAGTATTATAATTTAATTCGAGAATATAATTATAATTTTGTTAGTGATTATTTTAATAAATTAATTTGTGTAATAGTACTATAAAAATTAGTTTTTATTATTAAATTCTTATGAATGTTTTACCTTCTACATTTATGAGTTAGGAGAATATGTTTATGTCATCCTTTTAGGATTGTTTATAGAGGTGGGGTTAGGGATAATACGTTATGTTTGTTTGCCTTGCATACTCCTATGACATTTGATTTTATTATAACCCAACCTTATGGAAGCTTTGAATTTATCATGATGGAAATTGATTATGTATGTTCATGTGATACTTTGGAACCAAATTTTGATGTTACGATCCATGATGATCTATGAGATATGTTTTGTGATTTATGAACTTAGGGTAGGTTATCTAGGTGTTAAAGGGGAAGTGGCTTGCTTTGGAGGTGTCAGAGCCCAGAAGTGTCTACTTGGGTATCCTTAATAGGTTACTTAAATAAGTGATAATATAATTAAATGGGGTTTTAAAAATGAATTAATAAGATAATGGATTCCTCACCCAGCCTTGAGTGCTAGTATAGACTAGGAATAAGAGTGGGAGAAGATACTTTTTCCATATAGTAGTGATGGTGAGTTCTAGCATGATCGATTATCCTCGTCTAAATGAGAGGATTCCAAGTACCACATATGATCACATTTGGGATTCAAAGTCTAGTGAGATCATTCCAAGGAGTTGACATATGTGATGACACTTCCTTGATTTCATCTTAGGTTTCCTATGTGTGTTGGTTTCCTCTGGATTAATGTGTACCTTTGAGTTATTGAGTTGTACCCTTAAGATAGGAACTTATATGACCCTTGCTTAGTATTACCTAATGATTTATATCGGTATTATTTTTTTTAAAGAAAAAGTGGAAAGCCACTAGAATATATATTAATAATACCTAATTCAAAGGCTCTTGGAGGAAAGAAATAGTGAAGAAAGCCTCCAATCCTTTCCAAAAATATAAATAATAAGTACAGTACAACCGATCAAAATTATATTTAGATGCCCATCTTTTTGAAGCAAGATAAAAAAACCGATCATTGAACAAAAAAAATACCAAGTCACTAATAACAGGGGTTGTAAACCAAAAAGACCATTACACCGAATGCAATCAAATTGAAGCAAGATAGAGGTTGAAGGACACATTGATACCAAAAATTGAATCATGTTCTATGCTAGATCATTCAACCATTGATAACGAGCTTGAAATGAAAACATCCCCTAAGCAAGAAGATTGTGAGCTTGAGATAGAGATCTTGGAGAGGGATCACATCACATAATCTATCAAAGTTGGTAGGGGTAATTCGTAGACACTCCAAACATTCAACGCCAGAGAGGAAGAAGAAACTAGAGCCCAAAAGAAATTAACAGGAGAATCCGCATGAAAATATGGCCGAGAAAGCTCTAGTAGTAGCCTAGGGGTCCCATGATCATGACTCATAATGGCTAATAATGCATGAAATTTGGAGAAAATTTTGCTCCTCAATTTTGGATGAATCACCTTGCCCATATCCTAAATCACCTGCTAAAATGGGTGAATACTCTGTTGAGAGATTGATCTTTTGATACTGTCCAGAATGATGAAAAATCCCACTTTCTCTTGAAGAAACTATCTGGTATTATTATCCAAGTGGGGTCTGATGTCATCTCCTCAACATGGTGGGAGTGGAATCAGACGTTTCCAAGAGGTCGGGAGGTATTGATTCTTTTACCATTTGAGACTATGACGTTCTTTTACCAGTGCTAGATGATCCTTTTTGTAGATGCTTATTATCCTATCTCCCTTGGAGACTTATTTCTATTCTTTATTTATTTATAATTTATAATCAGTTTTATTTGCATATCTTGCGATTTGTGCAGTGGATGTGGGTTATCATGTATACTTTATAGTTTAGATATATTTTTTTATTCTTTGAGATGATGTACTATGTAGAAGATTTATATGATTATTATACTTAATATATTAAATTATATTTACGCAATTCTACGTCAAGGAACCCTTGAAATTGGTAATCTATAATTGAGATTGTATATATTAGTGTATATGGGATTTATGTTTTACTTACACTTAGTTATTTAATATTGTTTGTAAACTCTTAAAATTTTTTATTTTTTAACTTAGTAACATGTTTTAGGTTCATATCTCTTGGTTTCTTTGCTAGGGAATTACACTTGGTATCAGAGCCCATGTTTTTACACTAGGAACTCTGGGAATTTTGTACACCCATTAGATGTCTAGTAGTTAAAACATGAAATAAAAACTTAGACATATAAAACTTTTTCATTTCAAACTATTGCTTTACAAATTCTTCATGTCTTATTGTTTAAAATATTATTCTCCCTAATTAAATATTGTAGGAAAGATGGTCACTAAAACTAGATCTATTGCTAGAGACCAAAGTGGAAGCCATAGTAGAGGACATGGAAGGAGCAGATTTCCTAGTGTAGTAGCCACCCATAGTTTTCTTTCTTTTTCTATTTCCGTACTCTTTTAGGCTTGTATTTCAGTTGATTGGTCAAATTCTTTTAGGTCACTTTTCATGTGATCAGTTATTATTTCAATGAATGATGATTATGGATTATGATTATTATATGTTTATCATGTGTTTACATAGATTAGATGATGATATTATCATGATGTTATGTTTTATGCTTTATAGTTTATGATGTTATTGACCCCATACTTGCATGTCTATTGTTATCATGTGTGTGTACCTGTTTGGCGTGTTTGTGTGGTAGAGGATGAAGGCATAGTTACTTGCATTGTCGAGATCCACACGACCGACCGTACCCTATCATTTCCTGCTATATATATATATATATATATATATATATATATATATATATATATATATATATATATATATATATATATATATATATATATATATATATATATATATATATATATATATATATATTAGATGTACATGCTTTTTCTTGTGATGTTAGGCTTGCAATTACAGGGCATCGTCTTCATTGATTTGGCAGTAGTGAGCGTGCCCATAAATATTCATCTCAATGGTAAATAAGGGAGATAATACACGGACCCAAAACCCTAACCTAAGCCTAATTGTCCTAGGATTGGACAAGTATTAGTTTGACTACCTACCCAGATTCATCTAGTTGACATGAATTCGTGGATTGCTTTCTTGAGTTTGCTTGTTTTATTTTGATTGGTCTCGGTTGATATATTTCTTAAATGGGTGTTTTTTTGTGATTTATTGATTAATGATTATAGTTAAAATTTAATATTAATTATGTTCCTATGTTTATTTGAGAAAATTAATTAAAAGTCAAATATTTGAATATTTGGATTATTTTATTGAAATTAGATTTAATTATGCTTTTATGCTTTATTAAATGATTAAATATTTAATTGCATGGTCAGTTGTGCTTTAAAAGTATTTAATCTATTTAATACAATTTTTAATTATAAACATGTGCATTAACATTATTGAAAAGTGAAATTGTTTTCAAAAGATAACAACTTGTTCTAAAAAGTCAAGTTGAGTTGTGCATATAAAGTTATTTTAAATTAATTAATTATGAATTACTTTCAATTTATGATTGGAGTTGATGTGGGAGTTAGTTGTTGAGTTATCTTTAGGGTTGCATGATAAGGGGGAATTGAATCTCTATTAGGGGGATGACATTTCATTTGAAAGATTAGACAGGTTTGGAGGAGAACTTTTGGAGAGCTTGTGTGCTTTGGATTTTGGGAGATTTTGGATTGTTGTAATTGCTTGTTTGTGCATCTAGATCGTGTACATGCTTTCTACATAGACTTAGGTTTGCAGGCTGGATTCATTTTGGAAGGAATTCTAGTCTTCAAAGCTTCAAAGGCTTTCAATTTAAGTTTTTCTTGGGATCTAAGGTAGGCTTTGAAATCCTGTCTGTTAGTTTTATTTTGCAATTATTTGGCTTTCCTTGTTTGTGCAAATTTTAATGTATCTCAATAGATAGATCTATGATTTCTTTGATTCTAGGTATTTAGAAAACCCTAGTTATATTAATTTTTAGTTTTTATTAAAATTTGGCACATCAAGGTTATCCTGGCAAAATTTTGTTGAAAAATTCCTCATAGAACACCTAGAAAATGATAAACTAATCTTAGATTATAGTCT